>JAJJWX010005226.1:605000-990660 GCA_023529315.1 Papaver bracteatum | reverse complement strand
GAACTAGTGAAAATGGGTCCAATGCTTACAAACATACCAAATGTCAGTCTAAGGTAAAGGTCGCACTTAGGCAATGGAACCTTAATTCTTTTGGCAATTTTCAGACTCACATAAATGAAATTCAGAAACAAATATAAGATGTCTCTAGTGACATGCTAGACTCTAATAGTATTAGTCTCATAGCTAGCTTAGAGGAATCTTTAAAATACTGGTATAGTGTGAGATAAGATTATTACATGCAAAGAGCCAAAGAAAATGTTCTTACCTTTGATGATAAAAATACTAAATATTTTCATGATAAAGTCAAGTTTAGAAAAAAAAGGAACTCAAATTGATTATCTGAAAAGTAGCATTGGCATTTGGTTAACTGATACAAGCATGATAGCATATGAATTAAGAGACCATTTTAGTAAGATGAGTAGAACTACAAACCCTCCTAGTGACAGTAGTTTTCTTAATGTCTTAGAGCCATGTATTACTACTGAGGAGAATGATTTTCTGATCCATCCTCCTTCTGATGAAGAGATCAAAGCTATTGTCTGGCAAATAAAACCCCGGACTAGTCCAGGGCCTGATGGGTACCCTCCTGGTTTTTACCAGAAAATGTGGGATACAGCTGGTGCTGATATTATAGCTATGGTTAAGAGTTTTTCCATTCTGGCCATCTCCTAAAACAGATGAACTATAATTTTGTGTCTCTGATTCCAAAAAACAATGCACCTAAGACCCTTGCAGATTTTAGACCTATAAGTTTAAGTAATGTGAGTTATAAAATAATCTCTAAACTCTTAGCTAGTAGACTTTAAATTGTAATGGATAAGTTCATTAGTCCTTACCAAGCCTCGTTTCTATCTTCTAGGAAAATAACAAATAACATTGTTATAGCTCATGAATTGTAGATACAATGAGGAAAAATAAAACTAAATCGGGGTTAATGGCCATTAAACTTGACATGTCTAAGGCTTTTGATAGGATAGAATGGAAGTTATTAATTGATATTTTGAAAAAACTTGGATTTCATGACCATTGGTGCAATCTTATTGAACAATGTGTTTCTACTATGTTCACTTATATCCTTATTAATGTTGCACCTGGAGAGGTTTACTATCCTACAAGGGGTCTTAGGCAGGGAGACCCCTTGTCCCCTTATCTATTCATTATATATATGGATGTGCTCTCTAAAATGCTTATTGATGCTGAACATAAAAACCATATTTAGGGAATTAAGGTAACTACTTCTAGTCCTTTTGTGAGTCACTTATTTTTTGTTTATGATTGTCTTGTGTTTACCAGTACTACGGTAAAAGGTGCTAAGAACCTAGAGTTCATGCTAGAAAAGTTCAATAAGTATTCTGGCCAAGTCATTCTATCCATTACAGTTGATTCTAAAACTGAACCAAGGATAAAGTCTCAGATCCTTGCTATTCTTAAAATTAAAAATTTAGGATTAGATGATAAGTATCTAGGTGTGCCATTATTGCTTCAGAGGGATAAAATGGTAACTTTCAAACATCTTGGGTATTCTTGTGAAAGTAGATTAAAAACATGGCAAGGTAAATACCTTAATCAACCAGGTAAAATTGTCTTGATTAAATCTTCTCTAGGAACTCTTGCTTCCCATCATCTTTCAGTTTTTCTCATGCCTAAAAAAATTACTGATAGGCTAGATACTATCCAGAGGAAGTTTTTTTGGAATAAAAAAGGTAATTTTAGAGGTTACTACCCTAGGAGATGGGACACTATGACTAAACCTATACAACTAGGCAGTTTAAACATAAGAAAAACTGAGCATCTCAACACTGCCCTTTTGGCTAAGTTAGCTTGGAGGATGTCAAATGAGCCTAATGCTTTATGGGTGCAAATTCTCAAACATAAAAACTTTATAAATTATAATCCTCTTCATGCTGAATACTCTGAGTCTGTGTCTTGGGTTTGGAAAGGTATGTGTAGGGTTCTAGAACCGGTAAGAAATATTGTTGGGAGGTTAGGGATGGTAACTCTATTGAAATTTGGAAAGATAAATGGTTACCAAATAGGAATTCCTTGCTTGATGCTTCTTTTTCTTCCAGAGATATGAAAACTGTTAATCAACTGATTGTGCAGGAAACAGATAAGTGGAATTTATCTACTCTAAATTGCCCTTTTGACACAACTACTGTTAATGATATTTGTAATATCAGAATCCCTCTCTCTGGTAAGGATGTTTTAAGATGGTCTCCAACTTATAATGGTCAATTTAGTGTTAAATTATCTTACATGTATTATGCATGAAATTTATGGTAGTGAAACTAGTGATTTTATCTGAAAATCTTTGTGAAGAATAGACATTCCACAGAAGATAAAATATCTTCTCTGGAAATGTATGAATGATTGTGTTGATGTGAGAAGAAAACTGGCTAGATATGTGAACTCCATGAGTAGTGTATATATGTCCTTTATGTGAACATGAAGAAGAAACAATCAATCATCTTTTAATTGACCGCGAAGTAACTAAGAGATTGTGGCTTGCACTTGATACTAACATTGCAGGTAGTATTCTAAATGCTAATCTGCATAAGTGGATCAAAAGTTGGTTTCAGAATAGTAGTGAACCAGAAGATGAACGGGATTTTTTTATAAAGTTTGTTAGTTTTGCTATTTGGAAGATCTGGAAGCTTAGGTGTTCAGTTGTGTTTGATAATGCAACAGTTCAAACATCTCAATTAGTAGCTCAAGTGGCTAAGGAGCTGAATGAATAGAATATTAGCTCCATGAAGTATAGGAATAGTAGATCAAATTTTAGACAAACTAGAACTGTGGTTCTATGGAAATTGCCAGAAAATGGGTTTCACAAATTAAATTTTGATGATGCATTTTTGAAAGATAACAAACATATGGGTATAGGACTAATGATGTTTTCTGATACAGGAGGTGCGCAGTCAATCTCTGGGTTAGGTCAGGATGAGGAACAAGCGGAAGCTCTAGCAGCACTGGAAGCTTTAAAGTGGGCAAAAGCTTCTGCTGTTGACAAGTTACACTTGGAGGGGGATTGCCTCAACGTAGTTAAAGCTATCAATGGTAGTGTAGGAAGTGTCCGATGGACAAATAATAATGTAATTCAAGATTGTAGAAATTTTCAGTTAGTTTTAGAGATCGGAAATGCATATTTGTGCATAGAGAATCTAATGAGGTGGCTAATAGCCTAGCAAAAAAGGCTAGAATTTTTAGGATTGATGAATGTTGGCTTTCAACATTTTCAACCTGGCTGAAATCTCTTTTCAGAGATGAACTGGGTGTAAACATTTCTTAAAAGTCTTTAATTGTCTTTTCATATTAAAAAAAAAAATCATGAGATCATTCCGCGGTTGCCTATTGCTCTTTTACTTGTTATTCATCGCTTTCTCAAGCTCTTATGCACTGCGACTAAATTCGACGTTGAGTAATGCCTCAACAGTATCGGCTATCGAGGAGGAGGTATGCTGATTCTCTTTGGGGTTTCTATTTTTATTTTTTGCAATTTTTCATTTCACAGTTAATGGTTAGCATTACGTTTTCGAGGACTCTGGTAGGAGTACCATTGAGTACATGGGTCAATCAACTGGACTCAATGTTACGCAGTCAACGGTTAACATTACGTTTGGGGTAGGAAACTGGACTCAATGAGTCCTCGTTTGACCAAAACGTTGCAAAAAATCTAATATGGAGGGTAAGAAAAAATATAATACCGTTGCTAAAAGTTCAAAACGCCGTTCTTAGAATTTTTAAGCCGAAACAGTTTGTGCCTGCAGTGGTACTACTCTTTTAGACAAACTATTTGAACCAGTCACAGAGACCAAATCCGTATTTTCTTTCATCGCTTACTTGGGAAAAAGAAAAAGTATACAAAGAAGAAAAAGAACAAATCAAGAGAATGTCACTTGCATACTACGATATACAGTGTACTTTGTTTTTGTATAACAAATGGATGATATAGTCGAAACCAACATGTTGATTAAGTTTGATGAAGTTCATTGTATTTTTATACTTGTGCCTACGGATTCTGGAGTCATTATCATTTGTATAGACCATTGATTGGCACATAATGGAGGCATATTCTAGAAGGGACAACTCTTAAAATCAACCCAATTAACACTAAATAAAAATTACCCCCTAAAGATTATGTAATCTTGAATGCTTCAACAGATAATCACTCAAATTACACCTCCACACAATTGAATAGTCTTCTGATCTAGCCAAGTTGATCATTCTTAATGGGGTACATGATGTAAATTGACATGATCTTAGCTAGGAATCATGATCCACCAAGTCATTGAAATGGTAAATAAGAAATCTAAACTACCAATGTAAAGCATAAACCTCTTCATCAAGACTAGTTCAACGTATAACATCCAACACAATTTGTCTAAAAGAGTAGAGCATCGACTGGTTTTGTAATGTGGGCCACTGATGGGCCCCAAAGTTGAGCAAAGGATATAACTTTCACTGAATTTGTCCTCTCTAATCGAGTTATCTTATCTCTATATAAAGCTTATTCACTTCAATCAATCTTCAAACATATGCACTGAATCCGCAGCAAACTGATAAAGAACTAATAACTATCATAATGGCTAAGCAATTTTGTGCTTCCCTCATTTTGGTTGCAGCTTATCTTTTGTTGTTGACTACTGGCTCCATTTCTTCTGGTACGTTTATATGTTTTGTTCTTTTTGTATGTATTACTCACTCCGTATCTATTATATATATGGAATTTTCATTTTTCTGTGTACCAATATATAGGCGGAGTCCAATTTCCTAGATGAATATTTTTAGATATACCCTTATTTATAATACATAGATATAGTGTTATAAATAAGACAAAGGGTAAAACATGAAAATTTATAAGCTCAATGTATTTTTCTTAATCTATGAGAATTAGCCCCTCCGCCTATGTATGTGATACGTAGTGAGTAGATGAATTGAATATCATGCTTGCTCGGTTTTCATGAAAAAAGGATGCATGATTTTCACAAAAGTCCTGGTTAAAGTTTAACCTGACTAAATATGAAACATGTTTTATTTAATTAAGTGTTTAATTGGATCATGCTTTTAGGCTAGTATTGGTAAGTAAATTACTAAATTTTGTCCTTTTTTTTCTTCTTCTTTTTCTTGTTGTAAGTACGTAGCGTATTAGCTAAATGATAAACCTTGGTACTTAATAACATCCGATGACTGCCTAATGGACAAAGACCACTAATTCAGGTGATGCACAGTCAATTTGTTATTTTGACGGTGGATACATCGGAGAGGTAAAAGTGGCAACAAGCACGATATCTTGCCCAAGCTGTATCAGCGGATGCCTCGCTCAATGTGGAAGAAGCAAATTCACGGTCGCACATGACCAATGCGATATTAAACCGGAAGCCACATTACAATGCTACTGTTGCTGTAGTAACATACAGGAACCTTGAGAAAATCAATAAATTATCCGACGTGGTATTGCTTCTAGGCAGTGGCCACTGGTCAGCTTGATTGTGTGCATGTTGTTCATCTCCTATAGTCCTATCACGTGTATGTAGCTTTTATTTAAGTACTTTCCACCATAACAAGATTGTTGTGTTTGTCGGTGACAGAGGCCGACGGCGACGATCTCTCGCAATTGTAATAATGGTATAATCTTGGGCACTTAATAAAGTGTCCTCATTTTTTACCCCTATTTATCTACTGTTGTCCAATAAAAAAATTCGTAAATGTACTTGGAGTCGGAATGACGTTGTCGTCCCGTTTTATTAAAACAACGCCAACCGGCCGTTTCATTCTGTGTGTCAACAATCAAAATAACCAAATAACCCTTGGGCAACTAAAAGAATGGCTCATCTTCCTCTCCGAAATTGGTTTTACACATGGAGGATGTCAAGTGGGTTAATAAAATTAAGCATTAGCTAGGGATAGGGCTGCACAACGGTCGGTCGGTGCAGTTTTCAGCCAAAATCTCCGACCGAACTGCATGGTGATCAGTTTCAAGTTTTCAAACTGTAACCAAACTGTTCAGTGTTCGGTGCGGTTTTCAACCGAGCCGACTCGGTTCGGTCTTTTTCAGTTTATTCACGGTTTTCACCGATTCAAAATTGTAAGGGAAAGAAAAATCAAAAATTCAACCTGCAACTTTAAGTTTTAAACAAAATATTCCAACTGATTTCATCATCCATATACAAAATTAAGATTACCATGTTCCAACATACATGCAACCATAGAGGTGCTGAATATTTAATTTGACAATAACAGTGAATCACATAACATTAATGAAACTAGAGAAATCAGAAATATAAAAATTACATAAATGACATCAATCTCATAAAAACAAGAATTGAACCTTCAAAATTGAGAATCACATAATTTCCATGACACCCATGTTGTATACAAGTCAAAATCAACTATAGATAAGAAATGAAAAAAAAAACCCATTTTTTTTTAAAGAACCCTAAATTTCTGACATAGTCATCAAACCTCATAAATACTTGATTGATCTTCAATTTTTATCGATCGGAAGGTGGTGGTGCTGGTGTAGTAGGTGGTAGTGGTGGTGGTGTAGTAGGTGGTAGTGTTGGTGATGATAGTGTAGCAGTTGTCGGTGATGGTGGTATAGTAGGTGTTGTTGGTTTGGGTTGAAAGGAGAAAGAAGTTGTTAGAGCATTGCTCGGTCGAACTCGCATGCGTTGTTATCTCAAGCATGTTTGTCAATGTTAGTGATCAAAACTATAAGTCTTGATTTCTAGTCTACTATAGCTAAGGTCTCTGACTAGGATAAAAAGTGTAGTTGAGCTCAAGAACTCCATGGCAATCATCATACAAGACGAAGGGATACTCAAGGAAATGGTGGATCTTCATCGACTAAAAGGTATGTGGAGACTTGAAATTATCTATCACTCAAAAGTCTATTTATCTCATATCTTGAGACAAAAGTCGTTTTGCTATATACACTTAGATTATACACATTTGGTATTTCGAGCCGAGTATACCTCACCTATCTATTTCTCGAAATATATGTTGGTAAAGCTTTCGCTTTAGCCAAGTTCATATTTACCTAGTGACGAAATTCATGTTAAGTTACAATCACTTTCAAAATTGCTATGACGAAAAATGGTTTGTGAATAACAACTATATAACGTCCTCTGAGAATGTTTCAATGATTGAAATGAAAGTTTAGACTATATAACCATTGAAGGATATAAGCGTTGTTGTGGAAATACATATATGCATAAGTCCTTATTGCTTGAACCAAAGTTTGCGAACTTTGTTGATCAAGTAAAACCGGAGAAGTGCGTGAGCTAAGTCCGCGAACTGGCGAAGTTCTCAAACCCGAGAATTTCTGCTGGAGTTTGTGAACTCCATCTGGGAACTTAAGTCTGTGAACCAAGTCCGCGAACTTGAGTAGGTTATGTCTAAAAACGATGTTTGTGAACTTATCTTTATAAACTAAGGAATGCAATTGCAAACCGTGGCTATATAGTTCATGAACCGGTTCGAGTGAATCAAATCGTTTTTGCTTCAATTGTGTCTTGTGTAGTACATGAGATTTCCTTGCAATTGAACAACTCTCTAACTAGTTCATTTGAGTCATTTGAACTAGTTATGGTGAAGAAGAATATGGTTGATATGAAAGTTATCATATGGATAACCATTTGGTTAACTATTGTTGAACCAACTAATGTACAAGTTTGGGTACGGTTACACAAACCTAGAAACGTGCATTTCATGTGTGTATAACAAGCTATATTTTCGATCTAACGGTTGATAAATATTAGCTAGAATCTAATCAGGTTTTCATCTAACGGTGAATATTGAATGCTTTGTTACCAAGCTAACATTGATTGCAAACCCTGATTTGAAAGACTATATAAGGGATAACTCTAGAAACTGGGAAACCTAATCCCCACACATTCTATGTGATACTAGTTTGCTAAGCTAGAGTTGATTCTACTTTAACCTTTGGTTTCTTCTTCTAAATAAGGTTAACGACTTAAAAACTTCATTGGGATTGTGAAGCCAGACCGATACTACTTTTCTTGTAGTTGTGTGATCTGATCTTGTTGTTTCCATCATACGAGTACAATTGTAATAATTGGCTTGAGATTTCTATCTCCGATAGGCAAGATAAAAAGTAGTCACAAACATCTTCATCTCATCGTTTGTGATTCCAAATTTTTTTTTTTCGCTACGTCGATTAAGACTATTGTGAGGTGATTGATAATACTGAGTTGTTCTTCGGGAATATAAGTCTGGTTTATCAATTGGTCCATGTTCACCTTGATTTATCAAAAGACGGAACAAAACTCGTAGGTATATTCGTGGGAGACGAATTTATCTATTACCCTAGACTTTTCTGTGTGATACATATTTGTTTATTAAAGTCTTCGACTTTAGATCGTAGCAACTCTTAGTTGTGGGTGAGATCAGCTAAGGGAATCATGTACGTAGTATCCTGCTGGGATCAGAGATGTGGGAGCATAATTGTACTTTGGATTGGTGTGAGATTTGTTGGGGTTCAACTACAGTCCAGACCAAAGTTAGTTTGGAGTAGGCTAGTGTATGTAGAGGATTAATACAGTGTATGTTTAATCTGGACTAGATTCCGGGGTTTTTCTGCATTTACGGTTTCCTCGTTAACAAAATTCTGGTGTCTGTGTTATTTCTTTTCCGCATTATATTTGTTATATAATTAAAATAATACAGGTTGTGCGTTGTTCAATCAATTAGAATATCTGACCTTTTGGTTGTTGATTTAAATTGATTGACACTTGGATATTGGTCTTTGGTACCATCCAAGTTATCTCCTTGTATGTGATAAAGACTCGCAGATTTCTATTTGCTTGAGTAAAGATCAAATCAAGTGAGAGAGATATAAACTCTTTGATATATTTTTCTATTGATTGAGTCTGATTGTCTAGTTGATTCTCATAAAAATTATATTGGAGTTTGTCCATACAGATTGCTAATCGAAATATTGGGTGTGGTTGTTAGACCCACGCTTTTTCAGAAGTAATCAAAACAGACAAAGAAAAAAGAAAAGGAAAGAAAAAATAGAAGAAGTAGGTGATTGTGAAAGAAGTAGAATAAGATGATTTTGATGATGGTGAGTGGTGCTTCAAATGAGACTCAGAGAGTCGAGAAGAAGAAAAAAAAAATGAAAGAGTGAAATGCTTTTTGGGTTAGAATTAGTTGATAAAAAGGTGTTTATGGGAGAAAATCGCCTCTGCCGAATTTGGTAAATTTGATGGTGGAGAGACTGGTTTAAACCCTTAAAAAAATGTGTTGCACGTGAGCACTTTTGATTCGAGATATCAATATGTACAACTCTGGCCTAAACCAAGAAGATGGTCGTTCCATATTTGCTTCGGTCACAAAGTGGAGGAGAATGGTTGATTTGGGGAGGATAGCGAAGAAGGGTGATGAGACCAGAGAGTTCTGGCTAGGTAGTATCTCGACTTGTATCAGAAGTGTAGAAGCTTGCGGAATCTTGCTAGTGATGGAAGCTTTTGAGAGAGCTTTCAAAGTGTCTATCTGATAGTATTGTATTTTGCCTGACCAAGACTTGTGTGTTTTGGCAGAATAGGTGAAACCTATTTATACAAGTGAGATTGAACGTACCATGGCCTCATTAAGGAATTGAGTAAATGTGCCAATTAAAACAGAGGAGGTGGAAACCGTTGGATTTATGGTGAAAAACGTTTTCACCATAAATTTCCTTATTTAATTGACCGTATTCATTACTTGCACGCCTTGCTTTATTGCGAGCGTAGTGTACGCTGCACGCTGTGACCGCCAAACCAAAACCCCAAGAAAGCATCCCCCAGTTTGTGTTGATGTCTCGAGAGTGGGCGCAAGTGGCAATGCCAAAGTTGCTAGTGAAGCATTGCGGCATGTGCGGGATATCTCGACCGCAAGTTGTACTTTGAGCGCGGATGGCAATGCCAAAGTCGCTTGGTAGAGCATTTGGCATGTGCGGAATTCCTTGGTCGCAAGTTGCACTTTGAGTGCGAAGGGTAATGCCAAAGTCGCTAGTGGAGCATGTGTGGCATGTGCGGAATTCCTTGGAAATTGGCTAGCAAGTTGGGGATAAAAGTGGCTAGTGGTTGCGTGTTGTCATGTGCCAATGGCACGCACGGCCACTTTGGCCAAGTTGCGGGCGCTACAACTGGGTAGCGGCTTGGAATAGAAAGTGGCTAGTAGTAGCGTGTTGGCATGTGCCAATGGCACGCACGGCCACTTTGGCTAAGTTGCGGGCGCTACTTTTGGGTAGCGGCTTGGAATAGAAAGTGTCTAGTGGTAACATGTTGGCATGTGCCAATGGCACGTATGGCCACCTTGGCCAAGTCGCGGGCGCTACAATTGGATAGCGGCTTGGAATAGAAAGTGGCTAGTGGTAACGTGTTGGCATGTTCCAATGGCACGCACGACCACTTTGGCCAAGTTGCGGGCGCTACTTTTGGGTAGCGGCTTGGAATAGAAAGTGGCTAGTGGTAATGTGTTGGCATGTGCCAATGGCACGCACGGCCACTTTGGCCAAGTTTCGGGCGCTACAATTGGGTAGCGGCTTGGAATAGAAAGTGGCTAGTGGTAATGTGTTGGCATGTGCCAATGGCACGTATGTCCACCTTGGCCAAGTCGCGGGCGCTACAATTGGGTAGTGGCTTGGAATAGAAAGTGGCTAGTGGTAACGTGTTGGCATGTGCTAATGGCACGCACGGCCACTTTGGCCATGTTGAAGGCACTACTTTTGGGTAACGACTTGGAATAGAAAGTGGCTAGTGGTAACGTGTTGGCATGTGCCAATGGCACGCACGACCACTTTGGCCAAGTTGCGGGCGCTATAATTGGGTAGCGGCTTGGAATAGAAAGTGGATAGTGGTAACGTGTTGGCATGTGCCAATGGCACGTATGGCCATCTTGGCCAAGTCGCGGGCGCTACAATTGGGTAGCGGCTTGGAATAGAAAGTGGCTAGTGGTAACGTGTTGGAATGTGCCAATGGCACGCACGGCCACTTTGGCCAAGTTGCTGGCGCTACAATTGGGTAGCGGCTTGGAATATAAAGTGGTTAGTGGTAACGTGTTGGCATGTGCCAATGGCACGCATGGCCAAGTTGACCTAGTTGCACGGTTTGCAAGCCTAGGGCGCTATTTTTGGCATGTGACAAATGGTATAGCGGCTTAGTTTGGCATGGTTGCTTGTGAGTGCAGTATGTGGTTTGGTTTTGGCATCGTTGCCATGGTGCGCAGTATGCGACTTGGTTTTGGCGTCGTTTCCATGGTGCACAATATGCGGCTTGGTTTTGGCATCGTTGCCATGGTGCGCAGTATGCGGCTTGGTTTTGGAATTAGGATTCTGTGTCGAAAACCCTAATATGGTATTTTTGAAAAAATACCCCCATTAATTATTGACACCTGAATTAAATGCTCGTAGTTAATGTGTTGCTGGTAACACTAGGTCATGGTGTTTTACGATTTTATCCCTTATCTAAAATCCACCATCGACAAAAGGGTATAGATGGAGGGTTAAGATTTCAGAATATCAAGGGCTTATATTGCACCGTTTCATATGATCGGTTCGATTGGTTTTGATGGTCTAACTATGAGCCGAACCGATTATCCAACGGTTACTAATTCTTAAAACTGTCATCGACCGTTGGATGTTCGTTTCAGTTCGGTTGCACTCGGTTCGGCTCGGTTATGTGCAGCCCTATCTAGGGATGCAACTCATTTTATTAGGAAAGCTAAATGTAGTTGTCAGACTCCCTGGATAATAGTTAATTGGAGTAGTAATTCTCATCTTGTATTAACTCTCGTTCTCTCAACTTTCATTCTTTCAGCAAATAGATCCACTATGAGATAATTCTACTGGTAATAACTTTATATAATTCCATTGGCAAGCCATCCTAGGTACTTGGTGGTTTATTAAATATCTAGGAATTTATTTCGTTTCAAAAAGATATACGTGTTTCATACACAAATTACAAATGAAATAAGCGTATATCTTTTTGAAAAAAGAAGGAAAAGTATAATAAAATCGAGAAAAGATAAATGTATGCTTAAAAACCTTTATCGTTGACTGAACATAAAAAATAAGACATTTAGGATTGTTCTTTGACACTACACGAAATTGTAACATTATTCCATCATTTGATTATTATTTTTTAAGTATTAAGCTCTTGGATTTTGTATTTTGATGGAATTGTGTTGTAAATAACACTGAACCATCAGCCATTCGGAACAATGTGGTACGTGTTTTTATTTTTTTTGCTTATAATGCATTTGGATATCATAATTAGAAGTGCTTATGATTTTTCTTCTAAAAGTCGTTTGAATTTCGACACCTAAACTGACTTCTTGTTTTTCGTCTTCTAAAAATAAAAAAGTAATTTCTAAATGCACATCCAAACAGGCTATTAGACATGGAAGATGGCAAGTGATTTTGTCAAAAGTTGAGTTGGTAAAATTAAACACCGTCTAGGGGAGTAAGTCATTTCCTAGGGAAGCTATAATGAAGCTGCAGACTCCCTAGGCCTAGGATAAAGCAGCTAAGTCTTTCAATGCAATAGTTAATTAGATTAAAATTCTCCATCTTGTATTAACTCTCAACTTTATCATTAGTTATATAGATCCTTCTATATCAGATAACTCTACTAAGAACCGCGTAACTAAGTGGCTTGCCATTCAAAGTAGTCTTTTTAATACTCACCTTTCGTTTTTAGAAAATAGGCCAAAATGAAGAAAAAAATGATATATCATCCCAATAACCCAATATTGTAGGAAAATAAAAAATGAAAATTTCTCTTTGTAATGTTCACTGTAGCATCATATTTCATCCCAATATATCCTCTTTTAATAAGAATGTCCCTAAGTCTAATTTCACAGCTTATAGGCAATATTCATTATCTCAACTGCTTTAATTAATGTGTGGTCACTATTTCTAGGGTGTTTTCTGTAGACTAGCACAACTCAAAAATCATATGGGGTCATAACTTGGAATGTTGTTATAAATGTGACAAAGTTCTTTGCAATTTCCTGCAAACCCAATTCGCTTTAGCTCTTTCTGTAATCTTTGTCAACCTCTTGCAACATTCAATAATATTCTCAAGTTTTCATCCATGAGATCATTCTGCGACGGCCTATTGCTCTTTTACTTGTTATTCATCATTCTCTGAAGCTCTAATGCATTACGACCAAATTCAATGTTGAGTAATGCCTCGGCAGTATCTGCTATCGGGGAGGAGGTATGATGATTCTCTTTGGGGTTTCTAATTTTTTTTCTTCTGCAATATTTCATTTTGCTCTCTTTCAAACAGTATAAATATCAAATATTTTTGCTTGTGCTTGTGCTTGTGACCTGACACATAAGTGAAAGGGTCTTTAAAAAATCCAACTATAAGTTGCACAAATTGTTTTTAAAGGAACATCTATATAAATATATATTTATACTCTTGGTTTATCTATCTTGCGATTAATTTTTTTTACGATGATTTTGTCATGTGCCCATACATGAGTCACCACCGAGTCATGTTTGGTCCTCTGATTCGTCGAGTCAGCTCAGTATTTTAAGTCATATGAGTTAGAGTCTAGGACTTCCTCGAGTTCTGTGTTAATCATTTGATGTAATAAGAGCCGTTAGTGGCTATGCTTGCTATTGGGTATTTTAAGAACCAACCCCTGTAACCGAGTTTCAATCAACGAAAAAACTTGTTTTTCTTTCAAATTAAAACTTAGGCTCTGCTTGTAGAGAGAAAGCAGCTTGCTGCTCAATTTATTTCATCCAAATCTTGTAGTTGTACATCACTACACTTACAATTGGTATCATATTTCCTTTCCTGGACCTGTTCTGATGGTGGAGAAACTCACCGTAGCTGGGGTCAACAACAATTTGAATCAACTAGCCACCACTGTTAATCAACTCACTCTTACAATCAATCAATAATCGGAATCTGTTGGTAATCTTACTACATGTGTTACTCGTTTAGATTCTGAATTCTCAGCGATGAAGTCTGATCTACGGGATATTATCCAATTCCTTGGCGTCCATCAAACCCCAGATCCAGGATCCAATGATGCTTCTGCAACATATTCGGATAAACCTCTACAGAGAGTTGGGTAAGTCTACTCGCACTCCTAAAGTTTATTTTCCGAGATTTAATGGTATTAATCCTCGTGGATGGGTTCTTAAATGTGAAAGATACTTTCATCTCCATAAATTCCCTGATGATGAACATGTAAATAAGGCTGGATGCGATTCTCTTTGATTCACAGGTGGATCCATGGTTTTTGAACAATCAACAAGGTAAAGGGTTAATTCCTTGGAGTACTTTTGTTAGAGATTTATGTGCTAGATTTTAAGATGTTGCACAAGATAATTATGTAGGTAGATTTAATAAACTTTCCCAGACTACTAATGTTGAGGATTACTATGATCAGTGGGAACATTATAAGAGTTACGTGGTTGCTAATAATCCTACCTTACCTGAGAGTTTTTATACCTTAAGCTTTATTAGTGGATTAAAATAAGAGATCAGGACTGATGTGCAAATGTCTAAACCTGACACTACTTCAAAGTCCTTTTTCCTAAACAGAATGCAACAAGCATCTTCGCATCACAAACCTAAACCTCTCAGATCATACTCTAAACCATTTACACCAACTCCCTTATCAGTTTCTCACCCACCATCCACCTTCAAAACTTTTTACTCTCCATCTTCTTATACTTTCAAACCCAATACTTCTTCATCACAACCTATTGTGACTCATCCAAGTACCCCAATTAATACTTCACCTGACAGTTCTTTGCCACCCATCAAACGCCTAACTTATGCTCAAATGCAGCAACGAAAATACAAGGGCCTATGTTATAATTGCGATGAATTCTATCGACAAGGCCACATATGTAAGTCTCAAAAGTTATTCATGTTGATCACTGATGATGAGATGGCTGAATAAGAACACCTCTCAGCTGTGGAAACTCCGGTTGCTTCTTCTTGTACTAGTGACTCTTCCATAGAAATTTCATTTCATTCCTTAACTAGTCATGTTGTGCATGACACTATCTGTATAGCTTGTAACTTAAAGAAGCAGCCTATTATGATTTTCATTAACACAGGGAGTACACACTGTAATACCCCGATTTCGTCAGTGGTTGGCCGAATGGAATATAAGTAATGATTTGTCCTTTCCTATCACCGAGGCCTTTTTAGCGCAATTGGCTCTAGAGTTGGCAGAAAACTCTGCAATTAAGCGTGCTCGGGCAGGAGCAATCCAAGGATGGGTGACCATCCGGGAAGTTTCTGTCGGATTACCGCAGCGATGCCCGTTGAAAACCCCACACTTCCGGATATCCGCAGTGGCTAAGTGGGGACAATATCGGTGGAGGGACGGGTCATTACAAATGGTATCAGAGCCGACGACGGTTCACCTGCCGAGGGTGGGAAGGTACGCTGGAGGGAATTGTCCAGGTGCTTCTCATGAGGGGCAGGGAACGTCGGAGATATGGGATTGAAAATATATTCCGGAGTTGAGGACGGCTCCAATTTAAGGTGGTGGTATTGTAATACCCCGATTTCGGCAGTGGTTGGCCGAATGGAATATAAGTAATGATTTGTCCTTTCCTATCACCGAGTCCTTTTTAGCACAATTGGCTCTAGAGTTGGCAGAAAACTCTGCAGTTAAGCGTGCTCGGGCGGGAGTAATCCAAGGATGGGTGACCATCCGGGAAGTTTCTGTCGGATTACCGCAGCGATGCCCGTTGAAAACCCATACATTCAACTTCTCTCAACTCAGGATCTCATTTCTGCATCAAGGAAATCAAATTACACTTCATGGAAGTTCTGCTAACCCTTCTATTAGCCTTATTAATGCTGTAGTTGTGGATTATCTCACAACTACACCCTCATAAGAATCCATTAAAATGATTCCTAAACCTAATTAATTTGATATGGAACTAAGAATTAAGGTACTAAAATTATAAAGAGACACAAAGATTTTTACGTGGTTCGATCAATTTGATCTACATCCACGGTGCTTCACTAGTGATTGTATGTGATTACATGATTTTACAATTGAGACTCCATTAATGAATATTTGGAGCTCTAGAATTTTTGGGGAAGAAGATGATAAAGAAAATAAATCTCTCCTAACATTTTTCTCTCTCCTCCTATAATTATCCTCTCTCTCTAAAAGATCTCCCCTACTTCTTATGCCTAAATGACTATTTATATGATCTTACAAAATATGACAGTTGTGTTGTCCCGCCATTTTGGATTTGAGAATTATCTTGCGAAGCTTCGTAACTTCACTTCGCGAACTTCTTTTGCTTTCCTCGTGATTTCCTTTGCTCGCAAAATGTTCTTTGCTCGCAAGATGTCTTTTCTCTCCACAATTTCGTAAGTTATCATTTGTTGTGATATTCCGCTCCTACATCTTGCCTCTTTTTTCTTGAATATTGCTTGAAGAGCGATCTTTAAGAAAAAATCCGTTGTTGTAGTAGTCTTTGATCTTTGTTGATGAAGGAACGAGCGAAAGAATATCAAACTCAAAAAGTATATACTTGCCTCTATTCTTTTGCGAAGTTCTGAAGCTTTAAGAAGTAATTAGAAGTATCATCTTGCGAAGTATGAAGTGTGCGAAGTATCTTGAAGAAGTATGAAGTATAAGAAATATAAAATATCCTTGAAGAAGTATAAGAAGTACTCAATCCTCGAAATATATAAGAAGTATGAAGTATCCTTGATGATAGTGATAAATATTGCCTCTGTTCATGTGAAATTATTATTCCATTTTTGGTAAGAGTTCCTGCTGAGAAGATAAAGAACACAAAATATTTTCTTGGATATCCATAGTTGCCTCTGTTCTTTATCTATGAAGGAGAATTCTTGAGAAAATGTTGAATAATTAAATTGCGTCTCTATTGTTATGTTGCCTCTGCCTCAAGTGGTAACCATGTTATCTTATGAATATTTCTGCGAATTTCTAAGTTTTTCTGCGAATTTCTGAACTTCTGAATAGTGCTGTGAATAGTGATGCAAATATACTGTTGCGAATTATGAATAGTCCTGCGAATTATGAATTTTTCTGCGAACTTTCGCGGTATTTTCCTGTAAAATTTTATAACATACTTGTGCGAATATAATATTTATGTAATGATTATGTTATGAAATGTGTATGCGATGCTTATGCCATGAAATTCTTATGCAATGCTTTTATGATGCAAATATGATGCTTGAATGATGCGAATATGATGCTTGTATGATGCAAATATGATGCTTGTATGATGCAAGTATGATACTTGTATGATGTGAATACTTATCTATTATAATGCATAGCTAATGTTTGTGTTACTTAGCTCATTTTGCTGCGGTAAAATTGATATATCTTTGAATTGCCTCTATTTATATAATCATCTTCGCAAGTTTACTTGTGTATTTTCGCGAATGAAATCGCCTCTTCTGGTATGACTTCGTGATATATATTCGTGTAAGAATTCTTAAATGATCTTGATGGGATTGTCTTCTTTGTTAGGACTTCATGATATATCTTCTTGTAAAAATTCTTCAATGATCTTGATGGGATTGTCTTCTTTGTCAGAACTTCATGATATATCTTCTTGTAAAAATTCTTCAATGATCTTGACGAAGCTGTCTTCTTTTCAGATCTTCATAATGTATATTCTTGTATAATTTCTTCAATGATTTTGATGTAATGAATTTCATTAATTGCTGTGTTCTTATCATGCCTTCCTAAGTAAAGGTCTTATTTTTCCACCTCTTTTGTAGTAAATTTTTGTATTTGCGATAATATGACAAGTCTGAACATTCTTGCGAACATACAACCTCGTGACATTATCGTCTTGCGATGAAATCGCAGGACGTTTTTACACTTTCATGTAATAACCCATTGATCTCATCTTAACTTCTTTATTCTGCGAGTTCTTTTTGTATGTTTTCCTTCTCTCTCTTTTTTTTTTTTTTTTTTTTTTTTGCTCGCAGAACTTCATTTGTTGCACAAATATGACAAGCCTTTATGTTTTCGCAAACAAGAAGCCTCGTGACATTTGCGTCTTATAGCACGTATCAGCTCCCTAATGGAGGGTGTTGCCCTTTATCTTCCCCCTGGTTTCCCCTTCAAGGAAGCGTACATCGACCATACAAGGTTAGCTCTTACCATCCGGTTCTGCCAACAACTGATTTTGATCGCAACCTCTTATCCTTTTTGCCTATAGGGCTTATAGTTACGAGGTTGCACCCTATGGGGTATCTTTGGGCCAAGTGCATCATTTGCCAAGACTTGTCAAAAATGGCAGATGTGGTTCAACCTCACCCGGCACTCTTGACTCAACCGTGTACCTCGGCGCCTTGATCGTTTTCTGCACTTCTTGGGAAAGACAATATGCCTTAGTCTCCCAACCTAAATCCTTTTACACCGCATTTTATATTGCGTAATGTCGTTAGATTAGGTGAGAATCCAAGGTGTCTAACCTGGATAGGTACCCCATTATTGGGTTGTACCCCTAAATTTTTACCATGTACTAAGGGTCCTTGGTGGTGTTCCGGTTACCCTTAGCCACGTTTATAGGTACCCCCTTAAATGACGTACTTTAGGACTTTGCCTCTTACGAAATATAGCTTCGCGAACTAGGGTGTACGCCACAAAGGTTTGCATGTATAAAATTTTCTGCGGCTCTCTTTCTTTTTTTGGAGGCTGATCACAGATTGCGGTCTTTTGTTCGCAAATAAATTTTTTCTTCTTTCTTCAATGAAAGTTAATCGCAATAAATTTCTGGCGGTATTTTTTCGCCTTTTATAAGTAGAATCCAAATTCTTTTATTCGTAAAAATTCATCATAAATTTTTCATGTACATAAAATGTTGAATGTTTTCATAGAATGTTTAGTATAAGAGGAAATATAGTTGTGAGTATTCATATCACGTCTTTCAATCAAAAATTTTCTATAGAAATACAGGAATTTAATTTTCTCTGTTTTTGTAATTTTGAAATCTTTGAAATTTTTTGAGATCTTTAAATTTTTGTGATAAATTCATTTTTTAATCTTGCAATTGTATCGTTTTTCACCAATCTAAAAAATCTTTGAAATGTTTTGAAATCTTAGAAATTTTTGAAATATTACGAGTATATCGTTTTTGGTAAATAAAATCAAAAGTCTTTTGTCTTATGTAAATAAAATATTCAAGGAAATGGTACTTACCTTTTTTGGCTTGTTGTTGTCTCTTGCGAAGTATACGATTTTCCATTTCTTGTGAAATAATCTCCCACTCTCTTCTTGCGAAATATCCAAAAATCTTGCGAAATAAATCTTTGAATGAATTAAACGAATGTCTGCGAAGTAATGATTTACACGAAGTAGACGAATATCTGCGAAGTAAACATTTGTACGAAGTTAACATCTACGAAGGAAATATTTACGATATAAATTTATGCTGCGAAGGTTCGCAAGGTAAATATTTGCGAAGTGCAAAGAGTAGAAGTGTTGGTGTTGCGAATATTCGCATGGCAAACATTTGCGAAGTGCAAATTTTTTTTTGCGAATGGGGAGACTCGAACTTGCGTCACATTGCTTGTTCTCTTCACCTCAAACCATCTGCACTAGCTTCTGTTTGTGTAAAAAGATAAAATTCTCTTAACTTATCCTCTTGTAATTGTTGATATTGATGCGTTGTTGAGTCAAAAAGTATTTGCGAAGTATATATGTTCGTAAATAAAAATGCATGCATTGTTCGTAAACAATATTAGGTCCCCTCCTTCGTTCATAAGTAAGGTTTCTTTCGTCTGTATAAGTGAGAGCTTCTCCCATAGCAATTTAAGACCAAAGAGCGTATTCTACTTAGCCCTTCCTTCATCTTTACAAGTTGGTTTAACTTCGAGTTTTGCGAGCTGATAATGAAGCTGAATTGTAAAGATGAGGTGCTTTGCTGCTTCTGTTGTGGCCCAAGAGGAAGCTCACTGAACACTGATGCCCATTGTCGTGGCAGTTGAAATTCCAAAAACTGATGGAGTTCTTCAATAGGCTGTTTATATCGCAGATAAAGGTTGATCGCATGGCTCAAGAATCCACTCCCAGGTACTTCATTCAGAAGAGAAGTAATTGGAAAAAAAGACATTGAGATCACGTCAGGCTCAACTTGAACAGTGTGTATCCACTCACTGTGTGTCAGATTCTTGTTATCGCTTCCTCCCCTACTCGCAGGAATGGTAACTTCTTTCTTTCCTGGTTTTTCTTCTTCGTAGAAACTAGTAACTTCGCAGAAACGTATGTACGATGTTTCTTAATTATACTTCGCAGACTAGTCTTCTTTGTTTCATTTTTCCCTTGCAGCTTCATCTATGAAATTCTCCCTTATTTTCTTCACTCCCTGTTATTGATTTTATGAGCTGGTGTTGTCAAATATTTTTTTTCGTTATTAACAATCTTGGCCTGCTTCTCAAACTTTATTCGCAATTGTACAACTGCTTCTCTTCCTCACACTGGTTATTTGATGAAGGTTTCTTTGTTATTTGAGTACGTTAATGACTATATTAAATTTACAAAGCAGTCCTCATTCCGCTGATCTGTTATTTGCGAAGTGAATGAAATCATCACATCTTTCCTTCTTCTGCTATTCTATTCCACGAAGAAATGATTTGGGTGAGGTTTTGCGAAGCTTCGCAATTCTTATAGTACTCGATACTCAATAGAGTTTCTGGGCCAAGCTAATGTATCTGCATCTCAAGTATTTAAACAATTAAGAAGACTCAATAATATCAAGTTGTAAATGATTAAATGAAATATGGCTAGTGATTTTAATCTACTTCAATGAAACCACGAAGTTATAAACGGTAATATAAATTTTCAAATTTGCTTAAGTCATATTTTTAGTGATCAGAAAGAGATGATAAGAACACTTCCCCTTTAGTTATGTTGTTCATGTATAGCCATTGGTATTGGGTAGTATGTCTAGTTGCTGAGCATATTTAACTTCATTTTTGTATTTCCTTCCTTTTTTTCATTTTCATAGGTTGGTTTAGCTTCGAATGAACTATTATCTTCGCAAATTCTGATTCTTGCGAACTGATGACCCTTCCTCTTCAAGTAAATTGTTCTTAGTAGTAAGTGGGGATAGAACTTAAACCGTTGTTCGAAGCTTGATGAATTCTGAACATATATTGTGATGAGTATCTCGCGTGCAGCTATGGTTCTCTGCTGGAAGGAATGATGTGAATGGTAGAGAAGGCGAATGATGATTCTTGATGGTCAATGATCAGTGATGAAGGAGTTAGTTACTGTCAATGGAGATGGAGAATGGATAGAACTCGAGTTGGAAAGATCTTGGAAGCTGACGGTGATGATAACAGTTTGGTTATAGTCGGGTTTCGGTTTGTGATGATGATGTTGTTATTAGAACAGGAAACTGACCGGAAGGAGTAGGCAAGCTGGTGATTGAGAGGGATGTCCATTTATCAATCACCAGAAGTACGAACTTACCAAAACTTTAAATTGCAAACCGCTTAGATATTGTACACAGCTATCAAATAATTCTCCCTTATAGAAGATTTACGAATACTTCTTACTGAAGCTTTGCTGCTCCCCTCACCGGCAGTAGGTCAATAAGCATCACTCTATCCTCGTAAGCTCTGATTAATTGATAAATCGTAGCATGTGATCAATATTCTGACATGTTTGCTCGCGCTTAGACGCCATATATAATATAGATCCCATGTGTAATTCATGTTGACGGGTGTACATAAACTGTTTACTATTGGCCGTAGCAAGAAGGAATGTCGTCAAGATGATTTTCTTTCGCAAGATTTATTTCTTGTCAATCATTCCTCCTGATGGTGCATAATGAGGTAATTTCGTACATTTCTTGCTCATAAGAGGAAGCCTTGATGATATATTTCTCCCTTTGATCATATATTTCTCCCTGTCTTGCCAAAATGATCTATCTCCCTTTGATGATATATTTCTCCTTCGCAAAGATATTTGCAAAGGAAGCTTTAAGGTTGTTATGTGTCTTCGTTCTCCTGCAATCTAACAAATCAAACGAGTAAAATATACACAATTTTAAGTTAACTTTCCTAGATCAAAGGAAACAAATAACATAAAATTAAGTAAAGGAAAATAGATTTTGTCCTTTTGCAACTCATAGCTAATGCAAATCCTTCTGATATTGAGATTCGTCCTTTTTGACGTAGCTTTTGTATCTTCATCTTGCGTTTTTTATTTCTTGAACTGCTGTCTATGTTGGACATAATTTCTCCATTGAAACTTTCTCACAAAATTTATAGATCCAGTAGAATTTTTCCCAAACTTCATTACTGTTTTTTCCTAAACTTTCTTGAACCAACAAGATCAGGTCCCTGTTTCTAGCGCCAATTATGTAGTTGAGGATTATCTCACAACTACACCCTCATAAGAATCCATTAAAATGATTCCTAAACCTAATTAATTTGATATGGAACTAAGAATTAAGGTACTAAAATTATAAAGAGACACAAAGATTTTTACGTGGTTCGATCAATGTGATCTACATCCACGGTGCTTCACTAGTGATTGTATGTGATTACATGATTTTACAATTGAGACTCCATTAATGAATATTTGGAGCTCTAGAATTTTTGGGGAAGAAGATGATAAAGAAAATAAATCTCTCCTAACATTTTTCTCTCTCCTCCTAAAATTATCCTATCTTACTAAAAGATCTCCCCTACTTCTTATGCCTAAATGACTATTTATATGATCTTACAAAATATGATAGTTGTGTTGTCCCGCCATTTCGGATTTGAGAATTATCTTGCGAAGCTTCGTAACTTCACTTCGCGAACTTCTTTTGCTTTCCTCGTGATTTCCTTTGCTCGCAAAATGTTCTTTGCTCGCAAGATGTCTTTTCTCTCCACAATTTCGTAAGTTATCATTTGTTGTGATATTCCGCTCCTACAAATGCATCTTCTTTGAGGAAATTTATTAAGAGAAAGGTTACCACCTTACTAGGCCAATTCTTTGTTATTTCAACAGCACCCCCTCCACCTATACCCGTTGAAGTCACTACATTTTTGGACTCTTTTTATGATATCTTTACTGAGCCTTCTACATTACCAACTTCCAGAGCCTTGGACCACAAAATACCTCTTAAACCAGACTGTCACCCTACTTCACATACACCATACATATTCCCTCATATACACAAATCTGTGGTTGTGAACATGGTCCAAGAAATTCTTCATGTTGGTCTTATTCAAAAAAGTAATAATCCTTTTGTTTCTCTTATTCTTCTGGTTAAGAAGAAATATGACACATGGGGATTCTGTGTTGATTTTAAGAAAATAACTATGAAAGATAAATTTCCTATTCCTCTAATTGATGAATTACTTGATGAATTGAAATGAGCAATCATTTTTTTAAGATAGACTTAAGATCCGGTTACCATTATATCATAGTCTATGGTCCAGATATTCACAAAACTGCTTTCAAGACTCATCACGGTCATTATGAGATTAGACTGATGCCATTTGGGCTCACTAATGCCCCTGCCACTTTCCAACCTCTCATGAATGATATTATTTAACCTTACCTAAGGAAATTTGTATTAGTATTTTTTGATGACATATTAATCTACAGATCTTCCTTGGAAGAACATCTTATTCATCTTCAACAGGTCTTTATAATCTTGAGGGAGCATTCACTATATGTTAAACTCTCCAAATGTGTTTTTGCTCAACCTCAGTTAGACTATTTGGGACACCTCATTACTGCTCAATGAGTAGCTGCTGACCCTGAAAAGATAGTTGCAATGCAAACGTGGACACTACCTGTCACATTGAAATAATTAAGAGGATTTTTGGGCTGTACATGCTATTATAGAAGGTTTATCAAAGGGTATGGTACCATTTCCAAGCCTTTTAAAGATATGCTTAAAAAGATGCTTTCCATTGGAGTGAAGAAGCACATCAAGCTTTCTGTGATCTTAAGACTGCAATGACTGAGTCTCCAGTTCTGGCCTTACCCGACTACTTCAAACAGTTCACTTTGGAAATTGATACTTTTGCTAAAGGAGTATGAGCTATGTTGATGCAGGAAGGTAGACCAATCTCTTTTTTCAGCAAATCTCTAGGTCTTAAAGCTTTAGCCCTGTCCACCTATGAAAAAGAGTTCTTGGCCATTGTTATGGCTGTTCAGAAATGAAAATATTACCTATCTCATAGCCAATTCATCATTAACACTGATCACCAGAGCCTCAAATATCTAATGGACCAAATAATTTCAACCATTATTCAACAAAAATTGGTGAAATTGATGGGTATTACATCATTAAAAACAAGAAGGGTATGGACAATACTAATGTTGATGCCTTGTCAAGACTCCCTACTTATTCTACAGATTGCAATGCTATGTCTCTCAATACTTCATAATGGGACACAGATGTCATATCCAGCTATGGGACTGAATATATTGTGCAACAACACATTTCCCATCTGCTTCTTTCCCAAGCACAATTACCATTTTCTTATGTACAAGGCATTTTAAGGTTCAAAGGCAGGCTGTATATTGGCTCAAGCAATAATGTTTGACAATCTATTATTTAATCCTTGCAATATTCTGTAGTTGGAGGCCACTCAGGTATGTTAGGCGCCTACCAAAGAACTAACTCTCATTTCTTTTGGCCCAAAATGAAACATGATATTCTTTAGTTTGTTGCTGCTTGTGAAGTTTTTCAATTTAACAAGGGCAGTTCTATATTTCATGCTAGTCTTCTGCAACCACTCCCAATTCCTGAGATAGCATGGCAATACATCTCCATGGATTTCATTGAGGGACTTCCACTGTCCAACAACAAAAGTATCATTCTAGTAGTTGTTGACAGACTTACAAAGTACATCCATTTTCTTCCCTTGAGTCACGCTTTTACAGCTCTAATAGTGGCAAAATAATTTCTCAAACACATTTTCAAACTCCGTGGCTTTCCAAGTTCCATTGTCAGTGATAGAGACAAAATCTTTGTAAGTCAGTTCTGGCAAGCCTTATTCAAATCTCTGGGAACTACTTTCAAGCTCAGCACTGCATAATATATGGTCAGACTAAGAGAACTAATGCTTGTGTGGAGCAGTATCTCAGATGCATGACAAGATCTAACCTCAAGTAGTGGTCTCAATGGTTATCTCTTCATGAATGGTGGTTTAACACCAATTATCACACCAGCTTAAAAATGTCTCCATTTTAAGCATTGTATGGTTATCAACCACCTCATCTGATATTCCCAGTCCCTCCAAAAACTTTAGTTGCTTCAGTGGAATCTTACTTGAAGGAAAAAATGTTATGTTGCAGCTTTTAAAGGATGACCTCACTGAAGCTCAAGATATAATGAAGTTTTTTTTGCATACAAGAAGAGACAAGATAGATAGTTTGTTGTTGGTGACATGGTATTTCTTAAGTTACAACCTTACATGCAATCTTTAGTTGCAATTTGCAGGAATTTCAAAATCTCTGCCAAATATTTTGGTCCATTTGAAGTGCTCAAGAGAATTGGTACAGTGGCTTATAAATTGCAGCTACCTGTGGGCTCAAGGATAAATCATGTATTCCATATTTCCCAGTTGAAGAAACATATAGGACTCAAAGATTCTACATTACCCCAGCTACCAGTGGTGGATAATAAAGGTCACTATGTTGTTGAACCAATAGATGTATTAGACACTCGTCTTACACTCAGGGTAAGTTCTCTGTCCCTAAAATTTTAGTACAATGGTCTAACTCATCTATCGAAGATGCCTCTTGGGAATACATAGCTCACATTAAAGCACAGTTTCCGCATTTCATCCTTGAGGACAAGGATCTTTTAAGGGAGGGGCTATGTCATGTACCCATACATGAGTCACCACCGAGTCCTATTTAGTCCTCCGATTCGTCGAGTCAGCTCAGTACTTTAAGTTGTCCGAGTTAGAATCTAGGACTTCCTCAAGTTCTGTGTTAATCATTTGATGTAATAAGAGCCGTTGGTGGCTATGCTTGCTATTTGGTTTTATAAGAACCAACCCCTGTAATCGAGTTTCAATCAATGGAAAAACTTGTTTTTCTTTCAAATTGAAAGTTAGGCTCTCCTTGTAGAGAGAAAGAAGCTTGCTTCTCAATTTATCACATCCAAATATTGTAGTTGTACATCAGTACACTATAGATTTCGTCGTAAGATTTATTTATTTATTGAATATTATTGTAAATTTCAAGGTCTCTCATTTTTCTTATCAAACTCGACTACTCGAGTGAAGAATTTCGTAATCAGAAGAAAAGGGTGAAAACTATGAGATTTTCGTATCTAACTAAAATACGTGTTGGAAAAAGATTATTAAGTAGACTTGGTTAAGTATCATGACCACCGGAAGAAATTTTGTTAATATATGGTCCTCAAATGGGGTGAAAAATGTAAGTTACAGGATCCGGTCCCTTGTTTTAATTAATCTTAATTTATTTACAGGCAGCAGCTAGACGGCCATCCCTATTAATGGACGAGTTCCGACTGGCACTTCAATGGCCAAAGTCCTCTTGTAATAGCAGACCAAACTGTCCAATTGCATTGCCATGGTTGTTTATGATGCACGGCATGTGGATCCAGCAAGGCCTAAGAAATGCTCCCGGGAGTCATCTCCAGCTCCGGTATAACAAGGTATGCATGGTTTTAGACACATGCACTAGTTTTAGTAGTAGTAGTATTATAAAGTCAAAGTCAAAGTCAAAATCTGATTGATGGTGTGCATATTTCCAATTTAGTACCGGATCTTTAGTTGAATTGTCAAAGAAGTCGACCTAGTGCGGATTTCGATTTCTGGGAACATGAGTGGAGTGAGCATGGATTTACTTCAGGGTTTGATGATCCATCTTATTTTAGTGAAACCCTGGATCTATATGACCGTCAAGACGTCAAATCACTGATGCAGTATTTTTTAACAAAATACGTTCCGGGACCTAATACGCGAATCTCTCTGCCAAGGGTACGCCATGATCTCCAGGTGAATGGATTTTCTCTTATAAGTTTCCAGTGTAATCGAGATTCCCAGAACCATAATCAGCTCCTAGAAATCCGTCTTTACTTGGAATATTACAATAACCAATTTCATTTGAAAGATGATTACATCAACAATTGGTTAGGAACCTGTAGTGGAATTATTACACAGGTTAAGTGGCAAAATGCCCCAAAATCAACTCCAAGGTTGCGAAAATGCCCCGAACGTTAGGGAAAAGATTAAAATGCCCTAAAATCTTATCAAAATGCCCCATTTCGTTACTTTTACATATAATAGTCAAAATGGGGCATTTTGATAGATTATGACTGGTCAATTGTATTATGAATGGTCTCTTTTTCCCCTCAACAGAATCTATGGTTTTGGGGTTTAGGGTTGATGGCTTAGGGTTCAGGGTTTGGGGTTCAGGATTTAGGGTTCAGGTGGTGGCAACGGTGGTGGTGGTGGTGGCGGTAGTGATGGCGGTGGTGGCAGCGATGGTGATAGTGGCGTTGGTGGTGGTGGTGGCGATGGTTGTGGTGGTTGTGGTGGTGGTGTGGAGGAGGTGTTAGCGGTGGCGGTGATGTTGGTGTTGGTGGTGGTTGTTCTAGTGGTAGTGGTGGTAGCGGTGGTGGGGATGGTGGTGGTAGTGGGGCGGTGGCCGTGGTGGTGGTTGTTCGTTTGGTAGTGGCGGCCGTCCAAAACAGTCCCCCTTATGTCAGCTTATTTGTCATAGGGTATAAATGTCATCTTTTCACATGTGCGGGACCACATACGTGCTAATTTGACCACTTAACCATCTCTAACCGCAAAAGTAACGGTTGGTCATTTTGATAAGATTTTGGGGCAATTTAATCTTTTCCCTAACATCTAGGGCATTTTCACAACCATAGGCTCGATTTTGGGGCATTTTACTACTTAGACCTTATTACTTTCCTTAATCAAAGATTATTATTACGGTATAATTATTATTAACAGAAAATGGGTTATTTAGCCAAAAAGATAATTTTCCTGGGTCAAATGGACCGGTAAACCTTTTTCCTGGGTCAAATAGACAGGACATTTTTTATGTAAAACAGACAGAATTACCCTTAAAACAAATATCTTATCTTCTCTATTACCCTATACCATCGGGTTTCTTTTCCCTCAACCACTTCCCCAAAAAAAAAAAACCCAACAGTTCACACTTCACACCACCGTCTCTCTTTCTCCTCCGTCTTTCTACATCAAAATCATTGAAATCGGTTTATCCACCTTCTGCTTACCCACAACGAAATCAATAGTATCATCGACTTTAAAGACATCGTTAACTCCAATATCATCGTCTTTGTAGTTGAAATTGGAGACATTGGCAGTGAAATTGATTTCTCCGCCTTCTGCAAACAATGGCACCAACTCCGACATGAAAGATTTATAGCCTAATTAGGGTTTGAACAGATCAATTTCACAAAATGTCTCCTAGAACTCGTAAGTTCCTAAACCCTAATTATGTTTTGATTTTATTTTAAAAATTGCATGATTAATTTTTGAATTGGTTGAAGTACCTGGGTGTAACTTGGCTATTTTTAATTATTTTGGTATAAATAGGTGTGAAAATTAGGTTGTTGTTGTAATGAATATGAAAGTTAGGTATTTGAAGTACCTGTCGATATTCTAATTCAACTCTACTGAAAATTAGGTTATTATTGTAATGAATCTGTATTGGATGAAACTGGTTTGCATTTGGTTGTTGTATTGGATTGTTAGATGTTTTGAATGAAACTGTATTTTGATAGTTAGCTGTATTGGATGAAATTGGTTTTCATCTGGTTGTTGTAATGATGTAACTGGTTTTCATCTAGCTTTAAGTTAGGATGTCACTAGTTTACATCCGTTGGTAGTCCTAATTTTAATGATTAGGTTGTAATGTACTGTATTTGATGAAACCGGTTCCACATATACACTAAGATGTATCTCTGATGCATTAAAATTGGTTTCATCATATGTTTCCACCAGATGAAACTGGTTTCATCACGAATTTCCATTGGATGAAAACATAGTTTTTTGTTCGTTACCACTAGATGAAACTGGTTTCATCTTGTGTTGTCACTGGATGAAACTGGTTTCATCATGTATTTCCGTTGGATGAAACATGGTTTTTTGTTTGTTACCACTAGATGAAACTGGTTTCATCTTGTGTTTTCACTAGATGAAACCTTTGTACGTCCTGTGTTATTATTGGATGAAACTGGTTTCATCTAATGTATGGTTTAATGTATTTATTTCACTTTAAGTACTCTAACATTTGAATGCATTACCTCATACTTCTCATATTAATGTTTCCTATAGTATTAAACAAGTTTCATTTAGGTTTAATTTGTGGTGTATATATTTTCAGCATGTTTAAACTAGGATGAAAACCAGTTTCATCCAAGTTAATATAATATAAACTAGGATGAAACCGGTTTCATTTAGATTTGATTTGTGTTGTATATTATTAGAAATCTTTGTTGGGGTTATGAGGGTTTGAGGGTTTCAAATGATCATTGTTTTTTAGGCTGTGAAGAGAAGAAGATACATGTTGTTTGCTTTGTTATTATTTTGAAAAGAATGTTTTGTTTACTGCCATGAGAAGCATATCATTCATAGAGATAATAAGCCGGAGAATTTTCGATATCTCTCTCCTATTAGTGGGAATTTTTATTATTGACCATGAGGGATTGAGGTTCCAAATGTAGATCAAGCATTGGCTGGTAATACTAATAGTTATAACTTTCAGTGGAATTACTGCATGCCACAATTTAAACTAGTACACACCAAACGTTTATGAGGAAATGTTGCTGTTTGAAGTGATTATGCATTGATTTACGACATATTCTTCACATGAAGTGTATATATGCGTAAGGATTTTCTTTATGAGCAATCAGGCTTGATAGTTTTTCTTAAGGTGTAAAGTATCTAATCTATGGTGTTGTTTAGGTGTAAGAGTGCCTCCTAGCTAGTTGGATTGGTACAAGGATTGACTGTTCTTTCCAAGATTAAATTTTTTGTCTTTTGTCGATGGTTTTGCCGTGTTGGATAGAGTAAGGTATTGCTGAGATTAATGAGTTAATAGTGCTGCTGAATACTATGTTATGTGTTTAAGCGCTTGGAACAGTACAAACCCTTGTTTCACTTAGTCATTCCTCTCTATGGGCAAGTCTTTTTGGCTATACAAAGATTTGGAGTTTCCCAGCTATATGTGAATAGGCGTCCCTCAAGTCTCACGGGATTTCACACTGAGCAAGAAAGAAATACAAAAGTGTCGCTGTGCGTGCTGGTTTTGTTACACATGTAGTGTTACACTTGGCTCACTAGCTTTCCCATGGACCTTTTTTATGTTTAAAGCACTTACTGCAGATCCTTTTCTATGAGTAAAGGCATATAATTATTACGTTGCTTCTAAATCCGATGAGAGAGTAGGTTGGGTTTATATTACCTTAAGTGTTACAGGGATTCAATTGTAGACATGGTGAACAAATACCAAGCGGTCACTGCTGGTTTGATATGAAAGCCTTCTGCATTGTAGTTCGATCTATAGGTTTTGATCAATTAGATTTCTTATTGGCCTAATGGAGTTTCTGATGTGTGTCTGAGAGCATAAATAACCATCAATTAGCGACTATGAATGAGGTGTTGCATTAGCGACGTCGGCAGGAAAATTATCTCCATTTAGTTTCTGCATTGTTTTTTAATTGTGTTTCCTTATGGTTTTGTTCGCCATTCTGTTGGTGTATTTCCCAGCTGCCGCATGTGCAACTAGGTTAAGACCGGCAGGAAAATTATCCACATTTGAGACCTGCTGCATTGACGCGTTTTTTTTTTTTTTTTTCTGCAGCTTGAAAATGGGGACATAATTTGGCTCCAGAAAGCCCATCCAGTTAAGAATGGCCTCCATCTGGACGTTCCTTGTTTTGTAAGAAACATTCATAATTCTCAATCTCAGGCGATACAGGCAGCTTGGTGTTGTTTGGAGTTGAGAAGGGTTCGAGAGATGGCAGTAACGTTCTTGCATGGGATGAATTTTATGATGGTGTACGAAGTGAGTTTTTATGCTGGTGTTGTGGTCGTATTTTACAGATTACCAACAGTGGATGAAGTTGCAACTTGAGTAAATGGCTCTACTGAGAGCTCGTTGTTTTTAGACTCGGAAATAATGAGAAATGGAGGTGTATTTGCTGAGATGGAGACTCTGGATATGAACTGCATATTTGTGGCTGAATTGAAACAAGTTCTTTGGCCGGAGTTGGGAATGAAGATGGTCTTAGCTAGTGTTCTTTACAGCAACGAGGAGGTTGAAGCTGCTGGCAATGGTGGTTATGCAGGTGTTGATGGATAAAATAAGAGTTGATGGCTGAAGTTAAGGGGTATTTTAGGTGATTGATATTTTTTTTGTTTTTATTTTGCTGGGTCAAATATCCATTTTGGCTAAATAAACATTATTTTTCTGTTTAATGTCCATATAAACAGTATCTAAACCTAGCAATCCATTTCACCAAGAAAATGTTTGGTTTGGTCTTTTTGACCAATTTTGTGTATTATTAATGAGGGATGATTTTGCCCCGTTGTAAAAGCTATCTAGTTTGTTTTTAATTTCTGGATTCTTGTTATCGAAAATCATATTATTATCATGGTGGTGGCAAGTTAAAAGTATCCTCCCTTTGAATTTTTAATTTTTCCTGTTTCCATCTTTCCTCGAGAATCTTTTGCATTTGAGTATCAAACTCCTCGATGTCCATTCATCGTATAACTTGATGATACCCATTTCATAAAACCCGAATGTTATATTATGGAATTCGATGATCAGAGGTTACACAAGAACCAATAAAAACAGAGAAGCTCTGTTAATGCATCAAAAATGAGAGAAAAATGTGTAAAACCAGACAAGCGAAACTTCACTTCTGTATTGAAAGCTAGTACTGATACTTTAAATTTAGAAATGGGTATTCGGATTCATGAATAACTAGTCAAGGATGGATTAGAATCTGATGTTTTTGTTGGGAGTCTTGTTGATTTTTATCGTGAAGTGGGTAAACTAGACATTGCCAAAAGAGTGTTTGAGAAAATTCGTGGAATGCGAATATTGCGGGTTTTTTATAAGATGCAACTAGCTGGAATTGAACCTAATTTAGTCAAACTTGTTGCCTGCTGTTTTAACCTTGTGCCTCGAATGAAAAAAAAGTTATCGCTGGTTCATTCTTGTAAAGCTATTCATGGTTTCGTTTTCAGGAGAAGGTTTTGTCTGGTCAGCAGTGAGGATATTTTTTTAAGCAGCTCTGTTTATGTAATTTTAAGCAGTTTCATTAATATGTACTTGAAATGTAGGTTCGGATGGCTGGTTTTGTTGGTAACGGTGGTTTCCTTAAAGTATTTGATTGCTAAAAGAAAAGAAAAATTGGAGTTGAATCAGGTATCACAAGGATGATAGAGCTTTGCCTTGTTAAAATGACAGAGAACATAGCTAATAAGTATAAAATGAAACTCTTCCCAAAGGAAAGAGAACTATACATAGTCCTTAGAAATGAACCCATTCAGATAGCTTTAGTTGCTGAACCATTTGCATCGACAGAAACAAGGCTTTCCTTAAAGATATTAGCCCTAATAGTAAGCATTTCAGTTCCTTCCCCAAAACCAAGATCCTCAAACTCATCTGTAATAGAGTTGTACATTACGAGAGTTTTACCCCATAACAAACTATACTTTCCATTCCAAGAAATTGTGAGGATATCAGATAAGTAGTCATACAGGGGTCCAACTCTGTAAAGCTCGGTCCACATCTCCTCCTCCGTATTGTAATCATTCAGCATCCATACCTTGTATATTCCAGAACATTCAGTAATGCAAGCTAGTTTATCACCTATTGATTCTAGCTGAAGCAAGTGATCAACTGGTCTCTGTACTCTTCGATATTTTTCTTTGCTCAAGTCGAATGACAAAATCACTTGCTTATTAGGGTCTACACTGTAAACCATTTGCTCATTAGGTTCTGCAGAGTAGTCCACACCTAGATGAAAATAAATACCATTCAAACTCCGTCCTAATGCTCCGTTGGAACAATGAGTACGGAAATCTGAGTCTACCAACCTCCAAGAATTAGCACTTAGGCAGTATATCTGAACTTTGCGCATGCAGTTAAGGCCTAACCATATGTTATTTTTTTGGGGCTCGAGAGAAGAGACTTGTATCACCTTGTAATCCTTGGTTTCAACATCAAAACCTAGACCAACAAAATCACGATGGTAATATCCAACCTTGGGGTTTCCATTTGACGACTTCGGAAGAAGTCTACATTGTCTAGTAGCAGGGTTCCAAAGAGCAATATCCCTGGCCATCCGGTTATGTAAACAAATTATCCCATGAACAGAATCCACCATGTCTATGGCATTAGGGTTCACATCCTTAAAAAATGGTTGTTTGCCTAGATCCTCCAACTCCTGGAAGACTTCACCAGAAAGCAATAAAAAATGAGGTTCAGGTGGTTGTTGTTGGAAGATGAAGGTGCCTAACTTGGAGTCCTTGTCCACCATAGTGGCATGGCATTCTATGAAGTGAGATGATTGAATGAGGGCATACCATGATCTACACACAGATTTGAATCGCAACAGAGATTGCACAGGGAGCCATATCAAAATTCGAAAAATGACATCTTCTGGTAGAACAAGAGTACTGAAGCAACTTCCAGACGTCGACATCCTAATCCCAAACCACAACCCAGACTTCAATTAAGTTGAACAAAATAACAATTTGTTTCACAGATCAAACTAAAACCTAAACATAAAAAGAACCAGTTGGGAACAAGATCAAAAATAACAGAACAAAAAACCGCTCAGAAAGAACTAAAATTTACTCCGTTGAAAAGGTCATTTTACAATGTTACCTTCAAGGTTAAGCTACCCTAGGTGTTGTATCCATCTCTTTTCACCGTATTCCTCATTGGATTCTTTTTCTAGGAATAGAATTTCTAGATCCAAATGCACAGGTTATAACGAAGAAACTTAACTTGTTTCTACAGCTATACCAAAGTACCAATTGTGAGGAAAATTTTCCTCCTTGAAATAGTAAATTTGATGGCAAATGTTCATCTATCTAAGTAAATCAAAAAGTAAAATACAACAAAGCTAATTGGTCGACCGAAGGGAGACCTCTATATGGTCACTTCAGTGTAGTTTATCAGTCACAAGAAATGTACAAAAAAATCAAAATCAGTTTTTTTATTTTTTAAATTTCATGAATTTGGTTACCAACTTGAGATAATCAACCAAATTGATAACAAATTTCCATCAAATACAGTCTAACAAACAGATTCCATGTTCAAAGATCATCAAAAAGGTCACTGATTCGACCGGAATCGATTGATTTCAGTATCTTTCTCATTATAAAAAAATAATTCAGTTTTCAATTCTCATTATCCAATTCAAAGAATGAATAAAAGCTAAATCGATTTCAATTTGACGTAAAGACAAAATCATGGTCCCGATTTCAGTGTTCGTACCTTTTAATTCTTCAAAATAACCATTACATCAAACACAATCGATCGATTTCAGTATCTTCATAATACAAAAAAAAAAAAATGTATCTGTGGTCAAAAAAACGGATGTCATAGTTGCCCTTTAATGTATCTGTGGTCAAGACGGATTTACCATTTACGGATGTCCATAGATTTAAATTCTTTAATATATTTTTATACGATGGAGGATGCTGACACATTCTAAAAATTATTTGATAGATGGACGGTGGGCATGTTAACTGTGGTTTGTGGAGCAGAGTAATTGAACTTGTTTTAAATTTGTTTGATGGAATGCCTGACAAGGTTTTTTGTTTTTCATGGACAATTTTGGTTGATGAATACTCGAAATGCAGAAAGGCTGAGCGTGAAGGTATTACGTGCCAATCTGTTACGTAACTACGTTGGTGAGTTAGTAACCTTAGTAGATGCATGAAAAACTCAGTCCAACTTGGTCTTCTTGTCAATGATTGTAGAACAAAAGGTTTGTCACTGCCAAAAGCAAATGTGCCTAAAAGATCTGTGTCTTGCAAGTGTTGTTGTGAAAAAAACACCTGCTCCACTGAGCATATGTAAAGGCGACTGAGATTCGATACTATCATAAAAATCCAAGTGCCTCTTTCATCTATTTATGCTTTGTCATCTATCTTCATCTTTGAATATGTAAAGGCGACTGAGATTCGATACTATCATAAAAATCCAAGTGCCTCTTTCATCTATTTATGCTTTGTCATCTATCTTCATCTTTGAATTGAATTGGCTCATAAAAGATGTTTATTTGAATTGCATATTTGAGATTACTGGAACCTTGTTTTAACAAGAAGAATTAGGCCTTGTTTTAACTAGAAGAATTAGGCTGCAGGAACATCTACACTGGATAACCTGACGCACCATTAATTGGTGCACGTTTTGAATCTGTAATACAGACACACCAGTCAGCGTATTTGTTCAGGAAAGGTAATGAGTGAACTGGTGAGCCGTCGCCCAATAGGGAAATGAGTAAAGATAATGGTGGTAACTAGAGTCAGGTCACTACTCTACACAGGTACAAAATTAGCTTTTTTGTTATAGGTTGAGAAAATGATTAATTTTCCTTGGGACATACAGTCTGTTTACAGGACAATATTTTCCATTTTTTTATTTTTCTTACATGGTTACTCTGGAAGCTAGCTTCATTTTGGCTTTGACATTACCAGTTCCGTGTATTGTGAATTTAGGCATATTCTGTTTGCTTATTTGCAAACTCTTAATGCTTGAATATATTGATTATAATGGGCAATGATAGAATGGGAGAAAGGCGGGAATGCTGGATAAGATCAGACATAAGTTTTGATCGAAAATGCTAGATGCTCCCACTTTGGTATGTGCCTGTGCTGTTTTAGAGTGTCTGTGTAAGATTTCCGATAAACATATGATAGTTTTTGAATTAAGCATGTGGGTTTATGGTAATCATGGGTAGAGATGGATTGCAAAATAAGGAAGATGATGTGGTAGTTATGGATTGGTGTTGACCCCGCAGTGCAGTTTTTTATTTTTTGGGGGCATCATTTGTGTTCTTTGGTCTTATCATTTTTTCTCTTCGGTTGACCCCCACTGTTGTAGCAGTAATCCAGTAGTATACATAAATCAACAGCAAATACAATCTATGAGACTTTAACATTTCAGATCTACAACTACCAAGCAATAAATAGGATTTCAGATTAAATTCAAAGAAAACTGATATAAGAAAACTGTATAGGAAAACCCCAGACAAAGAAAGAACAAAGTTTACAGCTGTTCCATTGGAAAATTACGAAGACTCTAACCTTTGTGTGCCTTAGGGTTTGGACCTCTTCTCCATCAATCAGCTTCTCTGTGATTTTGTTGTGGGGAGATTTGGGAGTGCCTCGTACAGAAATAATTTCACCCGCTTGTATTAAAATAGAGATCAATATCGGAACTGGCCGTTACTTTTTTTGGGGAATCAATGTTTTGGTAATACATGCATTGAAGTTTTAGTTTAAAATAAAATGAATTAAACAAAAACAAGGTGTCTGAATTGAAATATATTGAAACATAACATATTTATTAGCTTAATGTGTATAGAAGAATCCACCCATTGATCAATCTAGATAGAGAAACACGGAGAGATAAAAGAGATTACCAAATTCTGATCATATCCAGGCATCAAAACCTTTAAAAGGATAATGGAGATTATGTGATCTTGACGCGGCCATTACTCTTCGCTTATCAGGTGAAGATTATGTATCCAGTAATTCCTCCCCACCTCCAAGGGAGACAACGACGACCTAGAAGGGCCCAGAAAAACAAAATTCATACCTGGGTTAAAATTTAAAACAAGCCCAGTCATTCACATTAGAACCATTTTTTTGAAAGCTATTTTTGGGCATACCAAAAAATTTCCGGGCATACTTTTTGTCTAAGTTCGGCTCACTCGTTATCAGAACTCGCATACTTTTTTGTATGCTAAGTTTCATTTTTTGGCTTGTTTTATTTTGGGTAAGACACACTAGAAGTAAATCTCACCCCTTATCTAGATATTTATATTTATACCTAAATTATCCTCCTGATTAATTTTGGGTAATAATTAGTTAGTGTTAATAATAGTTAGTGTAATGATTAGTGAAATAATTAAGTTAAAGATAATTAGTGAGATTAAAAATATTAGATGGATTTTTGAGTTCACTAAGCTTGAACCTCATGCTTCAAACCTAGGCAAAAAAAAATCGTTGTGAGCCGAACAATGTCTTCCCCAGAACCCTATGCCCTTTTTTTAATGCTAATTAGGTAATTTTTGGTATGCCCAAAAATATGTTTCATTTTTTTGGGACCATTGTTTTATTTTGGGTAAGACACACTAGAAGTAAATCTAGGTCACCCCTTATCTAGATATTTATATTTATACCTAAATTATCCTCCTGATTAATTTTGGGTAATAATTAGTTAGTGTTAATAATAGTTAGTGTAATGATTAGTGAAATAATTAAGTTAAAGATAATTAGTGAGATTAAAAATATTAGATGGACATCCATGTCAAGCCAAACCGCACCTTTCCTGGCCCTAGCCATGCTAGCCGCACCATGTGCCAGTCTTTTCTTCTTTCTCTCCCTAGCTCTTCATACCCCCATAAGCATAAGAGGTTCCCTATCCATGCCCGCACCCATGCACATCAACAATTCTCACATAAACCAAAAACACAATGAAAGTACACAAAGATATGACACAATTAACCCGTTTTTCTCATAAACCAGAAAACACAATGAACACAAAGATATGACACATAAAGGAAGATTACAAAAATCGTCCATCACATGTACCAAAAACAGGCCATTCACCCTCTTGGTGAATGCCTAACTCTCTCAAACATGAGACTAACTCTCTCCTATGTAGCCTACTGATTTTCCTACTCATTAGGATTATTTATACAGTGGTTACAATGGCCAAAACCGTGCAAAACACTTGCACACGCATGGAACATCCATGTGTCCCATCAGGTAGTTTCTATAACCGCCAGCTTGCTTTTCAACCACCACCTTTTGTGTTGTCAAGCCAACAGATGCCACATATGTTCTTGGTGGTTATGAACACTTTAATATGGTTATAAAAACACTTTATAACCGTTCTATCTTGTCTCACTTCATTGGCATGCTTGTGAAGCTCGTAACCAACTCGTAACCGTCACTTGAGCCGTATTGCACCACTTGTTGCGCCATACTGGATTCTTCCTTGCTCCAACGTTTAGCTCTCTTGGCCCTACATGATCATTAATCTAAACTCATGCACGGACAATTATTAATCTTCCATCATTGAGGCCAACTCCTTAAGCTCACTCTAGTTACTTGTCGTCATATATGCTTCACTTCGTCAATTAGCTTGACAATAGCAATGCAAATCTTGCATTACCAGCTTGTTTGCACTGTTCAGACTTTGGACCTGACTTGAACCAATGCATAGACTAACTCTTAGTATATTCCACTCTTCTTGCATCATCCTTGAGTTTGGGCCAACTCAATTCCATGGATATGCATATATGCCAACATCGCATGTTGCATCTGTCAACTTTGGCCATATCTTGCCTTTCCTCAATGAAGCCTTATTATGTCGGCCAATAAGATTCATTCCTTAGACAAATGTATTTACAATGTAGCGCCACTATTGCGCTTCATTGGCCCTGTAGGGTTATGCAATTCTTGACACTTGACAGTCTATACAGTATACCGCTATTATGGCTTGCGTTGCGCTATTATGGCTTCGCAATGCGCCATTACTGCTGAACACTGACTTGGCCTGCAACTCTGTAACGCGTTATCATTATGCGTCACTTGCAGCACCGTAATAAACCTCCCCCACCTAATCCGTTCAACGCCCTCGTTGAACGCAACAAAGTATACTCGTTATACTTGTTCTCTGGCCTTGTACGCTTCTGAGCCCTTCTCAGAAATCAGCAAACTTTGTTTGGCCTTCATTTTTGCCAAAACGTTTATGCCTAGTACCAAATGCCATCACTTAGCTTACTGCCTTGATATTGATCCTACTGACTTGTACTGTTGTTGTCACGTTGGCCTACGCTTCAACTTCAACTACAATCGCATATCAACACCCAAATGCAAACTAGAAATTCTTCTTGCCAACTCCCTGAATTAGACTTGAATTTCACTTGAATCATTTGTGCCTAAGTGTACACAAGCAATGATTCCTCCAACTGATCACAATGATCATTACCATAGTCTTACGCCTTCATTCTCCGACTTTATTTGCACCACGCAACTTGACATGACTTATACAAGACTTGGCCTTAAGATTCAATCATGTTGCGCCTTCGCAAAACATGCCATGCCTTAAGGTATGCACTTTATGATTTCATACCACTCTTGGTATGCGCCTCAACCTATGGCTTTTGCTGCACTTTGCAAACATCATCACCTTCACTAGATTTGGCCTTCAAATCATGTTTCAACTTCACCTTCTCGGACTCGCATCATTTTTATGCCAAAGAACCAGCACCTCGTTGTTCTTGCATCGTCACAACACCTTGATTGAAATGCATGACTTTGGTATAGTCATGACTTTGGATACCCCTAACATTAGACCGACCCTCCCTGGAGCCAAGGTGTCCTCTTCACGCGCCTTTGAAACCATCACTTTAAGCATCACTTGCTCTTTCAAACTGCTACGCTTTAATGTAGCGGGAAAACAACATCATGTTCTTCCTAACAATGAGTTACTCTTAACTCATTTACTTGATGGACTTACATCTTCATTCTTGCTGCGTTACTTCATGCTATCGCTGCCATATACCGTCGCACTTCCACATAACTCTCAACAACAAACTCGACTATGCCACCAACTCTTCTATTTGCTTCTTTCACTTTCAGTGTCTTCTATTGTATATTTTGGCTTAATATACTGTGTAGCATCTTCCACGCGAATTAGCTTTACTTTGAATGAAAGAGGCAAGATCTTTCACTTCAAATACCCTCATTCACTACTACCTTACATAGAGATACTTCATTCCAACACCAAGGTCCACTCGACCCAAACTGAAACTATACTCAAACTTGAGAAAATACTCACGCCAACTGATTGCAACTTGTAAGACCTAACAAGCCTTGTAATACTGACTTCAACTTCGCTTCTAAGAAACAAAGGAAGCGAGACATCGCCTACTATCCCCAATGTAGCAATTCACTTTTCCACATGCACTCTTCCAACTATCAACGTTCTTATGCGACTCCCATAACGAAGCATAATATAATTGACAATTAGTTAAATACTCCTTTTAGACTGATGCTATCATTTTGCTTTAGCTTTCATGAAGATATCTTCAACAATGGCTACATGCCATCTTTATGCATCACCACTACTTTGTCCCTCTTCTCCCATGTATCTATGAGTCGCCTAATTTTGCATTTCCAACCGCATCATGCATCTTGGCCATGCCCAAATCTCATTTGGCGCATGCTACTGTTGCATACATGCTATGCCAATTAGCACCCAAATATTGACACAAGCTTGTGCACCCTTGCACAACTAGAACGGACTTAACTTGGTGATTTCTGCGCATCACCATAGAGCTCAGCAAAGTCATATCAATCAATGACTTCCGCGGACAATTATGTTGGACAATATTAACAAGGCACCATCCTTTCAAATGAGGTGCTACTTCCTACATTCCATGAAGCAAGAATACCACATTCTTCTTCAAATTTGGAACTCATTTTTACTGCCCATGCACATCTGGAAACTCTTGTCTTTCCCCTCCGCCAAAATTAACTTGAGTAGCAATAATTTGTTGATTTGTAGTTGACAAGAACATCCGCTTGTGGTTATGATCAATTGCAGGTCTTTGGACACCCTTGTCCAAGCATATTGATCCCACTCATAAACCAGGTGCAAGCACACTCCTTGTGCTCATCTAGCATCAAAGAATAACTCTTTGCAAACGAAAGACCGTGGTGTATCGGTTTTCCCCTAACTTGCGCTTCTGTCTTCAGCATTTCAATAAGATTTATGCTAGGTAAGAATTGGCCATCCAATTCTTATTTTATGGCATCACAATTGCCACAAAAATGCTGATTCACAATCAGACTTTGCATTACCACCAAGGTACATGCATTTGAGAGAGATAACTATAGTCTTCCATCCAACTGGCTACGATGAAAACACCTTCAATATATCGCATAGACATATTCTTCATCTTCTTTGCCACTGCAAAGTCCATCAACTTCTTTGTATTCGGGAATTTCCCCTAAAATTCCTATTACAACACGTAATGTACTCGCTATTGATAATACCACAAAGATATGCATTCCAAATGCCTAATCTTTGCATACTTGTGAGAAACATGGACTTTAACACCTGACTTTCACCATAGAAGTCAGCATACTCCTTAGTTTTGTCATGCCATCACTTGAAAACCCTGTTTTCAATGACTCTTGCACGTTTGTCTAACACTTTGGGATGGAATTTTGACACCTTTGTCATAAACTTTCATGGCCTACTGCTACTTCAAGCTTCAAGTTCATTCCAATTGATCTTTCCACACAAGACCGACTTCTTCTAGTCTCCATACTAGTGAAACCCAAATAATTCTTCACTGAATTTGACAAACAAATGACACCAACTTGAGTAAAAGAGAGAAAAATCAGCAACTGTGTCCCCAAACACAGCTCTGATACCCGCTTGTCACATGCCCATTTAATCGCTTAAAATTTTCATGGGACATGACCGGCAATAATATGTGATTCAGTGAATCAACTTCACCCACAAGTACTCATCCTTGCACACTTGCATCAAAGTATCCATTTTCCTTCACTCATAAGGAAATACGCTACGAAAGTCTTATTCTTCTTTCTCTCTAGCTCTTCATGCCCCCATAAGCATAAGAGGTTCTGCCATGCACATCAACAATTCTCACATAAACCAGCAACACAATGAAAACAAATATATGACATAATTAACCCATTTTATTGTATCAAAGGAAGATTACAAAAAGCGTCCATCACATGGACCAAAAACAGGCCATTCACCCTCTTGGTGAATGCCTAACTCTCTCAAACATGAGACTAACTCTCTCCTATTTAGCTTACTGATTTTCCTACTCCTTAGGATTATTTATATAGTGGTTACAATGGCCAAAACCGTGCACAACACTTGCACACGCATGGAACATCCATGTGTCCCATCAGGTAGTTTCTATAACCGCCAGCTTGCTTTTCAACCGCCACCTTTTGTGTTGTCAAGCCAACAGATGCCACATATGTTCTTGGTGGTTATGAACACTTTAATATGGTTATAAAAACACTTTATAACTGTTCTATCTTGTCTCACTTCATTGGCATGCTTGTGAAGCTCGTAACCAACTCGTAACCGTCACTTGAGCCGTATTGCACCACTTGTTGCGCCATACTGGATTCTGCCTTGCTCCAACGTTTAGCTCTCTTGGCCCTACATGCTTATTACTCTAAACTCATGCACGAACAATTATTAAGCTTCCATTATCGAGGCCAACTCCTTAAGCTCACTCTAGTTACTTGTGCGTCATATATGCTTCACTTCGCCAATTAGCTTGACAATAGCAATGCAACTCTTGCATTACCAACTTGTTTGCACTGTTCATACTTTGGCCCCACCTTGAACCAATGCATAGACTAAATCTTAGTCTATTCCACTCTTCTTGCATCATCCTTGAGTTTGGGCCAACTCAATTCCATGGATATGCATATATGCCAAGATCGCATGTTGCATCTGTCAACTTTGGCCATATCTTGCCTTTCCTCAATGAAGCCTTATTGTGTCGGCCAATAAGCTTCATTCCTTAGCCAAATGTATTTACAATGTAGTGCCACTCTTGTGATTCATTGGCCCTGTAGGGTTATGCCATTCTTGACACTTGACAGTCTATACAGTATACCGCTATTATGGCTTGTGTTGCGCTATTATGGCTTCGCAATGCGCCATTATGGCTGAACACTGACTTGGCCTGCAAATCTGTAACTCGTCATCATTATGCATCACTTGCAGCACCGTAATACCTTGGCCCTAGCCATGCTAGCCGCACCATGTGCCAACGGCATGCCAAACCCTTGGCCCCACCATGCCAAGCCAAACCGCACCTTGCCTTAGCCCTATCCATGCTAGCCACACCATGTGCCAACGACATTCCAAACCCTTGGCCCCACCATGCCAAGCCAAACCACACCTTTCCTTGTGTCACACCTTCAAACACCCCTGATATTTTTCTGCGAAAGTGTAACCTGGCAGCACAATGGTTCTGTGAATAAAGCTTCACCCACTTGCACTTCATCCTTATAAGTTTGCACCAATGCAAACAGCTAACTCAACAATTCTTCAGCGGAAGTCTTTAACCTTCTTTATCTTCAACTTAAACTCATCAAATGCACCCCATAATGTATTCAATCTTTGCCATACTTTGCTAACAAAAATCAGCCAACCAAGAACACTTAAAACATAACACAATCAATTCTTTTATTGCATCATAGGGAAAAAATACAAAACTTTCCCACTTGGGGACTTACAAAGACTTGTTTACCCTTAAACCAAGTTTAAGTCTTACAAAAACTCTCATATTCACTCACATATGCAACCTTCACTCTCACATATGTTAGCTTACTCTCACACAGGCTAGGATGCCGAATTTCCAATGCCTTAGGACTATTTATACAACAACTTTTCTTGGACAAACCATGCATAACCGTTACACACGCTAGAGACAGCCATCTGTCTCGGGGAGCAGTTTCATAACCACCAACTATTATGCCAACTGGCCAGTTTTCCTTTAACTTGCGCCAATCGTCCAACACCTGTTCCCTTGGTAGTTAGAACTCTTCTTCCATGATTATAAACTCCTTTATAACCGCTCATCTCAATCACGCGTCATTGGCATGCTTGTGAAGCTCGTAACCAACTTGTAACCGTTACTTGAGCCGTATTGCGCCACTTGATCTGGCATACTGGATTCTGCCACGCTCCAACGTTCAACCATCTTGGCCCTGCATGTTTATCATTCTAGACTCATGCATGGACAATTCTCCAGCATCAAATATCGAGGCCAGCTCCTTAAGCTCACTCTAGTTACTCATGCGTCATATCTTCCTAGTTACGCCAATTAGCTTGACAACAGCAATGCAACTCTTGCATTACCAACTTGTTTGCATTGGTCAAGCTTTGGCCAGCCTTGAACCAATGCCATCGACTCACTCCTAGTCTATTTCACTCTTCTTGCATCATCCTTGAGTTTGGGCCAACTCAACTTCACGGATACGCTTCAATGCCAACATCGCATGTTGTATTTGTCACTTTGGCCTTGTCTTGCCTTCCCTTAATGAAGCCTCATTGTGTCGGCCTATAAGCTTCATTCCCTAGACAAATACCTTTGTAATGTAGTGATGCACTTGCAATTTATTGGCCCTGTGGGATCGTGCCATTCTCAGCACTTAACAGTCTATACAGTAATACTGATGTTATGGCTTCGCAATGCGCCATTACGGCTGAACACTGACTTAGCCTACAACTCTGTGACGCGCCATCATTATGCGATACTTATAGCACTATAATAGACCTCCCACACTTGATCCTTTCAATGCCCTCATTGAACGCATCCAAGTATACTCAATATACTTGTTCTTTGGCCTTTGTACACTTCTGAGCCACTCCCAGAATTCGGCAAACTTATTTGGCCTTCCTTCTTGCCAAAACTTTATGCCTAGTAATACATGCCATCACTTAGATTTACTGCTTTTCCATTGATCTCATATACTTGAGCCACTTTTCGGCGTCGTGCACTATGCTTATGCTGCTACTCAAATCATGCATCAATACCCAAATGCCAATCTGAAATTCTTCTTAGACAACTCCCTTTTAGCATGAATTTCACATGAATCATTTGCGCCTATGTATATGCACTGATGATTCTTATCAATCTGATCACCTTGATCATTGCCATCGCTTCTCGACTTTGCCTCTTGCATCTCACTCATCGTGACAAGGACTTATGAACGACTTGGCTTCATTTTCAATCAATTTTGTTAAGTACTCACCGTTGAACTGTTGTTCTCTGCGCTCCTCATTAAGCACGTCACAAAGTAAACATGGGTTCTCTTCGCATAAGATACCCAAATTCAACACTTTATGCCTCACCAATACTCAGAATATGCAAGCATCATTTAAGAACTCATTTCTCTGAATGTGGCCATCAAGTATAAACTCTATACTTATGCCATTTTGCATTCCCGAACTGGAATGGTGAGTTTTCTTTGCTTAACTTCCATGCAACAAAACTATTGAGTTGCACATCCCATTTAAAACTGTGACTAACTATCTCTTGGACATCATTATCTAACCATTTACCTGTCCATATGCTACGCCTTCAAAGCCAATATATCTCCAAATACTTCTTTGAACGGCATTGTTAATTGTCTCGAAAGTGTGTGTGACTTTCTCTAAGGCCATGAGTTCTCCCCAACTCATGCTTGCTGATGATGTGATTTCTTACTTTCAGTATTGCTTGCACCATCGATGCCCATCTGTCGTCGTGCCATTTTGCAATCCCCAAACAGCAACATCACTTCTACATCAACTAGGACCCTTGTCCTATGCTTTGCTTATTAGCTTTCAACTTGTCTTGATATTGCATACGTTAGGCTAAGTATGCCACTTATAGTATCTTCCCATGAACTAGCTTTACATCGTAAATAAAGAGGCAAGACTTTATAAACGAAAACACCCTCATTCATTACTGCTCTTACATAACAAGACCATGTACCATTACATGATTGATCATCCACTTTATCACTTTTGGAAAGATAAAACTTCATTAACAAAGCAACTTTCTTACACCAAAGCAAAGTATATACAAACTTGAAGACTCAAATAAAAGTCTGTACAAACAAACTCTACACACAGAGTTTGCAACAACCAATAACTAAAGCTACATAAAACAAGGCTAAGGACACTCTTTGTTCGGCATCAAAGTGTCGCCAATGGAGAAAACAACACTTACTCTTGTTCTTAGCTCAGTTTCTAACTTTGTCGAAGTGAGCAACGACTTCGCTGCGTGATCTCTTCCTTGAACCTTCACTTCGGCCTTCACGAGTCTTGCTAGAATGACCCCCATAGTCATTCCCAACTGATACATTAAGTTGTGATTTGAGTTGACAGCTTCTAGCGAAATGTAAACCTTTGCAAATGAAACATCCCCTATACTTCCGAGCTGAAGGGAATAACTCATCTTCCTTCGGTTCATGCTTGCGCTTACTGCCTATAGATTTTTCCTTCCTTTTGGCTTCACCTTCATAGCTTTGCACATATTCAGTCGTTGTGCAGCTAGTAAGTCCTCTTACCACTTGAATAGCCATCTGGATATTCTGGATTTTGCGCTTCTTAAGTTCAGCAATCACACTTGAACTTGCGCCAGCTAGAAATTGGAACATCTAATCTTCTTCACTCATACCACGTACTCCTTGCACCAATGCAAGGAAGTTTTCAGCGTAGGCCTATCCATCATTTTTAGCCTACGTAAACTTTCTCTTGCATACCAAACACTATTGCTTGGACAGAACTGACATCTCAGTCCGTCTTTCATGTCATTCCATGACATAGAATTGACATAACTAGCAGCTTCATCTTCTTGCAGCATAGTTCTCCACCAAACCTTTGCATCACCACCAAGGTAATTGCCTGCGAGAGTTACTTTTTTTCCTTCCCCTGTTCCATTCGCCTCAAAGTATGCCTTAACGTCATATAAGAAATTCTCAATTTCCCTAGCATTTCTGGAACCAACATAAATTCTTGGCTCGGAGACTCGACTTGAGCTTTCTCCATGCATGTTTGCCCCTACAAACATGTCGTTACTGATTAACCCGCGAATGCTTGCCACTTCCTCTGACATTTTCTTCGCATGGCTTGTTAGTATGGTCTTCATGTCACTGAATTACACCTTCAATTCAGTCACTTCAGCATTGGTTTCGCAATTCAACAAGGTTGCATCAGACACCTTGTCCTCGACTGCACATACCCTTTCGTCAAATTCTTTAAACCAATCTGATGTCCTTCCATCAAGTAGGTCTAGCCTGCCCTTATCTTCAGAAACAAGAGGATTTTCAAGGCCATCACAGCCCATGTCTATGACAAAATCATCAAGATTACTGCCACACTCCCCAAGCTGATCAAACGTACCCGGTAGTTCTTTGTCGATCATCATGCCATTAGAACTCATTTCTAAAGCAATACTTTGAAAATAATGCGCCACTTACTTTCTCACAGAAAAATAGCTTAAGAGATAAAAAAAGTCTTAGTGTATTATCCAACAAATACACTTGAACTATGCACCAAACACAGCTCTGATACCCGGATTGTCACACCTTCAAACACCCCAGATATTTTTCTGCGAAAGTGTAACCCGACAGCACAATGGTTCTGTGAATAAAGCTTCACCCACTTGCACTTCAGCCTTATGAGTTTGCACCAATGCAAACAGCCAACTCAACAAATCTTCAGCGGAAGTCTTTAACTTTCTTTCTCTTCAACTTAAACTCATCAAATGCACCCCATAATGCATTCAATCTTTGCCATACTTTGCTAACAACAATCAGCCAACAAAGAACACTTAAAACATGACACAATCAACTATTTTATTGCATCAAAGGGAAGAAATACAAAACTTGCCCACTTGGGGACTTACACAGACTTGTTTACCCTTAAACCAAGTCTAAGTCTTACAAAAACTCTCATATTCACTCACATATACAACCTTCACTCTCACATATGTTAGCTTACTCTCACACAGGCTAGGCTGCCGAATTTCCCATGTCTTAGGACTATTTATACAACTACTTTGTTTGTCCAAACCGTGCATAACCGTTACACACGCAAGAGTCATCCATTTGTCTCTGGGAGCAGTTTCATAACCGCCAACTACTATGCCAACTGGCCAGTTTTCCTTTAACTTGCGCCAATCGTCCAACACCTATTCTCTTGGCAGTTAGAACTCTACTCCTATGATTAAAAACTCCTTTATAACCTCTCCTCTCCATCACGCTTCATTGGCATGCTTGTGAAGCTCGTAACCAACTTGTAACCGGCACTTGAGCCGTATTGCGCCACTTGTTATGGCATACTGGATTCTGCCACGCTCCAACGTTCAGCCATCTTGGCCCTGCATGTTTATCATTCTAGACTCATGCAAGGACAATTCTCAAGTATCAAATATCGAGGCCAGCTCCTGAAGCTCACTCTAGTTACTCATGCGTCATATCTTCCTCGCTACGCCAATTATCTTGACAACAGCAATGCAACTCTTGCATTACCAAATTGTTTTCATTGTTCAAGCTTTGGCCAGCCTTGAACCAATGCCATAGACTAAATCCTAGTCTATTTCAATCTTCTTGCATCATCCTTGAGTTTGGGCCAACTCAACTTCACTCATACGCTTCAATGCCAACATCGCATGTTGCATTTGTCACTTTGGCCTTGTCTTTCCTTCCCTTAATGAAGCCTCATTGTGTCGGCCTATAAGCTTCATTCCCTAGAAAAATACCTTTGCAATGTAGTGATGCACTTGCAATACATTGGCCCCGTGGGATCGTGCCTTTCTCAGCACTTAACAGTCAATACAATAATACTGCTATTATGGCTTTGCAATGCGCCATTACGGCTGAACACTGACTTGGCCTGAAACTCTGTGACGCGCCATCATTATGCGACACTTGCAGCACCGTAATACCTTGGCCTTAACCATGCCACGCCAACGGCATTCCAACCTAGCCGCGCCACCATGCTGTCCCTCCCCATGCGGTTACCCAAACAAAGGCGTTCGACAATCAACGGTCGCCCTTCAATCCCATGAGCAAATTCTATCCATCCAAGGTTACCAAACAACGCATGGTAACCTTTGGCCCGAAACCCTAAGTTTGGCCACGCCAAACCATGACACGCCAACGGCATGCCAACCTAGCCGCGCCAACATGCTGGCCTTCCCCATGCGGCTACCCAAACGAAGGCGTGCGATAATCAACAGTCGTCCTTCAATCCCAGGAGCAAATCATAGCCATCTAAGGTTACCAGACAACGCATGGTAACCTTTGGCCCAAAACCCTAAGTTTGGCCATGCCAAACCATGCCACGCCAACGGCATGCCAACCTAGCCGCGCCACCATCTGGCCTTCCCTACGCGGCTACCAAGCGAAGACGTACGATAATCAACGGTCGCCCTTCAATATCAGGAGAAAATCCTAGCCGTCCAAGGTTACCAGATAAAACATGGTAACCTTTGGACCCAAAACCCTAGTTTAGACACTCCAAACCGCGCCAAGGCATGCCAACCTAGCAGCGCCACCATACTGGCCTTCCCTATGCGACCACCAAAACGAAAGCGTGCAATGATCAACGACTACCTTTCCTCTTTAGATGCAAAATCTCGACCGTCGAAGGTCACCAAGATAGCAAGTCTCCCAAGCTCGACTTTCCAGGTAACAACAATATGCTACATGTTTTCCACAAAAACATTCGAGATATCAACACAAACTGGGGGATCCTCTTTGGGTATTGGTTTGGCGGTTTACAGTGTACGACGTTCACTACGCCCGTCATAAGGAAGTATCATAAGGATGAGGCGGTTAGTAAATACAGGGAGTTAATGGTGAAATGCTCTTTTATGGGACATCAATTCCATACCTTAACGGTTTTATGGAACATCAATTCCATGCGTTAACTGTTACCACCTCTTCCTATTTACTCACCCATTTTTCCATTCCTTAATGAGACCAGAGTACGTTTCACTTCGACTTGTATAAATAGGTCTTACCTATTTCCACCGAACAACAAGTTTAGTCAGGAGAATACAACATTCAGAAAATACTTGCTATCTTTCCATTTGTTAGCTTCCCACTTTCTGATATAAGTCGTAACACAACTACTCTTCCAGAATCAACTATTCTGGTCTCATCACTTTCCTTGCTTCCCTTCCCAAAACCAACCCATTCTCCTTCACTTTGGGACCGAAGCAAGTCTGGAACGACCATTTCTTGGTTTAGGCCGGACTTGTACAGATTTATCTCTCTAATCTAAAAGTACTCCCTTGCAGTACATTGTTTAGGGTTTAAATTTGTTTCTCACCCGCACACCCGAAATTACCGAAATCAGCAGAATCCATTTTCACCCTCAAACAATTGGCGACCACAGTGGGAGGTTGATCTTTCGGTTATAATGTCAATTTTCGACCATCGATCTCACGCTTCAACCCAGACATCAAGATAGTAGAAGCAGACGATCCTCTCAGGGATCGACGAATCAATTACCAGATGACCAGATTGGCAGTCTTGACATAGCAATGGACGACTGGGGACTTCCCAGAGATCGAAAGCAAATGATCCACTCAGGGATCGATGGCTCTTATCAAGTGATTCTGGGACGACTGGGGACTTCCCACAACCGGCGGTGTTTCCCACGAAAATCGGGCTTACACCTGACTCATTTTTTTTTCGTTAGTAGATCCAAAAGCCTAGTAAGTCTTGCCTAGACAAAATACATTGGTTTACTATTTCAAGTTTTCACGGGGATGATAAAACCGATAGCCATGTTATGTTTCATCCTATGTCGTCTACCAATACGTAACATTCATAACGAAGCATAACAAAAAAATGGCATCATCCTAAAAAAGTTTATCTAGAATAATAATTCAAAACCCGCATAGGTAACATTTGTCTATTAACCCAAAAAATCCAGAAAATCAAAACCATGAACTATGCATTTCATTTGCCTTTCAAAAAAAAAAACCTAAAAGTAAGAAGTTCAAAAGACAGAAATGTATTCAAGGAAATTTTTCCAACATAGGCTTGATCCTTTTAGAAAAGGCCTCCCTCGTGCTCAACTTCAGCTGCATGCACAATTTTTTGAATTCCGCTTCCTGCTTCTTCACCATGTCTGCGGAAGGACCTTCGACTGTTTTGACCAGCAACTTTTCAACCTCAGATAAACCTTCAACGAACCAAGGAACATTGAATTAGAAGTTCACACACATGTCGCGATGGAACCTCCATCTCGAGATTACATCCCCAGAAACCGTGTGACCAGTCACGTTGCGCATATCATCAATCGAAGACAAGGCTTCCTCCACACGCTTAACCAATGCATATCGACTAGTAATTTTCTTGGTCGTGGCGATATGACCGTAGCTTTCCCATATCTTGGTGTATAACGCCGCATGTTTAGCTGGCATGCAAAATCCCCCAATCAACACGTGATCCGGGGAAGGAACCAGGTATGGAGGAACAAAGGTGAAGCCTACGACTGCATCAGTAACTGGCAAAGGATTCCTAACAACAATTGCGCCAACATTCACGTGAGCAATCCCCATTGTCTGAGTCACAACAACGCTTCCATCTTGATTGGCCTATGTTTCAAAGCTAAAAGGCTTGGCTGACATGGATGAAGACGAAGTCGTGTCTTCACCAGTTTCCTTCTATTGATGGTGGATTTTAGATAAGGGGTAAAATAGTAAAACCCCATGACCTTGTGTTACCAGCAACACATTAACTACGAGCATTTAATTCATGTGTCAATAATTAATGGGGATATTTTTTTCAAAATACCATATTAGGGTTTTCGACACAGAATCCTAATTCCAAAACCAAGCCGCATACTACGCACCATGGAAACGACACCAAAACCAAGCCGCATACTGCGCACCATGGCAACGACGCCAAAACCAAGCCACATACTGCGCACCATGGAAACGACGCTAAAACCAAACCACATACTACACCCACAGGTAACCATGCCCAAACTTAGCTGCTATACCGTTTGGCACATGCCAAAAATAGCGCCCTAGGCTTGCAAACCGTGCAACTAGGTCAACTTGGCCGTGTGTGCCATTGGCACATGCCAACACGCACCACTAGCCAATTTCTAAGCCGCTATACCATTTGGCACATGCCAAAAATAGCGCCCTAGGCTTGCAAACCGTGCAACTAGGTCAACTTGGCCATGCGTGCCATTGGTACATGCCAACACGCATCACTAGCCAATTTATATTTTCAAGCCGCTATGTTAACGCCCACAACTTGGCCCAATAGCCGTGTGTGCCATTGGCACATGCCAAACACACCGCTAGCCACTTTCTCTTCCTAAGTTTCACTTACGGGCTTCTTTCACACCTTAAGTGGCCTCAAAACCTAAATACTCCCTCATATGGCTATAGGAAATTCTTTTTCCGTCAGATGGACAGGCTGACCGTCAAAATCCGAGTTCGTATGAGAATTCTACAATGGTTTTAGTGAAGGGCGCCAATTAAGGTTTCAAAACCCTAAACCGCGAGCGTTTCCTTGAAGCTTGGTCACGCATGCCATCCGCACATGCCAAAACGCTCACTAGCCACTTTCTATTCCAAGCCGTTATACCATTGTAGCGCCCGCAACTTGGCCAAAGTGGCTGTGCGTGCCATTGGCACATGCTAACACGCAACCACTAGCCACTTTCTATTCCAAGCTGTTATACCATTGTAGCGCCCGCGACTTGACCAAAGTGGACATCCGTGACATTGGCACATGCCAACACGCAACCACTAGCCACTTTCTATTCCAAGCCGCTATACAATTGTAGCGCCCGCGACTTGGTCAAAGTGGTCGTGCGTGCCATTGGCACATGCCAACACGCAACCACTAGCCACTTTCCATTCCAAGCCGATATACCATTGTAGCGCCCGCGACTTGGCCAAAGTGGCCGTGCGTGCCATTGGCACATGCCAACACGCAACCACTATCCACTTTATAATCCAAGCCGCTATACCATTGTAGCGCCCGCAACTTGGCCAAAGTGGTCGTGCGTGCCATTGGCACATGCCACACACAACCACTAGCCACTTTCTATTCCAAGCCGTTATACCATTGTAGCGCCCGCGACTTGGAAAAAGTGGTCATGCGTGCCATTGGCACATGCCGACACGCAACCACTAGCCACTTTCTATTCCAAGCCGCTATACCATTGTAGCGCCCGTGACTTGGCCAAAGTGGCCATGCGTGCCATTGGCACATGCCGACACGCAAACACTAGACATTTTCTATTCCAAGCCGTTATAACATTGTAGCGCCCGTGACTTGGCCAAAGTGGTCGTGTGTTCCATTGGCACATGCCAACATGCAACCACTAGCCACTTTCTATTCCAAGCCACTATACCGTTGTAGCGCCCGCGACTTGACCAAAGTGGCATGCGTTCCATTGGCACATGCCAACACGCAACCACTATGCACTTCCCATTTCAAAGCCGCTATACCATTGTAGCGCCCGTGACTTGGCTAAAGTGTTCGTGCGTGCAATTGGCACATGCCAACATGCAACCACTATCCGCTTTTATACCCAACCTGCTAGCCAATTTCCAAGGCATTCCTCACATGCCACACATGCTCCACTAGAGACTTTGGCATTGCCATTCGCACTCAAAGTGCAACTTGCGGCCAATGCTTTTCGCACATGCCAAATGCTTCACCATGCGACTTTGGCATTGCCATCCGCACTCAAAGTACAAATCGCGGCCAAGGCATTCCGTACATGCCATTGGCACATGCTAAATACTCCACCAAGCGACTTTGGCATTGCCATCCGCGCTCAAAGTACAACTTGCGGTCGAGATATCCCACACATGCCATTGGCACATGCCGCAACTCTTCACTAGCAACTTTGGCATTTCCACTTGCTCCCACTCTCGAGACATCAACATACACTGGGGGATGCTTTCTTGGGGTTTTGGTTTGGCGGTCACAGCGTGCAGCGTACACTGCTCTCGCAATAAAGCAAGGTGTGCAAGGAATGAATACGGTCAATTAAATAAGGAAATTTATAGTGAAAACGTTTTCACCATAAAGCCAACGGTTTCCACCTCCTCTATTTTAATTTACACATTTACTCAATTCCTTAATGAGGCTAGGGTACGTTCAATCTCACTTGTATAAATAGGTTTCACCTATTCTGCCAAAACACACAAGTCTTGGTCAGGCAAAATACAACACTATCAGATAGCCACTTTGCATGCTCTCTCAAAAGTTTCCATCACTAGCAAGCTTCCGCAAGCTTCTACACTTCTGATACAAGTCGAGATACTACCTAGCCAGAACTCTCTGGTCTCATCACACTTTTTCGCTATCCTCCCCAAATCAACCCTTCTCATCCACTTTGTGACCGAAGCAAATCCGGAACGGCCATATTCTTGGTTTAGGCCAGAGTTGTACAGATTGATATCTCGAATCAAAAGTGCTCACGTGCAGCACATTTGTTTAAGGGTTTAAACCAGTCTCTCTATCGTCGAATTTACCAAATTCGGCAGAGGTTATTTTCTCCCATAAACAATTGGCGACCACAGTGGGAGTTTCAATCTCTCGGTTACGAAAACTGATCTTTAGTTCAAAATCTGCTTTACCATTCTCTCAACATGGTAGAACTAAGATCTGGGTCCGAGACAAACTCTGAAGGCGCCAACATAGAAGCCGCCCCTAGCACAAATGCTCCTTCCACCAATTCCTCTGCGTTACCTGCCGATCTTGGCAGCATGGAAAGTACCCCTCCAAGTGTTAGACCTCCTGTTACCAGGGCCAGGGATACTTCCGTTCCAAATGTCTTTGCACCGCCCGCCAACTCAAACAGCACTGAGGGCATCCCTTCAGGTGTCACGCCGCCAGTCACCAGGGCTCGTGCCACCGCTGCCACCACTGCCACCACTAGTGTTCCAGCAGGCATGACGCCTCCAATCACCACTCGAGCCACAACATCTACTCAATCGCGGGGGAGAGATAACAGAGGAGTCAAACCTTATTTCACAATCACGGATTTGATGGAAAGGAAGGAGGATCTAGCCAGGGCTCAAACGGATATAGTTTCAACCCATAAGGAGGTGCTCATCTTCCTCAAAGCCTTGACGGAGCAACTTTCACGGGAGCCACGGGAGCCACGGCAGCCTGAATCAAGAGCAGATGCTTCCGACAACCTTGATGCTAATGTCACACCCCCATGAGGGATACGCCAGATAGCGCCAAGGTCAAGCGCTCCCAATGATCTTGGAATTATCACCGTAACTGAGCACACCAACGCAAGCGTGAAAATCCGCAATAGGAACCCAGTGGCATAAAATCGCCCATTGGATCTTCGTAACACGTGAAGACCTGGAACGACTCCTACAAAACCGAATCAAGAACAACACGGACGTACATCAACACCAACCTCCTTATCCAATTGAAATCCATAGAATTCCCCTCCCAAGAGGATACTCATCCCCTCAGTTCGTCTTATACGATGGAACCGGTAACGCAAGGGAACATGTCTCGCGATTTTTAGAGGCTTTAGGTGAGCACGAATACAACCATGCTCTCCGCCTGCGAGAATTTTCAAAGTCACTCACTAGAAGAGCGTACACGTGGTACAACTGCATCGCCCCAGGCAGCATCCGCGATTGGGGTGAAATGGTTACGTCCTTTTACAAGAAGTATTTCTTTGTGTCCGAGCAAGTCACTCTCTTGGATCTGGGAAGAATGTTCCAACATAATGACGAACATCCAAACGATTTTGTCAAGAGATTCAGAATTCAAGCACTGGACTTCCATGACCCGGGTACGACTGAGAAGCAACTAGTAAATTCGTGCATCAATGGCATGACTCCCATCTATCGGGCTTTACTGGAAAACTTACGATTCCGGACCTTCTCCGAACTCCATGAAGCTGCTAAACGATCAGCCACGACAGCGCCAGCCCTGTTGGAAAGAACTAGGGCTCCCAGAAATGAAGATACACGAGAAGTTCGAAGAAGCCCGCGTTTTCTCAACAATCCATACAATACCGGCCCCTCCTCCGTGAGCGTGATGGACGAAAGGGGAAAGAGGAAAACACCTCCAACGGATCAACACCCTGGGCGCACGGCCCCAGCACAAAGGGAAGCCTCGCGAAAGGCCCTATCCAAGCTTTCTGAATGTCACCCTAAAGCCAGAGGAGACGACTCGGACTTCCCCTTTCCGATCGATGAAGTAATCGAACTTCTGGAAACATGGGTCCAGGATGGTGTCATCAGGCTACCGGCTCCTCGGCACCCACCTACTGAAGAAGAGATGACAAATCCCAGATTTTGTCACTACCACAGATTCGTCAGTCATCCAACCAGCGACTGCAACAGGTTGAAAAGCATTTTCAAAGAAAGGATAGAGGCAGGGGAGTTACGACTAAGGAATGAAGGAGTACATAGAGATCCGCTTCCCATAAGAAACTGTGAAATCTCTGGGGTCTCCACACACGAAACAGTGCAGTACATGATGCATCACATATGCGAAATCCTCTACTTTTCCAAGGAATAACGTCGAACGCTTTCGCAGCCCTCAACCACATAGTATCTGGGAAGCGACTCCACTCTGCTATAAAAAAACACACCTGAGAAACAGATATCGCCAGGGATTCCTGCCGAGAAGCACAACTGGGGACTTCTCACCATGTCCCACTTAAATGACGCCGAGTTCGACAACACGCTCATCGACGCAGCCTCAGAGTTCAATATTGTTACGTTCAAGGCCCTGAAAGCGGCAGGAGTAACAAAACAAGAGGCCACTCACTCCCCATCGGCTATTAAAAACCACGAGGGGAATCACCTGCATGCGCTTGTCTACGCTAATCTTGGGATCAACATAGGAAATATCGCGACGCGCGGGACTTTCCACATTGTCAAGAATCTAAATTACGACATGGTTTTGGGGCGCCCATGGGTACTCGACAACAAAACGGAATTAGGAGCATCACCCTTGACCGTGTCAACTCTAGAGAGGGTATCCAACAGGCCGGATAACTTGCTACCATGTCAACAGCTTACCGGCAATACTCTACTACAAGGAAAGGAGTCGCCAAAGCCACCTGCCAAACTCCAAACTAAAGTAAGCCTGACTAAGACGCTCTCTTTATCACCAACCATTTCTCATCGTAACTCGCCCTGGGGACTCGACACAGTTGTCGAGCACAACACTTTCAAGAGATGTGAATGGAATGCCGAACCTTTTAAGCATTTCACCAGAGATCTGAAAGATGCCCTGGAAGACTGCGGGAACAACCACCAGGCAATTGTACCACAACCCAATCCTTTCCAGATAGGGGATATAGTAATCAAAGCCGCCTCATTTCAAGTCGGAAAGATGACTGTGAAGATACCGAGTCGTAAAAGTTCTCCCGAAGAATAGAAAGATGAACAATACCTAGTAGCCGACATCCTCTTGGGTGGCTATTGCAAACTTATCAACACGGATAAACTGGAAGGCATAGTGATCCATTCACGCTGGTTGGATGCTGCCAACAAATGAAAGGTCAAGATATTCAATTTCCTAACACATGCTACTCAATACCTCTTTAGCAATTTTCCTTTTCACAACTACTATGTATTGTTTCAGGATGGATGCATCACTTACATTCATCTAGTAAAATTTTAATTGTCGCTCCCGTTGGGAAATCTAATATATCCTCTCCAGTGAAATAAAAGAACCCTTTTTTTTCCCTGAAAATTTCTCAAGATCAACCCAAAATTCAAAACCCATTACCAAAAAAAAAAAAAAACAACACACAGAAGACAGAATGGTTATCTTTTCGGAGGAACTTTCAAGCTCACAAATTATTACAAGACCAAGCCTCGGAGGCTCAGCACAAGGTACAATGAAAGGAAAATTGCAAGACATTAAAGGGCGACTAGGCCTCAAGAGAAACAAAAGAAAGGAGATCCGCCTCGTTCAGATTTCTTCCTATACTTCCCCCAACAATCCTCCGGACAACAAAGGTTCCACAAATAATACACGTCAACAGCAGCAACGGCCTCCGTTTCCCATCCAGATGCTTTTCCAGCAGCACCAACCAACGCTTATTTCGCATTCATCTCTGACGTGGATTTAACGTGCGCAATCATGATTCCTCCGACAGCACCAACACCATCAACAAAGTTTTTACCAAGATTCTTCTCAGCAGCTCCTACAAGAAAATCACTTGACTCGCTCATGTCAGAATCCGTGGGAACCTGTGCTTTTTTGCGAACCTCACTCGGAGGAACAGAAGGGATATCTTGGATGATGGCTCTAATCTCGCAAAGTAATGAGATCATCCTGCCCAACGACTCTTTGAAAGAAGATCGAGCCCCATTAATCCTATGATGCTTCTCGGAGAAACCAGCAATGCCATCGCCATTGTCACCATGGGCTGCCATCGTAAAAGTATGAAAACGGTATAGTCGCCTCACTATACGACCAGTAGAGAGGGAGAAGACAACAAAATCTTGCCAGCAATATTTATGTGAGAAGGAAGGGCACGCTTCATGGATGTAACGGCCCTAGGAAATCGCACATCAATAAAGGATCCCCAATCAGAGCCGTGCACAAAGAAGGCAATTCAATTCGTAAGGAAATTTTGCATCAAGCGATTATTCTTCCCTCGGTTGAACCAGCCCCACCGGGTAGCATGCTCAATTTTCTAACTCGCGCCAACTTTCCAAAATTTACGCTGGTCCCACCAATCGCGCCGACCTGTCAATGCTTCCCAAGTTGCACCAGCTATATCGTATGTCTCCCATCGGTCCCGCCAGCCAGCACTCTCAGTTACTCAACTCGCGCCAGCAGCTCAATGCTTCCCAGCCGTCCATTTTCGCCAAATTTTGCCAACCTCCCGCTCCATGCAAAACTGCCATGGACGAGGATTCTGAATCCAGTCTGCATCTCAGAAAAAAGATCAGATAAATCTCCCGTTTCTCTTTCAGATCTTGACTTGGCACCATCTTATACTTACCTCGCAACAAAGCTCCTGTTTCGAGCTAAGCAGGGGACTTAATGTTGATGGTGTATTTTAGATAAGGGGTAAAATCATAAAACCCCATGACCTAGTGTTACCAGCAACATATTAACTACGAGCATTTAATTCAGGTGTCAATAATTAATGGGGTATTTTTTCAAAATACCAGATTAGGGTTTTCGACACAAAACCCTAATTCCAAAACCAAGCCGCATACTGCGCACCACGGCAACGACGCCAAAACCAAGCCGCATACTGCGCACCATGGCAACGACGCCAAAACCAAGCCGCATACTGCGCACCATGGCAACAACGCCAAAACCAAGCCACATATTGTGCACCATGTCAACGACGCCAAAACCAAGACGCATATTGCGCACCATGGCAACGACGCCAAAACCAAGCCGCATACTGCGCACCATGGCAACGACGCCAAAACCAAGTCGCATATTGCGCACCATGGCAACGACGCCAAAACCAAACCACATTCTGCAACCACAGGCAACCATGCCCAAACTAAGCCGCTATACCGTTTGGCACATGCCAAAAATAGCGCCCTTGGCTTGAAAACCGTGCAACTAGGTCAACTTGGACGTGCGTGCCATTGGCACATGCCAACACGCACCACTGGCCAATTTCTAAGCCGCTATACCGTTTGGCACATGCCAAAAATAGCGCCCTAGGCTTGCAAACCGTGCAACTAGGTCAACTTGTCCGTGCGTGCCATTGGCACATGCCAACACACATCACTAGCCAATTTCTATTTTCAAGCCGCTATGCTAGCGCCCACAACTTGGCCTAATAGCCATGTGTGCCATTGGCACATGCCAAACACACCGCTAGCCACTCTCTCTTCCTGAGTTTCACTTACGGGCTGCCTTCACACCTTAAGTGGCCTCAAAACCTAAATACTCCAGCGTTCGGGTATAGGAAATTCTTTTCCCGTCATATGGACAGGCTGACCATCAAAATCCAACTTCGTATGAGAATTGTACAATGGTTTTAATGAAGGGCGCTAATTAGGGTTTCAAAACCCTAAACCGCGAGCGTTTCCTTGAATCTTTGTCACGCGTGCCATCCGCACATGCCAAATCGCTCACTAGCCACTTTTTATTCCAAGCCGCTATACCATTGTAGCGCCCGCAACTTGGACAAAGTGGTCGTGCGTGCCATTGGCACATGCCAACACGTAACCACTAGACACTTTCTATTCCAAGCTGCCATACCATTATAGCGCCCACGACTTGGCCAAAGTGGCCGTGCGTGCCATTGGCACATGCCAACACAAAACCACTAGCCACTTTCTATTCCAAGCCGCTATACAATTGTAGCGCCCGCAACTTGGCCAAAGTGGCCGTGCGTGCCATTGGCACACGCAACCACTAGCCACTTTCTATTCCAAGCCGATATACCACTGTAGCGCCCGCGACTTGGCCAAAGTGTCCGTGCGTGCCATTGGAACATGCCAACATGCAACCACTAGCCACTTTCTATTCTAAGCCGCTATACCATTGTACCACCCATGACTTGGACAAAGTGGATGTGCGTGCCATTGGCACATGCCAACACGCAACCACTAGCCACTTTATATTCCAAGCCGCTATACCATTGTAGCGCCCGCAACTTGGCCAAAGTGTCCGTGCATGCCATTGGCACATGCCAACAAGCAACCACTAGCCACTTTCTATTCCAAGCCGATATACCATTGTAGCGCCCGCGACTTGGCCAAAGTGGCCGTGCGTGCCATTGGCACATGCCAACACGCAACCACTAGCCACTTTCTATTCCAAGCCGTTATACCGTTGTAGCGCCTGTGACTTGGATAAAGTGGCCGTGCGTTCCATTGGCACATGCCAACATGCAACCACTATCCACTTTCTATTCCAAGCCTCTATACCGTTGTAGTGCCCGCGACTTGGAAAAAGTGGCCGTGCGTTCCATTGGCACATGCCAACACGCAACCACTAGCCTATTCCTATTCCAAAGCTGTTATACCATTGTAGCGCCCGCGACTTGGCCAAAGTGGTCGTACGTGCCATTGGCACATGCCAACATGCAACCACTAGCCACTTTTATCCCCAACCTGCTACCCAATTTCCAAGGCATTCTGCACATGCCATTGGCACATGCTCCACTAGCGACTTTGGCATTGCCATTCGTACTCAAAGTGCAACTTGCGGCCAAGGCATTCCGCACATGCCATTGGCACATGCCAAATGCTCCACCAAGCGACTTTGGCATTGCCATCCGCACTCAAAGTACAAATCGCGACCAAGGCATTCCGCACATGCCATTGGTACATGCCAAATGCTCCACCAAGTGACTTTGCCATTGCCATCCGTTCTCAAAGTACAACTTGTGGTCGATATATCCCGCACATGCCGCAACGCTTCACTAGAAACTTTGGCATTACCACTTTCTCCCACTCTCGAGACATCAACACAAACTGGGGGATGCTTTTTTGGGGTTTTGGTTTGGCGGTCACAGCGTGCAGCGTACACTGCGCTCGAAATAATTCAAGGCATGCAAGGAATGAATACGGTCAATTAAATAAGGAAATTTATGGTGAAAACGTTTTCACCATAAATCCAACGGTTTCCACCTCCTCTATTTTAATTGACACATTTACTCAATTCCTTAATGAGGCCAGGGTATGCTCAATCTCACTTGTATAAATAGGTTTCACATATTCTGCCAAAACACACAAGTCTTGGTCAGGAAAAATACAACACTATCAGATAGCCACTTTCCAAGCTCTCTCAAAATCTTCCATCACTAGCAAGCTTCTGCAAGCTTCTACACTTCTGATACAAGTCGAGATACTACCTAGCCAGAACTCTCTGGTCTCATCACCTTTCTGCGCTATCCTCCCCAAATCAACCCTTCTCCTCCACTTTGTGACCGAAGCAAATCTGGAACGACCATCTTCTTGGTTTAGGCCAGAGTTGTATAGATTTATATATTGAATCAAAAGTGCTCACGTGCAGCATATTTGTTTAAGGGTTTAAACCAGTCTCTCTATCATCGAATTTACCAAACTCGGCAGAGGCGATTTTCTCCCATAAATACCTTCTCAAGTTCATCTTCTGAACCGACTTCGATCTGTGATATCACGGCTTAGACACTCTTAAAAAAAAAAGGAAGAAGAAGAACATGGAGAAGACTTATTGATTCGCTTTCAGACCGACTAGAGGAAGATTCAGTACTGCTATCGGAAGAACCACTCTCGCCATCTCTGGACTCTGAGCTTTCATCCTTCTCAGGTTCCCCATCGCTATGGATAGGATCAGCACCGACACCCTCCGTCTCGGGAAGGGATGTTTTCTGATTACTTGCAAGCTTGGTAAAGGCGTTCACGCTGCCGATACCCTAGATGAGATGCAAAGGCGGATACTCAGAAAGGAAACAAGGATATGCACGATCTAACTAAAGTCAAGAGGGAAATCATATGTACCCACATGTTGGATGAACTAAAAGTCGGTAGAGCTGTGGAAACTGACTGGAAACCGCCTGCGCGATTTTTAGACCTTCTCTCCTCGCTTGGGGACTGTCCGCGTCCGGACCAACGGATTTTCTTTTGACTAAATAAGTATCCCTCAACAACGGATACTTTGTTAAAATCACGGAAGAAGGCCTACCACGGGTGTTCTCCACTACGAATTTCACAAATTCCTAGATGACAAGGAATTCACTCTTCCAGAACGTGTTATACTTGGAGGTAGTCGAAGGATTTCGTTCAGAAAGCAAGAAAGGAAGACTTTTTCCCAGTACAAGAATACTAGCATCAAGAACAACCGGTAATTAGTCCTATGGAGCTACCAGCTAACGAACGAGAGGTATCCCTTGGTCGAAACCCATATGCCGAGCGATCAATATTGTAAGAGACTGCCTGACACGATCCTCGAAAGAAAGATGGTATATAACCAGATGTGCAGCTTCGCATGAATACAACCTTGTCGACGCTCAGGTCCCCTTCGTCAGAAAGCAAAGACATGTTTGGAGCAGAAGCAAAAGTATTGACCTGGACTATGGATGTACACACCGGGGCCCATGGACGATAATTAGTGGTGCACGAATTATCAAGGAAATCAGCCAGGTTTGACCCAGCTCTTAAGCGCCTATTCGACCAGCGAAATATTCTCGAGCCACCCCAAGATGCGGGAAGCGAAGCCAACGGTTTATGAGCGTATTTTTCAAAATACTCCCATAGCCATGCCTGGAGAAAAGTAACGTGAACATACGAGTCCACTTTCATGTAACCATTTGAAGCACACATGTCCATATCCAGATGATCCAAGTGTGTATACAGAGAATCGATAAACAAGACGCCAATGGGGATAACGACTCCTTTCGCCAATCTTATAGAAAAATTGATGAGTTCCTGCCTTATCTCCTTCTTACCAGAGCCATCATCGAAAACATCCCGGGATAACAAAAGATCCAAGAATGTCGCGATGTGGAGTGTACTATTCTTTTGATCTGGTGCCAGCTCATCAGGGAACCATTGAGACATCCACCGGATATAGAAATATTTAGTCTCGTTCTCTTTTCGAACAAAACCTTTTGACTTTCCAACCAGGGTGGTATGCATTTTTTCTTCATCATCTGACAGCTTGATGTTGAAGTTTCCTGTCATGGGAATATTCAGCAGGATGGCCACACTTTCTAAGGATATAGTCATTTCTCCCCATCTGCATATGGCTATGTGAGTATCTGGACACCACCTGGAGACGAAAGCAACCAAACCCGGGATGTCTTTCCTAATTTAAAGTGATGTAGAAGCAGCGACAACATCAATGATTTTCACCTTGGTCAAACTAGATCTTACATAATTTTGACTTATCATAACTTGCATCCATTTATCAAAGGAACGCAATGGACTCACGAAGATTTTGAAATCAATAAGAGAGGCGGAATACTCTTTCCTTTGAAGACAAAACCGTATTAAATTTCCTGGCGAAACTGACCGATCCCCTCCCTCACTCTCCGGACCGGTCAGAAGAATCCACACATGCTTAAGATGACTTCTCCTGGCATAAACTATCGTGAAGAATTCATCAGCCACGTTTGTCTTGGAATTGCCAACATCCTTCGGTACGGCAGAAATTGTTGACATCCTAATGAAAATTCTCTTACACTGCTTTCAATCCTCCGAAATAACTACAATGGAACAATACGAAGAGAGATTATTACGGAAAGTTCATGAAAATTATTTTATCAGACGCATGAAGGCCATCTTGGATGCAAGCCAATTGGTTTCAAAGTCATTTTGCTCATACGCGAAGAAATGGGGACTGACAGACTCTGCATCGCCACTTTATGTAGTGAAAAATTTGCGCCCGGCCGAGTAGGCGTGCCACACCACGGGAACCATGCACACGACGACACCAGAAAAAGGAGAAACCCTAGAAGCTAGATTTTTCATGGGAAGGGAGTAACAATGCTCGTGCACACCAACTTTGCATAGTAATTGAGGCGGCCAGCATCACCACGACATTCCCGCCTAATTTTGTTAAAAGTTCATGCAAAGCATACCTACGGCTAGGATTCATACCAACTCGGAATAACAATATTTCTACAAGTTCATGAAAAAGTAATCCTATAGCTAGGGTTTGCACCAACACAAAAGAAAAGAGTAAGCAAGTTAAATAAGAAGTGTTGGAAGGCATACCTGGGGTCCGCTTGTCCGCTTTGTTACCACACGGCCAAAATAAAATAAGTACGAAATAAAAGGAGAGGCCGACCCTCCTTTTATAGGCGTGATACTTGGGAGTTTTGGATAAGGAAAGGATTTCCTATTTTGAGCCAAGTAAGGAAAGATGCAACTGGTCCCGTGAAGACAAAGTTACCTCGTTAAGACCGTCTGCGCCATTGCCCTGGCCCCACATTCCAAACCGTCCACCATGTTTTGCCTCTCCAAGACCGTGCCATGCCTTGGACCCCACATGCCAAGTCGTTCGCGCATGCTTGGCCTCTCCAAGTCCGCGTCATTTCCCTGGCCCCACATGCCAAACCGTCCATCATGTTTTGCCTCTCCAAGACCGTGCCATGCCTTGGCCCCCACATGCCAAGTTGTCCGCGCATTGTTTTCCTCTCCAAGTCTGTGCCATTGCCATGGCCCCATATACCAAACCGTCCGCCATGCTTTGCCTCACCAAACCGCGCCTTACCTTACCATGACCACATCATGCCGAGTTGTCCGTTCCATTGTCGTGGTCCCATCATGCCAAGATGTACGTACCATGACTTACCGCGCCAACACCAACTCGCCAAGACAATATCATGATGTTCCTTGACCCAGTTAATATGATAAGTAGCCAGACTGACCAAATAATTTCTTGTCCCACTACTTCACGGTCTACACCACAAATAGAATATATGCAAGACTTCCATACGCGGGATCATGAACTCTCCTCAAAAGGTTAGTCGGACTTTCCTAACCATCTTGCATGACTTACGTTTCAATCCCGTCCTTGTCTGTCACCATCATATGCTTACCTCGCAACAATTCCCATATTCCGAGATAAGCAGGGGACTTAATGTTAATGGTGGTTTTTAGCTTAGGTTAAAATCGTAAAATCCTAGTCAGACAATGACGTCACATAACTTGAGTAATAATGTCTTCCCCAAGCACATTTATTGAACCCTTTAATATGACTGCGAAAAATTACCAGAGTACCTTTTTTTAATGCTAATTAGGGTTTCAATAGGCCAAAACCCTAATTCTCACACACCTGTGCCAATGGCAAACCATGCCAGCCACACCTACCGCGCCAAGGCATGCCAACCATGCTAGCCGCACCCCTGTGCCAATGGAAAATCGTGCCAGCCACACCTACCGCACCAAGGCATTCCAACCATGCTATCTGCACCCCTGTGCCAAAGGCAAACCATGCCAGCCACAACTACCGCGCCATGGCATGCCAACCATGCAAGCCGCACCCATGTGCCAATGGAAAACCATGCCATCCACAACTACCACGCCAAGGCGTGCCAACCATGCTAGCCGCACCATTGTGCCAATGGCAAACCATGTCAGCCAAAATTACTGCGCCAAGGCATGCCAACCATGATAGCCACACCCCTGTGCCAATAGCAAACCATGCCAGCCACAACTACCGCGCCAAGGCATGCCAACCATGCTAGCCGCACCCTTGTGCCAATGAAAAACCATGCCATCCATATCTCTTCGCTAAAGCATGCAAACCATGCTTGCCATTCCAACACGCTATGCACAACGCTGGCTACCAAAACGAAGGTGTGCGACTATCAACGGTCGCCCTTCATTCACAGGAGAAAATCCTAGATGTCCACTGTTAACAGGAAACACATGGTAACCTTGACCCAAAAACCTAGCTTGGTCACGATCCTATCTTGGTCATGCCAAGCCCTTGGCCCCACCATGCCAAGCCAAACTGCACCTTACCTTGGCCCTAGCCATGCAAGCCGCACCATGTGCCAACGGCATGCCAAACCCTTGGCCCCACCATGCCAAGCCAAACCGCACCTTTCCTTGGCCCTAGCCATGCTAGCCGCACCATGTGCCAACGGCATGTCAAACCCTTGGCCCCAACATGCCAAGCCAAACCGCACCTTGCCTTTCCCCTAGCCATGCTAGCCGAACCATGTGCCAATGGCATGCCAAACCCTTGGCCCCACCTTGCCTTGCCCCTAGCCATGCTAGACGCACCATGTGCCAATGGCATTCCAAACCCTTGGCCCCACCATGCCAAGCCAAACCGCACCTTTCCTTGGCCCTAGCCATGCTATCCGCACCATGTACCAACGGCATGCCCTTGGCCCCACCATGCCAAACCAAACTGCACCTTTCCTTGGCCCTAACCATGACACGCCAACGGAATGCCAATCTAGCCGCGAGAGCACCTACTCGCCAAGCCAACATCATGATGTTCCCTGAACCAGTCAAGATGATTAGTAGCCAGAATGAACAAATGATTTCTCGTCCCACCATTGCACGGTCTACACCACAAATAGAATATATGCAAGACTGCCAGACGCGGGATCACGAACTCTCCTCAAAAGGTTAGTCGGACTTTCCTGGACTTCTTGCATGACTTACGTTTCGATCCCGTCCTTGTCTGTCACCATCATATGCTTACCTCGCAACAATGCCCCTATTCCGAGCTAAGCAGGGGTCTTAATGTTGATAGTGGTTTTTAGCTTAAAGTTAAAATCGTAATACCCTAGTCAGACAATGACGTCACAGAACTTGAGTAATAATGTCTTCCCCAACCACATTTATTGAACCCTTTAATATGACTGCGAAAAATTACCATATTACCTTTTTTTAATGCTAATTAGGGTTTCGATCGGCCAAAACCCTAATTCTCACACCCCATGTGCCAATGGCAAACCATGCCATCCACACCTTCCGCGCCAAGGCATGCCAACCATGCTAGCCGCACCCATGTGCCAATGGAAAACCATGCCAGCCACACCTACCGTGCCAAGGCATTCCAACCATGCTAGCCGCACCCCTGTGCCAATTGCAAATTGTGCCAGCCACACCTACCGCGCCAAGTCATGCCAACCATGCTAGCCGCACCCCTGTGCCAATGGAAAACCATGCCAGCCACAACTACCGCGCCAAGATAATGGCAACCATGCTAGCCGTACCCATGTGCCTATGGAAAACCTTGCCAGCCACAACTACCGCGCCAAGGCATGCCAACCATGCTAGCCACACCATTGTGCCAATGGAAAACCATGCCAACCACAATTACCGAGCCAAGGCATGCCAACCATGCAAGCCGCACCCATGTGCCAATGGTAAACCGTGCCAGCCACAACTACCACGCCAAGGAATTCCAACCATGATAGACGCATCCTTATGCCAATGGAAAACCATGCCAACCATATCTCTTCGCTAAAGCATGCCAACCATGATTTCCGTCCCAACACTCCATGCACAACGCTGGCTACAAAAACGAAGGCGTACGACAATCAACGGCCGCCCTTCAATCACAGGAGAAAATCCTAGTCGTCCAAGGTTATCAGGCAACATATGGTAACCTTTTTTAACCTTTGACCCAAGCTAGTCGACAATCAACGGCCTACCTTCAAGCTTGGTACACTTCTGAGCCATTCTCAGAATTCAGAAAACTTATTTGACCATCCTTCTTGCCAAAACCTTATGCCTAGTACCACATGCCATCATTTAGCTTTACTGCTTTTTTATTGATCACATATACTTGAGCCACTTCTCGGAGTCGTTCACTACGCTTACGATGTTACTCAAATCATGCTTCAATACCCAAATGCAATTCTGAAATTCGTCTTAGCCAACTCCCTTTTAGCCTAAATTTCACATGAATCATTTACGCCTAAGTGTACGCACTGAGTGATTCTTCTCAATTTGATCATCATGATCATTTCCATCGCTTTCTGACTTTATCTCTCACTCATCGTGACAAGGACTTATAAACGACTTGGCTTCATTTTCAATCAAATTTGTTAGGAAACTTTCCGTTGAACTATTGTTCTCCGCGCTCCTCATTAAGCACGTCACAAAGTGAATAGGGGTTTTCTTTATATTAGACACCCGAATTTAACACTTCATGCCTCGCCAATCTCAGACTATGCAAGCATCATTTAAGAAATCGTTTCTCTGAATGTGGCCACCAAGTATAAACTCTATACTTATGCCATTTTGCATACCCGCACTGGAATGGTGAGTTTTCTTTGCTTAACTTCCATGCAACAAAACTATTGAGTTGCACAGCCCATTTAAAAATATGACTAACTATCTCTTGGACATATCATTATCTAACCCTTTAGCTTTCCATATGCTACGCCTTCAAAGCCAATATGTCTCCAAATACTTCTTTGAACTACATTTCTACTTGCCTGGAAAGTGTGTGTGACTTTCTCTAAGGTCGTGAGTTCTACCCAACTCATGCTTGCTGATGATGTGATTTCTTACTTGCTGTATTGCTTGCACCATCGCTGCCTATCTTCCGTCGTGCTATTCTGTAATTCCCAAATAGCAACATCACTTTTACACCAACTAGGGACCTTGTCCTAAGCTTTTCTTATTAGCTTTCAACTTGTCTTGCCATTGCATACGTTAGGATAAGCATGCTACTTGCAGCATCTTCCCATGAACTAGCTTTACATCGTAAATAAAGAGGCAAGACTTTATAAACGAAAACACCCTTGTTCATTACTGCTCTTACATAACAAGACCATGTACCATTACATGATTGGTCATCCACTTGATCACTTTTGGAAAGCTAAAACTTCATTAACAAAGCAACTTTCTTACACCAAAGCAAAGTATATACAAACTTGAAGACTCAAATAAAAGTTTGTACAACCAAACTCTACACATAGAGTTTGCAAAAACAAAAAACTAAAGCTACATAAAACAAGGCCAGGAACACTCTTTGTTCTGGCATCAAAGTTTCGCCAATGGAGATAGAAACACTAACTCTTGTTCTTAGCATAGTTCTTAACTTTGTCGAAGTGAGCAACGAATTCTCTGCGTGGTCTCTTCCTTGAACCTTCACTTCGGCCTTCACGAGTCTTTCTAGAATGACCCCCAGAGTCATTCCAAACTGATACATTAAGTTGTACTTAGAGTGCACAGCTTCTTGCGAAATGCAAACCTTTGCAGATGTAACATCCCCTATACTTCCGGGCTAAAGGGAATAATTTATCTTCCTTAGGTTCATGCTTGCGCTTACTGCCTACAGAAATTTCCTTCCTTTTGGCTTCACTTTCACAGCTTTGTACATCTTCAGTCATTGTGCAGCTAGTAAGTCATCTTACCACTTGAATAGCCATCTGGATACTCTGGATTTTCCGCTTCTTAAGTTCATCAATCACACTTGAACTTGCGCCAGCCAGAAATTGGAACATATGATCTTCTTCACTCATGCCACGTACTTCTTGCACCAATGCAAGGAAGTTTTCAGCATAGTACTGTGGTGTACTCGTCATTTTCAGCCTACGTAAACTTTATCTTGCATACCAAGCACCATTTCTAGGCCAGAACTGACATCTCAGTCCCTTTTTCATGTCATCCCATGACATAGGATTGGTATAACCAGCAACTTCATCTTTTTGCAGCATAGTTCTCCACCAAACCTTTGGATCACCACCAAGGTAATTGCCTGCGAGAGTTACTTTTTGTCCTTCCCCAGTTTCATTCGCCTCAAAGTATGTCTCAACGTCATACAAGAAATTATCAATTTCTCTAGCATTTCTGGAACCAACGTAAATTCTTGGCTCGGAGACTCGACTTGAGCTTTCTCCATGCATGTTTCCTCCTAAAAACATGTCGTTACTGATTAACCAGCGAATGCTAGCCACTTCCTCAGACATTTTCTTCGCATGGCTTGTTAGTATGGTCTTTATTTCACTGAATTTCCCCTTCAATTCAATCACTTCAACATTGGTTTCGCAATTCAACAAGGTAGCATCAGACACCTTGTCCTCGACTGCACCTATCCTTTCGTCAAATTCTTTAAACCAATCTGATGTCCTTCCTTCAAGTAGGTCTAGCCTGCCCTTATCTTCCGAAATAAGAGGATTTTCAAGGCCATCACAGCCCATGTCTATGACAAAATCATCAAGATTACTGTCATACTCCTCAAGATGATCAAACGTACTCGATAGTTCTTCGTCAATCATCATGCCATTAGAACTCATTTCTAATACAATATTCTGAAAATAATGCGCCACTTAATTTCTCACAGGAAAATAGCTTAAGAGAGAAAGAAGTCTTAGTGTATTATCCAACAAATACACCTAAACTGTGCACCAAACACAACTCTGATACCCAAATTGTCACACCTTCAAATGCCCCGGAGAAGGTGTGACAATGGTTCTGTGACCCGGAGAATTGTTCTGTGACAATGGTTCTGTGACCCCGGAGAAGGTGTGACAATGGTTCTGTGACCCCGGAGAATTCTCACACCTTCAAATGCCCCGAAGTGTAACCTGGCAGCACAATGGTTCTGTGAATAAAGCTTCACCCACTCGCACTTCAGCCTTATAATTTTGCACCAATGCAAATAGCCAACTCAACAATTTAACAGCGGAAGTCTTTAACCTTCTTTCTCTTCAACTTAAACTCATCAAATGCACCCCATAATGCATTCAATATTTGACATACTTTACCAACAATAATCAGCCAACCAAAAACACTTAGAATATGACACAATCAACTCTTTTATTGCATGAAAGGGAAGAAATACAAAACTTTCCCACTTGGGGACTTAAACAGACTTGTTCACTACTTGAACCAAGTCTAAGTCTTAGAAAAACTCTCATATTCGCTCACATATGCAACCTTCACTCTCACATATGTTAGATTACTCTCACACAGGCTAGGCTACCGAATTTCCTATGCCTTAGGACTATTTATATAGCATCTTTGTTTGGCCAAACCGTGCATAACCATTAAACACACTAGAGACAACCATCTATCTCGGGGATCAATTTCATAACCGCCAACTACTATGCCAACTGGCCAGTTTTCTTTTCACTTGCGCCAATCATCCAACACCTATTCTCTTGGCAGTTAGAACTCTTCTCCCACGATTATAAACTCCTTTATAACCTCTCCTCTTCATCATGCATCATTGGCATGCTTGTGAAGCTCGTAACCAACTTGTAACTGTCACTTGAGCCGTATTGCGCCACTTGTTCTGGCATACTGGATTCTGCCACGCTCCAACGTTCATCCATCTTGGCCCTGCATGTTTATCATTCGAAACTCATGCATGGACAATTCTCAAGCATCAAACATTGAGGTCAGCTCATTAAGATCACTCTAGTTACTCATGCGTCATATATGCTTTACTTCGCCAATTAGCTTGACAATAGCAATGCAACTATTGCATTACCAACTTGTTTGCATTGTTCAAGCTTTGGCCATCCTTGAACCAATGTTATAGACTAACTCCTAGTCTATTTCACTCTTCTTGTATCATCCTTGAGTTTGGGCCAACTCAATTCCACGGATATGCCTTAATGCCAACATCGCATATTACATTTGTCACTTTGGCCTTGTCTTGCCTTCCCTTAATGAAGCCTTATTGTGTCATCCAATAAGCTTCATTCCTTAGCCAAATATATTTACAATGTAGTGATGCACTTGTAATACATTGTCCACGTGGGATCATGCCATTCACAGCACTTAACAGTCTGTACAGTAATACCGTTATTATGGCTTTGAAATGCGCCATTACGGCTGAACACTGACTTGGCCTGCAACTCTGTGCCGCGCCATCATTATGTGACACTTGCAGCACCGTAATACCTTGACCCTAGCCATGCTATCTGCACCATGTGCCAACGACATGCTAAACCCTTGGCCCCGCCATGCCAAGCCAAACTGCACCGTGCCTTGGCCCTAGCCATGCTAGTCGCACCATGTGCTAGTGGCATGCCAAACCCTTGGCCCCACCATGCCAAGCCAAATCGCACCTTGCCATGCTAGCCGCACCATGTTCCAACGGCATGCAAAACCCTTGGCCCACCATTCCAAGCCAAACCGCACCTTGCCTTTCCCTAGCCATGATAGCCGCACCATGTGCCAACGGCATGCCAAACCCTTGGACCCACCATGCCAAGCCAAACCACACCTTGCATTGGTCCTAGCCATTATAGCCGCACCATTTTCCAACGGCATGCCAAACCCTTGGCCCCACCATGCCAAGACAAACCGCACCTTGCCTTGGCCCTAGCCATGCTAGCCGCACCATGTGCCAACAACATGCCAAACCCTTGACCCCACCATGCCAAGCTAAACCGCACCTTGCCTTGGACCTAGCCATTATAGCCACACAATGTGCTAACGGCATGCCAAACCATTGGCCACACCATGCCAAGCCAAACCGCACTTTTTCTTGGCCCTAACCATGCCACGCCAACGGCGTGCCAACCTAGCCGCGCCAGCACCTACTCGCCAAGCCAACATCATGATGTTTCCTGACCCAGTCAAGATGATTAGTATCTAGACTGAACAAATGATTTCTCATCCCACCACTTCACGGTCTATACCACAAATAGATTATATGCAAGACTGCCAGACGCGGGATCATGAACTCTCCTCAAAAGGTTAGTCGGACTTTCCTGACCATCTTGCATGACTTATGTTTCGGTCCCGTCCTTCTCTATCACCATAATATGCTTACCTCGCAACAATGTCCCTGTTTCGAGCTAAGCAGGGGACTTAATGTTGATGGTGGTTTTTAGCATAGGGTTAAAATCGCAAAACCCTTGTCAGAAAATGACGTCGAAGAACTTGAGTAATAATGTCTTCCACATGCAAATTTATTGAACCCTTCAATATGACTGCGAAAAATTACTAGAGTACCTTTTTTTAATGTTAATTAGGGTTTCGATATGCCAAAACCCTAATTCTCACACCCTTGTTCCAATGGAAAACCATGCCAGCCACACCTACCGCGTCAAGGCATGCAAACCATTCTAGCCGTACCCCTGTGCCAATGGAAAATCATGCCAGCCACACCTACCGTACCAAGGTATGCCAACCATGCTATCCGCACCCCTGTGACAAAGGCAAACCATTCCAGCCACAACTACCGCGCCAAGGCATGCCAACCATTCTAGACGCACCCATGTGCCAATAGAAAACCATGCCATCCACAACTACCGCGCCAAGGCATGCCAACCATGCTAGCCACACCATTGTTCCAATTGCAAACCATGCCAGCCACAATTACCGCGCCAAGGCATGCCAACCATGCTAGCCACACCCATGTGCCAATGGAAAACCATGCCAGCCACAACTACCACGCCAAGGCATGATAACCATGCTAGCCGCACCCTTGTACCAATGGCAAACCATTCCAGCCACATCTCTTCGCTAAGGCATGCCAACCATGCTTGCCGTTCCAACACGTCATACACAACGCTGGCTACCAAAACGAAGGTGTGCGACAATCAACGGTCGCCCTTTAATCACAGGAGCAAATCTTAGCCATACACGGTTACTAGGCAACACATGGTAACCTTTGACACAAAACCCTATCTTGGTCATGATCCTAGCTTGGTCATGCCAAGCCCTTGGCCCTATCATGCCAAGCAAAACCGCACCTTGCCTTGTGTCACACCTTCAAACTCTCCAGAAATTTTCTGCGAAAGTGTAACCCGGCAGCACAATGGTTCTGTGAATATAGATTTACCCACTTGTACTTCAGCCTTATAAGTTTGCACCAATGAAAACATCCAACTTAACAATTCTACAACGGAAGTCTTTAACCTTCTTTCTCTTCAACTTAAACTCATCAAATGCACCCCATAATGCATCCAATCTTTGCCATACTTTGCTAACAACAATCAGCCAACCAAGAACACTTAAAATATGACACAATTAACTCTTTTATTGCATCAAAGGGAAGAAATACAAAACTTGCCCACTTGGGGACTTAAACAGACTTGTTCACTCCTTGAACCAAGTCTAAGTCTTGCAAAAACTCTCCTAATATGATTCTAACTCTCACATATGCTAGGATCACTCTCACACAGTCTAGGATGCCGAATTTCCCATGCCTTAGGACAATTTATACAATAGCTTTGCTGGGCCAAACCGTGCATAACCGTTACACACGCTAGAGACATCCATCTGTCTCGGGGAGCAGTTTCATAACCGCCAACTACTATGTCAACTGGCCAATTCTCCTTTAACTTGCGCCAATCGTCCAAAACCTATTCTCTTGGCAGTTAAAACTCTTCTCCCACTATTATAAACTCCTTTATAACCTCTCTTCTTCATCACGCGTCATTGGCATGCTTGTGAAGCTCGTAACTAACTTGTAACCGTCACTTGAGCCGTATTGCGCCACTTGTTCTGGCATACTGGATTTTGTCACGCTCCAACGTTCAGCCATCTTGGGCCTGCATTTTTAACCTTCCAAACTCATGCACGGACACTCTTTAAGCTTTACTTGTCGAGGCCAACTCCTTACGCCCACTCTAGTTACTCGTGTGTCATATATGCTTCACTACGTTAATTAGCTTGACAACAGCAATGCAACTCTTGCATTACCAACTTGTTTGCATTGTTCAAGCTTTGGCCATCCTTGAACCAATTCCATAGACTAACTCCTAGTTTATATCACTCTTCTCGCATCATCCTTGAGTTTGGGCCAACTCAATTCCACGGATATGCCTTAATGCCAACATCGCATGTTGCATTTGTCACTTTGGCCTTGTCTTGCCTCCCATAATGAAGCCTCATTGTGTCGGTCAATAAGCTTCATTCCTTAGCCAAATATCTTTACAATGTAGTGATGTACTTGCAATACATTGGCCCTGTGGGATCATGTCATTCTCAACACTTAACAGTCTGTACAGTAATACCGCTATTATGGCTTCGCAATGCGCCATTACGGCTGAACACTGACATGGCCTGCAACTCTGTGATGCGCATCATTAAGCGACACTTGCAGCACCGTAATAGACCTACCCCACCTAATATGTTCAACACCCTCGTTGAACACAATCAAGTATACCCAATATACTTGTTCTTTGGCATTTGTACACTTCTGAGCCACTCTCAGAATCTAGCAAACTTGTTTGGCCACCCTTCATGCCAAAAATTTATGCTTAGTACCACATGCCATCACTTAGCTTTACTGCTTTGCCATTGATCTCATATACTTGAGCTACTTCTCGGCGTCGTGCACTACGCTTATGTTGCTACTCAAATCATGCTTCAATATCCAAATGCGAATCTGAAATTCTTCTTAGCCAACTCCCTTTTAGATTGAATTTCGCATGAATCATTTGCGCCTAAGTGTACGCACTGAGTGATTCTTCTTAATTTGATCATCATGATCATTGACTTCGCTTTCCGACTTTGCCTCCACTCAATGTGACAAGGACTTATGAATGACTTGGCTTTGTTTTCAATCAATTTTGTCGACAACCCGCCATTGATCTGTTGTTCTTCACGCTCCTCATTAAGCACGTCACAAAGTGAATAGGGGTTCTCTTTGCATTAGACACCCGAATTCAACACTTCATGCCTCACCAAACTCTGATTATGCAAACAACATTCAAGAACTCATTTCTATGAATGTGGCCACCAAGTATAAACTCTATACTTATGCCATTTTGCATACCCGAACTGGAATGGTGAGTTTTCTTTGCTTAACTTCCATGTAACAAAACTATTGAGTTGCACAGACCATTTAAAACTGTGACTAACTATCTCTTGGACTTATCATTAGCTAACCCTTTAGTTGTCCATATGCTACTCCTTCAAAGCCAATATGTCTCCAAATACTTCTTTGAACTGCATTGCTACTTTGCATGGAATGTGTGTGTCTTTCTCTAAGGCCATGAGTTCTACCCGACTCATTCTTGCTGATGATGTGATTTCTTACTTGTTGTCTTGCTTGCACCGTCGCTGCCCATCTGCCGTCGTGCTATTCTACAATTCCCAAACAACAACATCACTTTTTTCACCAACTAGGACCCTTGTCCTATGCTTTGCTTATTAGCTTTCAACTTGTCTTGCCATTGCATACGTTAGGCTAAGCATGCTACTTGCAGCATCTTCCCATGAACTAGCTTTACATCGTAAATAAAGAGGCAAGACTTTATAAAAGAAAACACCCTTGTTCATTACTGCTCTTACATAACAAGACCATGTACCATTACATGATTGATCATCCACTTGATCACTTTTGGAAAGCTAAAATTTCATTTACAAAGCAACTTGCTTACACCAAAGCAGAGTATATACAAACTTGAAGACTCAAATAAAAGTATATACAACCAAACTCTACACACAGAGTTTGCAACAACCAACAACTAAAGCTACGTAAAACAAGGCCTAGAACACTCTTTGTTCTGGCATCAAAGTGTCGCCAATGGAGACAGCAACACTCACTCTTATTCTTAGCTTAGTTTCTAACTTTGTCGAAGTGAGCAACGACTTCGCTGCGTGGTCTCTTCCTTGAACCTTCACTTCGGCCTTCACGAGTCTTGCTAGAATGACCCCCATAGTCATTCCCAACTGATAAGTTGTTCTTTGAGTGGACAGCTTCTTACGAAATGAAAACCTTTGCAGATGAAACATACCCTATACTTTCGGGCTGAAGGGAATAATTCATCTTCCTTCGGTTCATGCTTGCGCTTACTGCCTACAGATTTTTCCTTCCTTTTGGCTTCACCTTCACAGCTTTGCACATCTTCAGTCGTTGTGCAACTAGTAAGTTAAGTCCTCTTACCACTTGAATAGCCATCTGGATACTCTGGATTTTGCTCTTCTTAAGTTCAGCAATCACACTTGAACTTGCGCCAGCCAGAAATTGGAACATCTAATCTTCTTCACTCATGCCACGTACTTCTTGCACCAATGCAAGGAAGTTTTCAGTATAGGCATGTGGTGTACTCGTCATTTTCAGCCTACGTAAACATTCTCTTGCATACCAAGCACCATTGCTCGGCCAGAACTGACATCTCAGTCCCTCTTTCATGTCATCCCATGACATAGGATTGGTATAACCAGCAGCTTCATCTTCTTGCAGCATAGTTCTCCACCAAACCTTTGCATCACCACCAAGGTAATTGCCTGCGAGAGTTACTTTTTGTCCTTCCCCAGTTCTATTCGCCTCAAAGTATGCCTCAACGTCATACAAGAAATTCTCAATTTCCTTGGCATTTCTGGAACCAACGTAAATTCTTGGCTCGGAGACTCGACTTGAGCTTTCTCCATGCACGTTTCCTCCTAAAAACATGTTGTTACTGATTAACTCGCGAATGCTAGCCACTTCCTCAGACATTTGCTTCGCATGGCTTGTTAGTATGGTCTTTATGTCACTGAATTTCACCTTTAATTCAGTCACTTCAGCATTGGTTTCGCAATTCAACAAGGTTGCATCAGACACCTTATCCTCGACTGCACCTACCCTTTCGTCAAATTCTTTAAACTAATCTGATGTCCTTCCTTCAAGTAGGTCTAGCCTACCCTTATCTTCAGAAACAAGAGGATTTACAAGGCTATCACAGCCCATGTCTATGATAAAATCATCAAGATTACTGCCATACTCCTCAAGCTGATCAAACGTACCCGGTAGTTCTTCGTCGATCATCATGCCATTAGAACTCATTTTTAATGCAATATTCTGAAAATAATGCGCCACTTACTTGCTCACAAGAAAATAGCTTAAGAGATAAAGAAGTTTTAGTGTATTATCCAACAAATACACAGCTCTGATACCCGAATTGTCACACCTTCAGACTCTCCAGAAATTTTCTGCGAAAGTATAACCCGACAGCACAATGGTTCTATGAATATAGCTTCACCCACTTGTACTTCAGCCTTATAAGTTTGCACCAATGTAAACATCCAACTTAACAATTCTACAACGGAAGTCTTTAACCTTCTTTATCTTCAACTTAAACTCATCAAATGCACCCCATAATGCATCCAATCTTTGCCATACTTTGCTAACAATAGTCATCCAACCAAGAACACTTATAATATGACACAATTAACTCTTTTATTGCATCAAAGGGAAGAAATACAAAACTTGCCCACTTGGGGACTTAAACCGACTTGTTCACTCCTTGAACAAAGTCTAAGTCTTACAAAAACTCTCCTAATATGAGTCTAACTCTCACATATGCTAGGCTCACTCTCACATAGGCTAGGATTCCGAATTTCCCATGACTTAGGACTATTTATACAACAGCTTTGCTGGACCAAATAGTGCATAACCGTTACACACGCTAGAGATAGCCATCTGTCTCGGGGAGCAGTTTCTTAACCGCCAACCGGCCAGTTCTCCTTTAAATTGCGCCAATCGTCCAACACCTGTTCTCTTGGCAGTTAAAACTCTTCTCCCATGATTATAAACTCCTTTATAACCGATCCTCTTCATCATGCGTCATTGGCATGCTTGTGAAGCTCGTAACCAACTTGTAACCGTCACTTGAGCCGTATTGCGCCATTTGTTCTGGCATACTGGATTCTGTCACGCTCCAACGTTCAGCCATCTTGGCCCTGCATGTTTATCTTTCCAAACTCATGCATGGACACTCTTTAAGCTTTACTTGTTGAGTCCAACTCCTTAAGCCTACTCTAGTTACTCGTGTGTCATATATGCTTCACTACGCCAATTAGCTTGACAACAGCAATACAACTCTTGCATTACCAACTTGTTTGCATTGTTCAAGCTTTGGACAGCCTTGAACCAATGCCATAGACTAACTCCTAGTATATTTCACTCTTCTCGCATCATCCTTTAGTTTGGGCCAACTCAATTCCACGGATATGCCTTAATGCCAACATCGCATGTTGCATTTGTCACTTTGGCAGCTCTGGCGACTTTTTTGAGATCTGAATTTCTCCAATTCTTACGGACCCAATCGGGGTTCTCCAATTGGGTGTTTCAAATCGATCTTCTTAGAGGGAGGATTACTTCATGACATCCAAACACAGGAGCTAATCGGGTAAAGCTTTGAACTAATTTAAATTCATAAAATTGAGTAGTTTTTAAAAATTAGATAAGCAATTTGAATATATAGATTTAGACTCTGAGTTTACCTCAGGGTGAGCCAATATGGGCGAGGAATATGTTCCTCCTCAATATAGGATTCAAACTTATACGGATAAGGTGCAAGGAAAAAAACAGTTACCTACTACGACTCTGGATCTAAATTCTTTGCGGTCCTACCGTGAAGGAAGGAAAGCCTGCAGTGGTTCTTAGGTCTCTTATTTTGAAGAAGGTTGTGATATATGGAAATTTAGCCTCATAGGACGTTTGGATTTCAAAGGCGTTCAATTTCAGGATGTTAAAAATAACTTACAGAATCAGTGGCAATTGGGTAATGATCGAGTTCAGTTCATTCCCATGAATAGGGGTTTTTTTATTATCAAAATTAAATCAATGGAAGATAGGGACAAGATTTTGGGTGTTGAAGCATGGATGATTAATCAAAAAAAGCTAAAATTAAGGGAATGGTTTCCTGGATTTGATGCTGAAAAGCATAATACTTCTAATGCGACAGTTTGGGTCAAATTCCCCGGGCTTCCGGTTTAATATTGGATTGAGAAATCGTTGTTGGCCTTGGGAAAGTCTTTAGGCACTCCGATAGTGGTAGATAAGAGAACATTAGATCATGAATATTGGTACTTTGCTTCTGTTCTAATAGATATTAATTTTTCCGATCTTGAGTCGGATGGAATTTATGTGACAGTGGGTGATCGAGAATTCTGGAAGCCATTAGAAATTCAAAAAAGACCTAAGTTTTGCAATAAATGTAAGATAATTGGTCATGTGGATATGGAATGTAGGAAAAAACATAAGAAATGTGCAAATGCCAAGTCTCAATACAATGAAGCGCAGCAGCATGTGGAAGAGGGAGAGTACGTTTTCTTTGGCTGATAAGACTGCTGCTACTTCTTCCGACACTCCTTTAACTGATGCGTTGTATGCTAGGGAAAGTATTGTAACACATAATAATTTCGATGTGCTTAATGCAGAATTAGGTTTATTTGATGAAATAACTATGGGAGAAGGTGCTATGCAGTTTTATGACACTTTATCAGGCAAGGGGTCTTCAAAAGCGCAGGTTATCATTCCAACTAATACAGTGGTTGCAAGTCCTCCAATTGCTGCTGTGAATGCTGCAAGTACTAAGGTTGGGGATCAGGTTATTATTAAAGTAGGTAAGTCTACGACCACTACAACCAAGACGGGTGATGGACTAAACAAATCTGAAGTTGGTAAAACTGCTCAGAGAGTTATGCGGTCCAAATCAAAAACCTCTGGTTCCAAATGAAAGTCCTCTTTTGGAATATAAATGGGAGTGTACGTGATGAAGCACAATTCAATCTTAGGGAGTTGGTGAGGGTTCATAATCCGGATATTGTAGGAATTGCTGAGCCTAGGGTGTCGATTAATTCAAGATCGGTTAATCATTTTCAGTTACAAGGTTTCAACATATCGATTTTTCACAATTCTACAGAGATATCCATTGGAAATATGTGGGTTTTGTGGTCCAATAATACTGTTGAGCTGGTGGTGGTTAATTCGTCGCGTCAAGCTATTACTATGGAATTCGATGGGGTTTTGATCTCAGTGGTCTACGCTAGCTGTGTGCAGACTACTAGAAGAGATCTTTGGAGACAACTTAACCTGGGGTATCAGAAAGTCCCTTGGATGGTCATAGGGGACTTCAACTGTGTTCTTCGTAATGAGGAAAAGGGGGTATTCCTCCAAATATGGCGGTGGTGAATGAGTTTAGTGATTGGGTAGAAGATAATAATTTATTTGAAGCTGAAGCTTTGGGAAACAAATTTACTTGGTCGAATAGACAATCGGGTGTTAGAAGAATTATTAGCAAACTAGATAGAGCAATAATAAATGAATATTGGTTGAGTCGTTATGAGTTCTGGCGGTGTAAATCTCTTCCAAGGGAAGTTTCCGACCACTCTCCTCTCATTGGGTACAATTTTGTTAATACCAGGCCAAAAAGATCCCCTTTCAGGGTTCGGAAGATGTGGTTCTCCCACTTATACTTTATGAGAATGGTGCAAGATAGTTGGAAAGCTCCTTTGAAAGGAAATCCAGCGATAGTTTTTGTTCAGAAGTTAAAAAGACTTAAGTCTGAAATGAAGGTTTGGAATATCCAGGTTTTTGGTAATGTGTATGTTAGATTGAAGCAAGCTCAGATTCGTCTGGAGAAGGCTTTAAGATGTACTGATGATGACCCTTTTGATTTTCCTAAGCTTAATGACATGAAAGAGGCGTCGGTTGCTGTTAAAAATATTCGTATCCATTTGGCTACAATGTTGAAGCAAAAATCTAGAAATCAGTGGTTGGTTGAGGGGGCTAGTAACACTAGCTTCTTTCACAATAGTATCAGGATAAGAAGGAATACTAATACTATTTCGGAGCTTGTGGATGATCAAGGGATAAAACACACGGACTGTGACAAGATTAGAGATCTGGCGGTGGACTATTTTACAAACAAATTCAATGGTGATGCCTCAGTTCCTGTGGATGCTTTGTTTGATGTGCAGCATGAAAGTATTACTTTGGAGGAGAGGGATAGTATGGACAATGCTCCCTATCTTGAGGAAATTTATTCAGCTGTCTTCTCGTTGGGGCCGGATGGCTTTGCGGGTTTTTTCTACAGACATTGTTGGGAAGTCATCAATCAGGACTTGATTAGAGTTGTCTTATATTTCTGGGAGAATAAATTCATTCCCCATGGGGTAAATTCTAGCCTTCTTCTTCTTCTTCCTAAGGAAAGAGGTGCTAATTCTCTTAATAATTTTAGACCAATCGGTCTTAGTAATTTTTTCTTTAAAATTTTTAATAAAATTATGGCAACAAGGATGGGTACAGTCTTGGGTAAGCTTATTTCTGAGGAGAAGGTTTCTTTTTTGAAGGGTAGAAATATCCATGAAAATATTAGCCTGGCTTCGGATATGGTGAATTAAATTCAAATTAAGCGCAAGGATGGGAATGTTGGTCTGAAACTCGATATCACTCAGGATTTTGATACTATTAGTTGGAGGTTTATTTCAGAAGTGTTTACAAAATATGGTTTCTCAGACTGGTGGTGTAGCTGGATTTTGAATATTTTAAAGTCTTCTAGGATTTATGTTCTTGTTAATGGCAATCCAGAGGGTTACTTCAGTATCGAAAGAGGGCCGCGTCAGGGATATCCGCTTTCTCCTCTGATTTTTGTGTTGGTTGAAGACATTCTTAGCATGAATATAACGAAGCTGTTTTGTGATGGTACTATGACAACTATGGTAACTAGAAAGAGTATCTCTCCCACTCACCTGTTTTTCGCAGATGACATTATGATCTACTGCAAGGTTAATAAGAAGAGCTTGAGGAATCTGGTAACACTGTTGAGTTCTTATCAGCGTGCTTCTTGTCAAACTATCAGCAGGGCTAAAAGCAAGATCTACTTTGGAGGCGGTTCTTTGCGGAGAAGAACATGGATTTTTGAGTTCCTGGAAAGTAGGCTTCGACCTTTCAAGATAGATACTTAGGGGTAAGAGTTATGCCGGGAGATGTCAAATACCATCATATAGCTAATGTGGTGGAAAAAATTAAAGATCAACTTTCTGGATGGAAAGGTCGCATGATTTCTTTTCAAGACAGGGTGGTTTTGGTGAAATCTGTTATTTCGAGCTTTTCTATTCATAATATGGCGGTTTTTAAGTGGCCTAGAAAGTTTGTCCATCAGTGCGAAGTAGCTATCCGGAATTTCTTATGGTCTGGAGATTCTAAGGTCAGTAAATCTTTCGTTGTGGCTTATGATAAGGTCTGTGCACCCTATCTAGAAGGTGGTCTAGGTATAACTCAGTTGAGTGTTACGAACAAGGCGATGCTTATGGGTCTGTGGTGGAAAATTCGAAAGTCAAATAAAATTTGGGCTCGCTTTCTCAGGGCTAAATTCTTTATGAAGAACGGTAAGTTGGTAGACTATGTGAAATCTTCAATTCTGCCAGGCATAAAATGGGTGTTCTCCTTAGTTGAAGAAAATGCTCAAGCTCTGATTGGCGATGGTCGAAACACTTCTCTTTACTATGATGTTTGGGTGGGTGGGGTTAGTTTTTCCGAAATTCTGGAAGACTTCTCTTTAGACCGCAATGTCAGGGTTGGGGATATGCTGGTAAATGGTGCTTGGAACCTGACTGCTGAGTGCACTAATATTATGCTAGCTGCAGGTATAGTGGAGGCAGATCTGCCTTTGCCTCTAGGAGGTTATGATTATATGGTGTGGAAGCCCTATTTAAAGGGTGTTTTCACTGTAAGGTCAGCCAAAAACTTAGTGCGTAGGGTTTATGCAAATCTGGAAGGAGCAAATTTTCTTTGGAGGAAAACAGTGCACCCAGCACTAGCTGCGAGAAATTGGAAGATTTTAAGAGGTGCCTGCGCTATTGATTGTGCAGTTCTGATGAAGAAACGCTTGATAACTTGCTGTGGCATTGTCCTTTTGTTGTTAAGGCTTGGTTGTGGGTGCAGGAAATCTTTGGAATTCTCTCGAATTATCATCTGCCGACGTCTTAAAAGGCTGCTAAAGGGAAGAGTGGCATCTTCAAAGAACTTTGGATGTTAGTTAACCTTGTGGTTCGTTCGGAGCTTTGGCAAACTAGAAATCGTTTCGTTTATGAGAGCAAAAAGGCGAGCTGGATCTTCTTTCAGAAAAATGTGTTCAATCAGGTGCAGGAATATTCGTGTAGACTTAAGGGGTTTATGCATAACTCTTCAGAAGACCTTCATTTGTTGAACTTTTTCAAAGTGATGCACAGTCAGGTGCAGTACAAGACTCTGGTGGAATGCATTTGGGCTGCTCCGGAGGTTAATGAGTTGTTGTTGTGCTGTGATGGAGCGGCTCGTGGAAATCTAGGAGTGGCGGGAGCTGGTGTGGTGGCGAGGTACCATGAGGCGAATGTGGTGGGAGCTCTGAGTTTTGGCTCGGGTATTACTTCCAACTATCTGGCGGAGCTATTTGGAATTATTATTGGGCTGGAATGGGATACTCAATGGGGATTTATGAGAATTTGTATTAGATCTGATTCTAAAAGTGTTGTGATTGCCTTTGATTCTGCTTCGATTCCTTGGTTTCTGAGGCAACGATGGAATGCAATAGCAACTAAATTTGATAACATCAGGTTTGAGCATACTTTCAGGGAAGCTAACTTTTCAGCTGATATTATGGAAAAAAAAAGGTTGTGTTCTACAGTATGAGGAAAGAAGACATTATACGGGAAGACCAGATTTCTTGCTTTATGTAGAATTCCCTAATGTAAAATACTATCATTTCATGTAACAGGCTAGTTTTAGGGACTCTATCGCCTCTTTTCTGGTCGGTTCTTATGCTTTGTAATTAAGTTTCTATCAATGCATTTTAGACTCATCAAAAAAAATATTATCACTTTGGCCTTGTCTTGCCTCCCTTAATGAAGCCTCATTGTGTCGGTCAATAAGCTTCATTCCTTAGCCAAATATCTTTACAATGTAGTGATGTACTTGGAATACATAGGCCCTGTGGGATCATGCCATTCTCAGCACTTAACAGTCTGTACAGTAATACCACTATTATGGCTTCGTAATGCGCCATTACGGTTGAACACTGACTTGGCCTGTAACTCTGTAACGCGTCATCATTATGCGACACTTGCAACACCGTAATACCTTGGCCCTAGCCATGCTATCCGCACCATGTGCCAACGGCTTGCCAAACCCTTGGCCCCACCATGCCAAGCCAAACTGAACCTTGCCTTGGCCCTAGCCATGCTAGCCGCACCATGTGCCAACGGCATGTCAAACCCTTGGCACCACCATGGCAATCCAAACCGCACCTTGCCTTGCCCCAAGCCCTGCTATCCGAACCATGTTCCAACGACATGCCAAGCAAAACTGCACCTTGCCTTGGTCCTATCCATGCTAGCCGCACCATGTGCCAATGGCATGCCAAGCCAAACCGCACCTTTCCTTGGCCCTATCCATGCTATCCGCACCATGTGCCAACATCATACCTAACCCTTGACCCCACCATGCCAAGCCAAATTGCACCTTGCCTTGGCCCTAGCCATTTTATCCGCACCATGTGCTAACGGCATGCCCTTGGCTCCACCATGCCAATCCAAACCGCACCTTTCCTGGACCCTAGCCATGCTAGTCGCACCATGTTCCAACGGCATGCCCTTGGCTCCACCATGCCAAGCCAAACCGCACCTTGCCTTGGACATAACCATGCCATGCTAATGGCATGGCAACCTAGCCGCGCCAGCACCTACTCGCCAAGACAACATCATGATGTTCCCTGACCCAGTCAAGATGATTAGTATCTAGACTGAACAAATGATTTCTCGTCCCACCACTTCACGGTCTACACCACAAATAGATTATATGCAAGACTGCCAGACGCGGGATCATGAACTCTCCTCAAAAGGTTAGTCGGACTTTCCTGACCATCTTGCATGACTTACATTTCAGTCACGACCTTCTCTGTCACCATCATATGCTTACCTCGCAACAATGTCCCTGTTCCGAGCTAAGCAGGGGACTTAATGTTGATGGTGGTTTTTAGCTTAGGGTTAAAATCGTAAAACCCTTGTCAGAAAATGACGTCGAAGAACTTGAGTAATAATGTCTTCCCCAAGCACATTTATTGAACCCTTCAATATGACTGCGAAAAATTACTAGAGTACCTTTTTTTAATGTTAATTAGGGTTTCGATAGGCCAAAACCCTAATTCTCACACCCTTGTGCCAATGGCAAACCATTCCAGCCACATCTACCGCGCCAAGGCATGCCAACCATTCTAGCCGCACCCCTGTGCCAATGGAAAATCGTGCCAGCCACACCTACCGTGCCAAGGCATGCCAACCATGCTATCCGCACCCCTGTGACAAAGGCAAACCATGCCAGCCACAACTACCGCGCCAAGGCATGCCAACCATGCTAGCCGCACCCATGTTCCAATGGAAAACCATGCCAGCCACAACTACCGCGCCAAGGCATGCCAACCATGCTAGCCGCACCCTTGTGCCAATGGCAAACTATGCCAGCCATATCTCTTCGCTAAAGCATGCCAACCATGCTTGTCGTTCCAACACGCCATACACAATGCTGGATACCTAAACGAATGCATGCGACAATCAACGGTCGCCCTTCAATCACAGGAGAAAATCCTAGCCGTCCACGGTTACCAGGCAACACATGGTAACCTTTGACCCAAAACCCTAGCTTGGTCACGATCCTAGCCTGGTCATGCCAATCCAAACCGCACCTTTCCTTGGCCCTAGCCATACTAGCCGCACCATGTGCCAACGGCATGCCAAACCCTTGGACCCACCATGCCAAGCCAAACCGAACCTTTCCTTGGCCCTAGCCATGCTAGCCGCACCATGTTCCAACGGCATGTCAAACCCTTGGCCCCACCATGCCAATCCAAACCGCACATTGCCTTTTCCCTAGCCATGCTAGCCGAACCATGTGCCAACGGCATGCCAAACCCTTGGCCCCACCATGCCAAGCCAAACCGCACCTTGCCTTGCCCCTAGACATGCTAGCCGCACCATGTGCCAACGGCATGCCCTTAGCCCCACCATGCCAAGCAAAACAGCACCTTGCCTTGGCCCTAACCATGCCACACCAACGACATGCCAACATAGCCGCGCCACCATGCTGGCCTTCCCCATGCGGATACCCAAATGAAGGCGTGGAAAATCAACGGTCACCCTTCAATCCCAGGAGAAAATCCTAGCCATACAAAATTACCAGACAACGCATGGTAAACTTTGGCCCGAAACCCTAAGTTTGGCCATGCCAATGGCATGCAAACCTATCCGCGCCACCATGTTGGCCTTCCCCATGCGGATACCCAAATGAAGGCAAGCGACAATCAACGGTCTCCCTTCAATCCCAGGAACAAATCATATCCATCCAAGGTTACCAGACAATGCATGGTAACATTTGGCCCGAAACCCTAAGTTTGGCCATGCCAAACCAGGCCACGCCAACGACATGCCAACCTAGCCGCGCCGCCATGCTTTCCTTCCTTACGCGGCTACCAAACGAAGGTGTACGACAATCAACGGTCGCCCTTCAATCTTAGGAGAAAATCCTAGCCGTTCAAGGTTACCAGACAACACATGGTAACCTTTGGATTTGGCCACGCCAAACCGCGCCAAGTCTTGCCATGCCAATAGGAATGCCAACCTAGCCGTGCCACCACGCTGGCCTTCCCTATGCGGCCACCAAAACGAAAGCATGTAATGATCAACGGCTAACTTTCCTCTTAAGATGCAAAATCTCGACCGTCGAAGGTCACCATCCTAGCAAGTCTCTCAAGCTCGACTTTCCAGGCAACAAAAATATGCTACATGTTTTCCACAAAAATATTTGAGACATCAACACAAACTAGGGGATCCTCTTTGGGTATTGGTTTGGCAGTTTATAGCGTGCGGCGTACACTGCGCCCGTCATAAGGAAGTGTCATAAGGATAAGGCGGTTAGTAAATACAGGGAGTTAATGGTGAAACGCTCTTTTATGGGACATCAATTCCATGCGTTAATAGTTTTATGGAACATCAATTCCATGCGTTAACTGTTACCACCTCCTCCCATTTACTCACCCATTTTTCCATTCCCTAATGAGACCGTAGTACGTTTCACTTCGACTTGTATAAATAGGTCTTACCTATTTCCACCGAACAGCAAGTTCAGTCAGGAGAATACAACACTTTGAAAATACTTGCTATCTTTCCATTTGTTAGCTTCCCACTTTCTGATACAATTCGTAACACAACTACTCTTCCAGAATCAACTATTCTGGTCTCATCACTTTCCTTGCTTCCCTCCCCTAAACCAACCCATTCTCCTTCACTTTGTGACTGAAGCAAGTCTGGAACGGCCATTTCTTGGTTTAGGCCTGACTTGTATAGATTGATCTCTCGAATCTAAAAGTACTCCCTTATAGTACATTGTTTAGGGTTTACATTCGTTTCTCACTCGCACACCCGAAATTAACGAAATCAATAGAAACCATTTTCACCCTCAAACAGTAGGTTACCGAACTCGCTCTTAATAGAGGTTTTTAGTCGTTCGGTTAACAGACATTTTTTTTTTTTGATCGGTAAAGAATTTTGGTGCTAGCGAGTTTCGAACTCAGGTCACTAGTATCATCACCCAGTCACTTTACCACTGTACTACAGTGGCACCGGCGTTAACAGACATGTTACCAAACTTTGTTTATAGAATTTACAGAGTAATGTTCGGTTTTCCCGCAATATTGCCGAATTTTAGGGTCTACAAGTTCGGTTGGTTCGCAACCAATATCTAACCGAACTTCGCGTTGATTAATATTTTACCAAGTGTACAAAGTTCTGTTGTTTCGCAAACTTCATAGCAACCAACATTTAACCGAACTTCACGTAAAATAAGATTTTACGAACAAACCGAACTCCACATGTATGCAATTAGTGAAGAGTTCTGTTTGTCAAGGTTTTTTGCGAACAAACCGAACATAGTGGGACAAGTTCGGTTAAATTGAAACTCAACATAATGGGCAAAATAGCACAGTTCGGTTACATTGGATTTTTTTATTTTTTTTTTGTAATATTGGTAAAGTTTGGTTAGAAAATATTTTTAGCCTTCTTTGCGAACCAACCGAACATAGTGGGAAAAGTTCGGTTAAATCAAAACTCAACATAGTGGGCAAAATAGCACAGTTCGGTTACATTGGATTTTTTATTATTTTTTTGCAATATTGGTAAAGTTCGGTTAGAAAATAGTTTTAGACTTCTTTGCGAACCAACCGAACATAGTGGGAAAAGTTTGGTTAAATCAAAACTCAACATAGTGGGCAAAATAGCACAGTTCGGTTACATTGGATTTTTTTTATTTTTTTTTGTAATATTGGTAAAGTTCGGTTAGAAGATAGTTTTAGCCTTCTTTGCGAACCAACCGAACTGGCAGTTCGGTAACCTAATTTTAAATCCTAAAGAACTGAACTGTTCTTCGTGTTCTTCCTTTCAGGAAGTTCGGTTAAGAAACTATGGTTTTTTTCTCAAAACCAGTTTGTGTGTGGCTAGGGTAGGGGAGGGTCTGATTTTTGTTTCTTGTTAATAGATTAGAATTAGGTTAAACATTGGTAGTTATTAGTTTAGTTTTAATTTTAATTAGGGTTAAGGGAAAATTGGTAATGTCACTACTTTAGGACATCCTTTATAATCGTAAGGTAGATGGCCTTATAAAACAATGGTCCCCCCAAAAAAGGCTGATCCCCAAAAAATCGTTCTTAAACTAGACATGAAGCTAGTTCAGTATTTTTGATTCAAATTGCACCCACCAACATCACAAGTGTGCTCAGGGTTATAACTGCTGACCTGAAAAAGTTCAAACAAGAAAAAAACAAAAAAAAACAAACAAACAAACAAACAAACAAAATACAAAAACTGGTACAAATGCTATAAACATCATGTGTAAGCGAAAGTTACACATGTTATAAAACAGAAAATTGTAAAGCAAAGTTACACATGCTATAAAACATAAAACTGTAAACCAAAGTTACATATGCTATAAAATAGAACTGTAACAAATCACTACACATGCTAACAAGAACAAATAGAAGAAACAGAAAACCAACCTGAAATATTTCGTTCCTTTCATCAATGAGCTGCATGAAATTTCCAGCTGCATTCTTTTACTTCACACTTAGGAGTGAACCTAGACTGTTCATTGTGTGTTACAATCATGTTGTAACCAGTTTGGAGACGATACTTGGTGTAAGCAATCCTAACTTCCTTAACTCCTTCAACAATTACATGACCAACCTCACCAAGAACCTTAGGCCATACATCCGATAACAGAGGTTTTGCAGGTTTGCTCTTATCTTCTAAATACATTGCAACTGAATGATTGTTTCTCAACGACGTATTGGAACCATTAGAAATAGAATAGGCTTCCCTAGAGATTGATGAGGAGGCTGCATGAGTAACATTTTGCAAGAAAATATCGAAACTAGTCTTTGTTTTACTATGTGTGAGCGATGTAAGAGCTTGAAGCGAATAATCACAATCAACCGAAAAATCTTTCCCACCTTCTCGGAAGAAGAAACAAATACCAAGTGTATTAAATATCTTCTATTGCTTGCAAACTTGGTCCTTAAACTCATCAAGTGTAGTTTCAACATCAACACTAGTAGTAATGAAATCTGCAAAGTAACGAACAACAACAATGTAATTCACAACAGCCATGACAACCTGGAAAAAAAACATACAATAAAAATATCAAAAACAAACTAACGCAATTCACTCAGGGTCGTTGCCCCCGAGTGAGAAATATATCCTATGCGGCAAGTTAAAAATAAAATGAGCAATCAACATACTCAACAAAGGAAAAACAAAATAAAAAAATGTGTCTTAAAGATACACATGATATAATTGTTTATAGTTACAAATGCTACAGGACAATATGAAGTTACACATTTTAAATAACAAACATCTTTACCTAGATTTATGGTTCTTCTTCGGAAAAAATATAGTTTTTTCTTATTTTTCTCAGTATCAACAAATACTAAAACAATTGTAAAGCGGAATTCAACTAGTACTAAATCTCTTCTCAAATTGGACATGCAGAAAATTCAAAAACAATATAAAAAATCGTAAAAAAACAAAAAACAAACTTGAAATAAAACAACAACAAAATTTTGTACCTAGCTCTGTTGTTATTCTTCTGAAACAATGTGGTTTCTTCTTCCTCTTCTCAGCATCAACAAATTCCTAATCGAAAAATTATAAAATCAGTAAAATCAAAATCATGAAATCAAAAATCAAAACCTCAAACAATAACAGATTCGTATCTAGATTTGTTTTCTTCTTCTGAAACAATTTGGTTTAAGCTTCCTCTTCTCAGAACCAACGAATTTAAAAAAATAATCAGTAAGATCGAAAATTAAAATATTACAACCAAAAACCAAAATCAAACAGGAACAACAACAAAAACAGCAAAAAGCAAAAACATACCTAGATTTATGGATGGCCATTTTCCCTACCCAAACCCATCCCCGTGGGTACCCACGCCGTTTGGGTAGGGTTTTACCCGCACAAATAGGGATGGGATCAGTAGGGGTGTCAATGGATGAATATCCGTCGGATATTTGGAAATCCGTATCCGATAGGTTAAGCGTTGTCGGATATTCGATATTCGATAATATCCTATAGGATATCAAAATCAGATATCGATTCTGATAGGCTAAGCTATCGGATATCGAATATTTATCCGATAATATCCGATTATGATAAAAAAAAATTTGTTAAAAACCCTGTAAAACATGTTCATAATTTAAATTTAAGTTGAATTTCTCAAACATTTCATATCGGATACCGGATATTTTTCCTTTCTCTTCTACTCGACTCTAATATGGTTAGGGTAAATCATAAATAAGTCCTTGTTCTATCGGATATCGAATATTAACAATTCGAATGGAGCCTAATCCGGTTCCGATATATTAAGGAAAAAATATCCGATATCCGATAAGAACGGATAAAATCCTATAGGATCTCGAATACTTGGAAACGGATTCCGGATATCGGACAAATATTTACAGGCCTAGGGTTAAGGTATGGGTAATACCCGAAATTTAAGTTACGGGGATGGAGCGGTGATGGGATTTAAGGTCCCCGCCCCGTAGCTTTCATATTCATTGGGATTTAGATTTTTATACGAGAATTTGTATTGAATTTTTATACTTCTACCACTTGGTCGATTTTTTTTTTCATTTTTTATATTCTTGATCGAATTCTTGTATGTTCATTATAAAAAAGCGGGGGTCTAACAACCTCACCTAATATTTCGGTCAGCAATCTGTATCGACTAACTCTAATATACTTTTAATAGAATCAACTAGACAGTCAGATTCAATCTTAATAAAAAGTATATCAAGGAGTTAATATCTCTATCTCTCGATTTGATCTATACTCAAGCAAATAGAAATCAGCGAGTCTTTATCAAATACAAGAGATATAAAATTGGATGGTACCAAAGACCAATATCCAAGGATCAATCAATTTCCAATCAACAACTAAAGGTTGGATTTGACAATTGATCGATACAACGCACAACCTGTGATATTTCAATTATATAACAAAATATAATGCAGAACAGAAATAACACAGACACCAAAAATTTTGTTAACGAGGAAACTGAAAATGCAGAATAACCCCGGGACCTAGTCCAGATTGAACACCACACTGTATTAAACCGCTACAGACACTAGCCTACTAAAAACTAACTTCGGTCTGGACTGTAATTGAAACCTAATCAATATCACACTGATTCAAAGTACAGTTGCACTCCTTATGTCTCTGATCCCTGCAGGATACTACGCACTTGATTCCCTTAGCTGATCTCACCCACAACCAAGAGTTTCTATGACCCAAAGTCGAAGACTTTAATAAACAAATTTGTATCACATAGAAAAGTCTGCGATAATAGATAAATATGTCTCCCACAGATAAACCTACGAGTTTTGTTCCGTCTTTTGATAAAATCAAGGTAAACATGAACTAATCAATAACCTGGACTTATATTCACGAAGAACATCCTAGAATTATTGATCACCTCACAATAATCTAAATCATATGGTAGCGAAACTGGATATTTCGGAATTACAAACGATGAGACGAAGATGTTTGTGATTTCTTTTTATCTTGCCCTATTGGAGATATAATCTCAAGTCAATTATTCAATTGAACTCGTATGAAATAAAATGGCAAGATCAGATCGCTCAACTACAAGAGAAGTAGTTTTGTCTGGCTTCACAATACTAATGAAGTCTTTAAGTCGTTAACCGATAGGGTCTCGAGAAGAAACATACGGTTAAAGGAGAATCGACTCTTGAAAACCAACTAGTATCACACAGGAGGTGTGGGGATTAGTTTTTCCAGTTGCTAGACGTCTCCTTTATATAGTTTTCAAATCAGGGTTTGCAATCTAAGTTACCTTGGTAACAAAGCATTTAATATTCACCGTTAGATGAAAAACCTGATTTATCCAAGCTAATATCTTTCAACCGTTAGATCGAAACTTAGCTTGTCACACACACATGAAATGTATTTCATTTAGGTTTGAGTAACCGTGCCTAACGTGTACATTCGCCTGGTTCACAAATAGTTAACCAATGGTTAGCCATATGAGCACTTTCATACCAACCATATTCATCTTCTTCACAACTAGTTCAAATGACTCAAAAGAACTAGTTCAAGAGTTGTTCAATTGCTTAGATCTTTATACAGAGGCACAACTGAAACAAAATCGGTTTGATTCACTCGAATCAATTCATGAATAATATAGCCACAATTTGCAAAGATTACATTCTTTATTGATTTATTGTTTAAGTTCATGAGCTAACCGATTTATTGTTTTCCAAAGAGGAAACAAAGGTTTGAAGAGAAATAACATGGGTTTGAAGAGATTTCAACAGTCCTGCGATTTCAGCTAAGGTAGGAGTGTTATCTCCCATTAAAAAAATTAGAGTTTTGAATTTGTGGTTTTGCAGAAGCAATTATGGATCGTTTCTAAATAAGAATCTAGAAACGCTGGCTGTAGTACCAACTAATGTAGAACTGATAGAAAGAAAGCAATTCGGAGATTGTTGGAGATACAAAGAGACGAAAGAGATACGAATTGGATGAAAATAAGATTAAGAACAAGCATAAAAAAGTTAATAAATAAGATAGTTATATTGAATGATAATCTGAATTGTGTCTTTAAAACAAAAGACACGGCCTGTATATATAGGCTAGCAAATAATGACAAATAAAAGGAATACTAACTACTCTAGGAAATTAAAAGCCTTGACAACCAAGAAATACCCAATTAAGAGTCTGATAAGAATTAGGAAACTAACAAAGAAAAGATGTACTACATCAGTTTACAATAGTTTTCACTTGTTCCCTTTTGTTGGATCCCTTTTAAAAGAACCGTTTTCTGGGCACTACTCCATTTTGGAGGGGGGCTACTATTTGATAAGAATATCACCCTATAGTTATAAGGGGTGTCCTAAGTGTGGAAATGACTAACCTACCCTTAATCTAATTTAATTTAAAACCAACCTAATAACCACCACCTCCTCTCACCACCACCGACCATCACCTACCACCCGTGACAACCACCACCACCTCTATATATATATATATAGATCAATTTAAATCATTAACAAAGACATTCTCACAAACCCATTATTTGTCATTTGTTTTTGTTTGAAAAAATGAGAAGTAATCATCAAAATGAGTTGAACATGGAAGTTGCAGAGAGAATTTCGGCTAGGAATTATGTGAAAAACTTTGTAAAGGGTTTTTTTTTTCAGAGAAAAAATCGGTTACGCCGCATTTTTTTTCTACTAACCGAACTTTTCTCTGAAAAACCTATATATTGAGTTCGGTTACGTCGCAATTTTTTTTTTCCTAGACGAACTCCTAGCTGGTTACGTTGCAATTTTCTTCTCCTAACCGAACTTTTCTCTGAAAGGAAAAACTCCATTAAAGCTGAGTTCGGCTACTTATGTTTTCAGAAACATTAGCCGAACAACACTTGTAGATGAGTTCGGCTACTTGTTCTTCAGATGTCGTAGACGAACTTTTTTAACCAAACCGAAATCAATTTGTAAATTGTTCATTTTTAGGAATGTTTTGGCTAATTCAAGCACCATTAACTAAATTTGAAGTATCCGTGAGTACCCAAAACATCATACTCTTGTTGTGGCTCTTAAAGAAAAAGATATAACTTTTTTTCTTCAAAACCCTCATCTTCATCTTCTCCCTCTCAATAATTCTTCTTTTGAAAAAAAAACAACTTATTAATTTAACTCACTAATCATTACACTAGCTTAATTAGAAAGTGTAATTTTGGTACTAAAATAAATATATGGATAAGGGGTGACTCAAATTTACATCAAATATCCACCCCAAAAAAAAAAAGTAATCCCCTCCAAAATGGAGTAGTGCCCAAAAAACGTTTTTTTTTAAACACTTTTGTTATAGGGAGGGGGATTTGGATCAAGGGAGTGGAAAACTCGTACTCAACTCACCTTGTACGACCTGTCCAATATTTTCCCATGAGTCGGGCAAAAATACCCTAGCATAAAACCTCTGTTTCAAGATAATTCCTTCTTTACTTCTTCTTCCTACTAACCGTGAAGAAGAACCAAACCCAAACCCCAATTTCGTGTATGATTCATATAATGTAAAAACCTTCATGATTTTGCATACTTCATCACCGAAATTATGTCCTCGAAAAAGGTACGACGGTAATAATTGGTAATATCTAGACTATACGAAGTTAGGAACCAATTCTCGATGCCAAGGAGTTCATAATCTCTGTCTTTAAGTGTGCCAGAGTTTGCTGGAAATGATTAATTTTAAGTATTCAAGTAAATTTACACAAATGGAAAAAAAAAATAGTCGATAAAGCCTTGATTCGGTCGTACCAGTTGAAGAAAAACGAAACATTCTCGTTCACCATACAGAACGTGAATGCAAAAATTCTCAACCATATAGGTAATGGTGAAATGCAACATTTCACTACAACTTGATTATCGGCGATATAGAACATTTCACTTCCATTTTAATGACATTGAACATATTAATTCCTAACAACATAAATTAATTTAGAAATACAATGAGTTAGACTATAACTTAAGCAACCTTCATTGAAAATTTACCATGGAATCTGATCAGTTTCGTATTATTGATGTCAGATCATATATAACAATATTCAACGCCTCCAACTGATCACTCTTTATAAACACAAGTCATTTAACAAACTGGAATAAATTGTCCCAGTTTCTCCCGGTCTTTGTTTTCGTCTACTAGAATTTCAAAGTTCATTTTTTCCCCAATACATTTATATAATAAGGAATGCAATATTTACAAACTGTGGCTATAATGTTCATGAATTGATTCGAGTGAATCAAAACCAATTTTGCTTCAATTGTGTCTTGTATACCTCTATGAGAATATAAACAATTAAACAACTCTATAACTAGTTTCATTGAGTCATTTGAACTAGTTGTGATTAAGATGAACAAGGTTGATATGAAAGTGTTCATATGGCTAGCTTCGGTTAACTATTGTTGAGCCAATTAAGTATACATGTTTAGGTACGGTTAGCCATATCTAAATAAAGGTACATTTCATTTGTGTGTAACAAGCTAAGACAATCTAATGGTTGAAAGATATTCGCTTGAATCTAATTAGGTTTTAATCTAACTGTGAATATTAAATGCTTTGTTAATTAACAAGGTAACATTGATTGCAAACCCTAATTTGAAGACTATATAAGGGATAACTCTAGCAACTGGGAAACCTAATCCCCACACCACCTGTGTGATACAAGTTACGACTAGAGTCGATTCTCCTTTAACCTAGGTTTTTCTAAAACCATTATAGGTTAACGACTTGAAGACTTCATTGGGATTCTGAAGCCATGCCCAACTATTTTCCATGTAGTTGCGTGTTCAGATCTTACTTTATTCTAACATATTGAGTATTATCTTCTCTAATATTTGCTCGAGATTTATTCTCCGATAGGCAAGATAAAAAGTAATCACAAAGCTCTTCGTCTGATTCTTTGCGATTCCACAATATCTTGTTCCGCTACCATACAGTTAAGATTATTGTGATGTTATTAATATTACTAGGATGTTCTTCGGGAATATAAATCCGGTGTATCAATTGGTTCCTGTTCACCTTGATTTATCAAAAGACGAAACAAAAATCGTAGGTATTTATGTGGGAGATAAGTTTATCTATTCAACAGACTTTTCTGTGTGAGACAGATTTGTTTATCAAATCTTCGACTTTGGGTTGTAGCAACTCTTAGTTGTGGGTAAGATCAACTAAGGGAATCAAGTGCGCAGAGTGCTGTTGGGATTCAGATGCGTAAGGAACGTGATTGTACCTTGGTTAATGTGAGATTGGTTAGGGCTCAACTACATTCTAGTCCTAAGTTAACTTGTAGTAGGATAGAGTCTATAGCGGCTTAATACAGTGTGGTGTTCAAATCTGGACTAGGTCCCGGGATTTTTCTGCATTTGCGGTTTCCCCGGTAACAAAACTTCTGGTGTTTGTGTTATTTATTTTTTGCATTATATTTGTTTATATAATTGAAATATCACATTTTGTGCATAGTTTAATCAATTGGTAAATCCAACCTTTGGTTGTTGATTGAAATTGATTGACACTTGAACATTGGTCTTTGGTACCATTCAAGTTTTTTCTCATAATAATCAGGCTCGTGGATTTCTATCTGTTTGATTTGCTGATTACATTGAGAAACAAAGATATAGCTCTTGGATATATTTTCCTTGTTTGAGTCTGACAATCTAATTGATTCTCTTGGAATTATATTGGAGTTAGTCTATACAGATTGCATAAACGAAATATTAGTTGTGGTTGTTGTACCCCCGCTTTTTCAACAATCGTCTGCAAAGAAGAGATGCGAGATAGAAATGGGGAAGTTTAACAACTTTAATACCAGTTATTTTATTTATTAGTTTCATCTTTAACGAGCATTCTAAAGACGACTTCCATAGTTAGAATAAAAAGATAAGGAAATAGGGGATCTCCTTGTCTGATACCCCTCTCAACCGTGAATATTTCTCCTGGAGAACCATTCAGGAGGACAGAAAAGGAAGTGGTTGTGATGCATTGCATTATTAATTAACACCAATCTTTGCAGAAACCAAGAGCAGTAATTGTAGGGACAGAATATCGCAAGATATAGGGTTACGAACATAGTAACAAATACAAGAGAAAAGTGTCGCAAGATAATGTGATAATAGAAGAAACATGGGAGAAGTGTGAAGGGTTTGCGAATATAGAATAAATTTACGATCAGAGGTTGCGATGCTTCGCAGATTATATACAGTTGTACATATTTCACTATAAATAATAATTCAAATGCTAGATTGAGGGGGTTCTTTAAGTGAGTATTAGAAAAAGTCTTAGGAGAGAGAACAGAGAAAGTTGTAACTGTTCTAAGTTCCATTAACATACTTCTTTGTAATCAGTTGAGAATATTAATCAGTAAATTGTCATTTTTCATCAATAACTTCTTAAAGTTTTATGAATTCAATTGAGGGTGTAGTTGTAGGATTTCCTGCAACTACATAATTGGCGCTAGAAACAGGGAAAAATAAAGAGAATCAAACGTAACAGAGATAATTAAAGAATTTTGCATCAGAGAAATGGCTAGAAGAAGAAATATATCAGAACCATTGACTGTAATAAGAAGAAGTGTAAGACTCGCAGGTGGAGAAGCAAATGTAACAGGAGAACCTAGTAGGAGAAGGAGCAATCGAAGAAATCAAACTCAACAAAAAGTAACTCAAGGAAGAGCAATAGATCATGATCGAGTGAGTGTACACACTTGGAGAACTGATACACCAGTAGAAGCATATAGAGAACCGCAAATCATAGAAAATGGGAGATTTATGGGAGGAACAATTCATGAAAGAGAAATGGAGGCATTAGAAACATTGAGACAAGGAGTTTAGGAAGAACGAAGGTTTGAAGCTGAAGAACGTGCAAGTCTAACAAGACAGAATCAAGAATTGAGGAGGGAAAATGAGATGTTACAAAGGAGGAGATCTCAAAGTGCTGCGAGATCAAGTGTTAGACCAGAGAGAGAAGAACGAAATTCACCAACAATCAATAGTGAAAGTGTTATGAAAGGACAAACACAAAATCTGGTTGAAAGAAATCGAGAGAATCGCTTCATTTTAGTACCGAACAACGAACAAAACGTGGAAAATTTACGAACAGAACCATTTCCAAGGGAAAATAACCAGAATGGCGAAGAAAATCGAGAGGAAGAGCAGCAACTTGTGGAAGAAATTGAGAGGCAACAAGCAATGCATCAAAACAATTACGAGGATGGAGTAAGAAGACATGAACAGGCTCGCAACAATCAAGATCTTGAGTATGGTAGAATTCAGAGGAGAGTTGGAAATCAACTAACATAAATAGTAAGGAATGAACCAAATCTTCAAAACAGAATTCAGGCAAATCAGGGAGAGTTAAATCGCAGAAGGAGGAGAAATGAAGAAGAAGAAATTCCTGATATTCACATGAGAAGGATGAGGAGAATAGAAATGGAAGAACAAGAATTTCAAGATGCTCTGTAACAAAACAATTGTGACAATCTGGAAAGAAGATATTTTCAAAATTGTGCAAATGGAAGCATTAATGAAGAGTATGATAGAATGCGAAGGATCGTAAGAGAAGAAATGAAAGAACGTAGAAGAAGAGAGGCTGCGTTGAAGAGACCAATAGATGAGAATTCTGAGGCAAATGAACGGATCTTTCGAGAATTAGCGGAAATGAGAGGAATGATAAACAGTAGAGGAGGAGGAGATAGAAGGCAATTAGATGAAGCAATAGAAGAAGCTGCGAGGACTCCTTTCTCTAGAGAAGTACAATTGGGAGTGATTCCACCAAAATGCAATCTGCCTACATTAACCAGCATCTTTGACGGGACTTCATGTGCTATACAACACATTAAAGCGTATATAAGATGCATGTTACAATGGGAGAATCACGATGCTGTATTATGCAAGTATTTCATCAAGTTTAACAGGAGAAGCTCTAAAATGGTTTGAAGGACTTCCAAAGAACACTATTACATCATTTAATCATCTACAAGTAACTTTCTTAAGAGCATATATCACGAATCATTCCTCGCGACTTGGTATTGAAGATGTGTTTGGTTTAAAACAAAGAATTGGCGAAAGTTTGAAGCATTTGGTAAGAAGATGGAAAACTATGTGCGATGATATGGCGGGCGTGTGGACGAGAGGTACCTGATTTTGTCTTTCGTAAATGCGATGTTCGCAACTGAGCAATTATATGTTCAAATCTTCAGAAGAAAGAATTCCATTATGATGACAGAGTTGCGAGAATTGCAAGAGGAGTACATTACATTAGAGGAAAAGCAAAACAATATGGAGTCATATCCAGTGACAAACACCGATACTCAAGATACAGGAGCAAACTTACTTCCTAAAATAGTCAATATCGTAGCAGGTACCTCGCAGACATCCTCGCAAACATCTTCGTAGATATCAGAAGAGAAGAAAATTGGCAATGGTCAACCAAAAATGGTAGCAAGGATCAAGAAGAGTATGATAGAGAAAGGAATTTCTATAGCCGAGGAGGAAATAACCAGATCCCAAGATTAGATCAGCAACAGGAAAATTATGGAGGACAAAGGCAGAACTATTTTGGACAAGGGAATCATAGACAAAACTATAACAATGGACAGGGAGGTCAAAGAATGATAAGAGAAGAAATAAAGATGCCACCTTTGAATACAAGTGTAGAAAAGATATGGCAAGCAATCATCTTGATGGAAAATATACCAACACCATGGAATATGGGAAAAGAACCACCAATGGGTCCAAGAAGTCATGAATTTTGCTTGTACCATCACTTTCATGGACATTCTACAAATAATTGCAATAAATCAAAAGGATTATCTTGCGAATGATCGATCAAGGTAAACTGGACCACTTTTTACTCAAGCAAGCACAGTCGCAACAATTACCACAGGCTCCAGTGATAACTCGCATGGTGAACACAATACAAGAAAAGGGAAAGGAAACCTTACACATAGAAATGGGACCAAAAGCAAGGAATGTTTTCTGCAATTCTATTGTTCACTCGTATAAAACCATAGAAGATTTTCATGATAATGTGTTAATCAGGGTATATGCGAGAGATGGTGAAGGAAGGGAAATAATGAACATCGCAAAAATTTCACGACTTGAAGATTGGTAGAAGCGTGAAATTTCTTTTGAAGCCACAGAAATTCCAGAAGGTTGCGAAATACATGATAATCTATTGGTAGTGAGATTAGAAATTTGTTTGAATATGGGAGAAAGCGAAGATGATACAGACGAAGAATCATTTGGTCTTAATAAAATCTTAATTGATACGGGAAGTTCTGTCAATATTCTCTTCTATCCTGCTTACAAAACCATGGGGGGGAAAGACGCAGATCTAATACCTTCTACCTATAGGATTTATGGCTTTAATGGAACTGCTAATAAACCTAAAGGAGAAGTAAGCATGTGAATTCCCTTAAGTGGAATGCGAACTGAAATTCTATTTTGCGTTGTTGATGTCGAATCACCATACAATGCTTTGATAGGGAGACCTTGGCTTCATGGGATTCTAGGCGTAGCTTCAACTCTTCATCAATGCATAAAATTTCCTCATCTAAAGGGTATTGGAGTTATCAAGGGTGATTGGGCAGAATGGAAGAAATGTTACGATACAGAAGTAGAATTTTGCGAAGGAAAAGCTGTTAAAAAGGAAAGTTGGAGAAAAAGAGCAAAGGCTGCGAAAAGAAGCGAAAATTTAATGACTGAGGACTAAGGCATGAAGGAATAAAGTTACAATGTTAAGCATACAATAAATTTACGATGATAGAAAAGGGATATGGTTTGCAAAGAAAAGAGAATGAAGAAAAAAGGTAATGAAACAAAAAGGTAATCAGTATATTAGTTCGCAACGTATAACAAAATGTTCGCAACGTATAACAAAATGTATTTTGAAAAACAAGAAAATGAAATGAGGTATTTCGCAACATGAAAAATTTGTGATGAGTTTTTACGAATAAAAACGATTTATTGCGATCAGCTTTCATTAAAGAAAGACGCAAAAAATTATTTGCGATCAGCTTTCATAAAAGAAAGTCGCAAACTGTGATCAGCTTTCAAAAAAGAAAGAAAGCCACATAAATTTTACACAGGCAAACCTTTGTGACGTACACCCTAGTTCGCGAAGCAACATTTCGCAAGAGGCAAAGTCCTAAAGTACGTCATTTAAGGGGGTACCTATAAGCATGGCTCAGGGGAAACGAAACACCACCACGGAACCTGAGTACATGGACATTACGGGGTACATAACCCAAAAACGGGGTACCTATCCGGGTAAGACACTTTGGATTCTCAACCTAATCTTGCGATGTAACATGATTTAGGTTGGGCGACTAAGGCATACTGTCTTTCCCAAGAAGTGCATAAAACGATCAAGGCGCCGAGGTACACGGTTGAGTCAAGAGTGTCGGATGGGTTTGAAGCACATTTGCCATTATTGACAAGTCTTGGAAAATGATGCACTTGGCCCAAAGATACCCCATAGGGTGCAACCTCGTAACTATAAACCCTATAGGCAAAAAGGATAAGAGGTTGCGAACAAAAGCTGGTTGTTGACAAAACCGGATGAGAAGAGCTAACCTTGTATGGTCGATGTACGCTTCCTTGAAGGGGCAACCAAGGGGAAGATAAAGGGCAGCACCCTCCATTAGGGAGCTGATACGTGCTATAAGACACAAATGTCACGAGGCTTTTTGTTCGCAAGAACATAAAGGCTTGTCATATTTGTGCAACAATCGTATTTCTGCGAGTAAAATATATATACTCGCAGAATTAAATACAAAGAAGTTAATATGAGATCAATGGGTTATTACATGAAAGTGTGATAACGTCCTGCGATTTCATCGTAAGACGATAATCTCACAAGGATGTATATTCGCAAATATATTCAGACTTGTCATATTATCGCAAACACAAAAATATTTTTAATATAAAGTCAAGGGGTTGAGGCATGCGAGTGCACCAACGTCCTGCGACTTTATCGCAAAAGAGGTGGCAAAGTAAGACCTTTACTTAGGAAGGCATGATAAGACCACAGAAACTAATGAAGTCAATCCCGTCAATATTATTGGAGATTCTTTATATTCTAAACAAGAATATATACCAAGAATTCCTACCAAAAAGGGAAATTTTATTCGCAATCAAGGACGGATATTTCATACTTATTAAATTTTTCGAGGATTGAATACTTCTCATATTTCTTCAAGGATTAAATACTTCTTATACTTCTTCAAGGATGTTTCATAATTATTCAAGGAGGTTTCATACTTCTTATACTTCAAGGGGGAGATTTCTTATTTACTTCGCAACAACCTGAAACTTTGCAACTTAAACTGAGGCAGATATTCTAATACTTATAACAACAATTGATCACCTGAAGAGAAATAATAAGGGGAAAAGGAATACTAAGCTAGGTCTTCAAAATATATTATTTCTCTTTATATGATCAAGTTATGCAAGTAAGGAAAGCATTAAATTAAAGAAAGATCAACTCATCATCGCAAAATTAAGACATTGGTACTAATTAAGTTGCGAAAAGAAAATTGCTGGTTGATTAAAAGTGCAGGAAAAAAGAAAATATTGTACTCAAACAGACAAGACGAAAAGAACTGAAGCAAATATACAGGAAGGAATAAAGATACTCTGTGGGAGATTTATCTTCATCAAAATGATCTTCTCTTTCTTCTTCGGAGATATCATCTTCACTTCACTATCGAGATATCCAAATCAGGGTATCATCGAGGATTTCTTCAGAAAGGAGCGTTTGATACTTAGTGAGAGGAATTTGATTGTCTTCACAAATCCTGCGAGTCATCATAGCTCGGAAGCGTTTGATGTTTAAGCCATGGTTGTTTTGAGAAATTTTATGTTGAGACTTTAAATCAAAAATCTTCTGATTACGCTGCGACAAGAGTAGCTTCCAGCTCTTCAATCCTCTTCGTATAATTTTCTTCAGCATTTACAAAGAAAAAGGATAAGTAAGAAATAAGAGAATAGAGAGTAAGGGAATAAATTAAGGAATTGATTAGAAAATTGTGGAGTTAAAGTGATCAAGATTTGCGAATTTACCTTCTAATTGCTTCTTATCATTACGAAGATAAGTGACTTCAAGCTCCAGTTGATTATTCTTCTCAAGGAGAGAAGAATTTCCAGTTGCGATACTCGCAGATTGTGCATTATCTTCGCAGCGGGATTTTAATTCTGCATTATCAATATTCAAATCCTCTATTTTCTAGAGAAGTTTTGTATTCTTAACCTCCAGTTTGTTACAACGACTTAAAGTTTTCTTCTCAAAGAATTGCATGACGTCTTTCCCAATCTGGAAGCAATTTGCACAACTAACCCTCCCAACCTGAGAAAATAAAAGGGATTAGAAATCAATGAAGTAGGGAAATTAACAAGGAATAGAAGAGAAACTTACCATACTCCCCAAAGAGTATAATGTAATAGGAGAAATAAATCTTGAAATTCCATTAAGGGAATTATTGTTGATTACAGTGGGAACTTTGCAAGCCTTCGCAATATGCCTATGAGCATTCGCAGTAGGATAATTTCCTAATCCACGAGAAGAGTTGAGAAAAGCCTCAGACAATCGAGTCATTGCAGACTCAAAAATTTCCACATTGATGTAGTCTTCATCTTCTTCATCATCATCATCGTCATTCCTCCTATCAGAATTAGTATCAGAATTAGAACTAAGATCTTTCTCAGAAAGCCTATCATCTTCATCACTTTGTTCTTCATCAACATCCTTACTAGAGGAGATCACATTGGAGTAAGCACTGGGTGGGAGTCTCTTCCTCTTCTTCGCAGAAACAATATCCATAAGTTTCCCTTGTCCTTTGCGAAGAACATCTTCTTTATTACCAGAAGTCTTGATATTATTTGCAGAGCGAAGTGTTTTTTGTCTCGTAGTTAGCGCTTCATAAGAAGTTTAATTCTTGTTCTTACTCACAACAGCCCCAGGGAAGTCAGGAAGAACCTACAAATTCAAATAAGGATAAGAAACAGAGGAAACAATATATTGTTTAAAATACATATGAGAATGTTTCTTACCTCATTTGAAAACAATTTGAAAGCCTCACGAGTACTGGATTTCCCAGTTTTAAGGTAACTTTCCTTAAGTTCATTCACCTGAAAAATATTGCAAAAGGATTAGTAAAAGAAGAAAAATAACAAGAAGATAAGGAGATGGAGATACATACATCTTTATCTCTATTAGGCCAAGAAAAAACCCAAGGTTGATAGTTATGATCATGAAGATTCGCAGGAAGATATACTATCCCAGAGATGTAAGAACCCGATAATGCTAAAGGATAATTGTACCAATCTTCATCATGAGAATGGCGAGGGGTTTGATTATTTCCAGAAGCATAATCAATATCATGCATAAGAAGATCAACTTCTGCGATATCAGTTTACGATGAAGACGAACACCCCAACGCTTATCTTCCCTCTTCGCAGGAATTAATGTGTAATTTTTAAAGAAATTCTCGACTGTATAATTTGCAGCGATAATCTCTACATCTCTAAATACAGGTCTCCTAAGTTCGATTGGGTATAAAGATTTTCCAGTTGTAGCACGGTTTGCGAACTCAACCAGAATGCGAATGCAATCCCCAGTCAATTGATAAATGGCTCGTGAGAAATTTGGGTGGGAAATAATCTCATAGAATAAAGGAAATTGACATCATAAAGAGGAAGAGGAAAACCTGCGAGGATTTGGCCTCGTGAGACTAAAACTACCTGATCATCCCAATGGAGATCAGTAAAGAGTTCCATACAGAGATGGGATTTATTGGTATGACCATCAATCTCAAAAAGAACGAGATTTCTATCAGCAAGATCTACATTAAGTTGTTCCACAGTTTTCTTCTTCGGAGCCATTAGATGAAGGATAGAAAACAAAGAAGAAAAGAAATAAAAAAGGTAAGAAATAGTAGTAGAATAAAGAAGGAAAAAATTGCAGAAGTAGACGTAATGAGGAAGATGAAAAAGATAAAAGAATAAAAGGAGGAATTAAAGATAGTATTTATAAAAAAAAGAGTTTGATGAAGATAGAAATTCATCAATATGATTAGACGTGAGCGGTTTAGAAGGACGGTTACGAAAACACGTGTCGAAGATTTAATGAAAGATAAAATACGTGTTGCGAATATAAGAGGTGATGATAACTATATTAAATTTGCGAGAATAATGATTCTCATGACATTTCTTCTTCATGAACGACATGAGAAGAGGCAAGATGTAGGGACAGAATATCGCAAGATATAGGGTTACGAACATAGTAACAAATACAAGAGAAAAGTGTCGCAAGATAATGCGATAATAGAAGAAAAATGGGAGAAGTGTGAAGGGTTTGCGAATATAGAATAAATTTACGATCAGAGGTTGCGATGATTCGCAGGTTATATACAGTTGTACATATTTCACTATAAATAATAGTTCAAATGCTAGATTGAGGAGGTTCTTTAAGTGAGTATTAGAAAAAGTCTTAGGAGAGAGAACAGATAAAGTTGTAACTGTTCTAAGTTCCATTAACATACTTCTTTGTAATCAGTTGAGAATATTAATCAGTAAATTGTCATTTTTCATCAAGAACTTCTTAAAGTTTTATGAAATCTACTGAGGGTGTAGTTGTAGGATTTCCTGCAACTACAATAATTATATTATCAACAAAGTTCCATTTTACTCTATCGAAACCTTTAGATAGATCAATTTTAATAGCCATATAGCCTTTTTTACTTTTAGAAGTTTTCATCGTATGAAGGATTTCATGAGCAACTATGATATTATCTATGATTTGACTTGTAGATATAAAAGCCGATTGGTTTTGAACAATGAACTTATTAAGAAGAGGTTTCATTCTATTAGCTATGATTTTAGAGATGACTTTATAGGTAGTTTTACTTAGATTAATTGGTCGGAGCTCCTTTTCGACTTACAAGTAACTTCCATAAGTCGATCCATTTCACCCATCCAACCTTGCCTTCGACTTTTTGATTTTCAAAAGTCAAAAATTACTTCTATTTTAAGTATCCAAACATGGTATAAGGGTATATTTGTAATATAAGCTATACAACTACAACATCTCCTATAAAAAGAAAGAGATATGTTAGAGTAGGGCTGCACATGAATTGTCCCATCCCGTGGAACTGTACCGGTACCGTCCCGGAACCGCGTTCAAATGGGATAGGTACAAATACCAAAAACTGGTACCGTCCATAGAGTAGGTACAAGTAATGATTCTAGGCTATTCCCGCCTCGTCCCGTAGTACCGAGCATCAAGTAATAACGTCTAATAATAGTTATTTCTATTTAGTTTTTGTTGATTTCTTTAGATTTGAAACTGATTGTAATTTTTTGGTTTTTGATTTTAGGGTTTTGGAATTTGGAATTTTTGGTGTGGTTCTTAACTTCATTTGAACTTAGAACTTGGAAGATTTTTTGCTTTATTTTCTTTTTATAATTTTACATATGCTACGGGTAAAGAACCGGTACCGTCCCTTACCGAGTTAAACATGTACATGTCCCATACCGTCCTATACTGCAAAATACAGGTACGAGTACAAGGTACATGTACCGTCCATATGGAGGTACATGTACTGATCTAGGCAAAAATACGTACCGTCCCGTCCCATGTGCAGCCCTATGTTAGAGCAGTTCCTATGGACTCTACAAACTTATAGTTTGTTCATTTTTCTCCCACTATGGACTCAACAAACATGAAAAACGGATGGGAAAACCAACATAATTATTGGTATATTGAGTGAGGCAGTAGAAAAAACACGCGCTTGATGGAAAACCTAGCGGTTGAACCAAACACGCTGGCGTGTGACTCAGAAATGCTGGCGTGTGATCCAAAACAGCCAGTTTTTCCTTCAAACGCCAGCGTCTGTGGTAAATTCTCCAGCGTATGTACCAAAACCGCCAACATTTACTTTCCAATATCGTCATCTAACGGTTGTTATTGCTTTTGTTTCCCTATAAATTCACCTCATCTTCAAACTTAAAAGTCACACCACACCTTCTTCATCTCTACCTCAAAATTTCAAAATTTCGTACCATCTCAATACTCACTTTTCCTTTATTTCAAACACAACTATTCATATCAACTCAATCTACCAGAAAAAATATCTATAAATTTCATTTCTAACAAATATGGCATCCTTATTGCATTTATCACAACAAGAAACACAACAAGATACACAACAATCACAACCAAGAAACACAAGAATTCGTGGTGCCAAGTATATAATGGATGAAGACGAGTTAATTTATTACGGGAATTATGTATTATTAACATTAGATCAAATCAATGGTATTTATCAAGAAAATAATATTTTTTATGGAAACCAGTAACATCAATAGTCGTGATACCGAAGGGTTGTCTCATCGTTTACTCACAATTTCATCATCCATTAGTGAATACGTAACTTTGATCGTGTAAATGTGGCACAACAAAAAAAAAGTGGTGAAGGAAAACCGGAAGTGGAATGAAGATGCCGGGAAGAGTGGAAAAGATCCCACAGAACGAGTTTCCAACATGAAACTTGTTTCACCATTTTGAGGGTGTGTAACAAGTTTAATCCATACTTTCTGGAAGGTAATCAAGTGCCTGCAAGATCACCATATGGTCCAATCTTGTAGGATTTTCATAATGGTGGGCCTGCTTATGCCTCTACCTCGCCCCGCGTATCGTCTGTTGCTCCTTTTAAAGCCCAAAGGTGCTTAGTTATATTTTCTCTTAGTTGTCCATAGATTTACCGATTTTGGATTCTGTCAGTGGCAAGTCTATATTCACTTGTTGGACGCCCATGCTACACCACAAGATTTTGCCTCAAATCTTCATCTGGAAAAATAGTCCAGGTTGGGTTACGTCTGGTTTCTTCAATGATCATGTTATGCAGAATGATGCAAGTCAACATTATTTTGTTCATTTCTTGAAGATCAAAAAAGCATATCTGCGCAGCTATGATGGAGAACTTCCTTTTCAATATGCCAAAAGTGCGTTCAACATTCTTTCTGCATTTCATTTGTTGGGTGTAAAATTGCGAGGGTCTAACAACCACACCCAACAATTCGTTTGGAAGTCTGAGAGGACTTACTCCAATAAACTTTCTAGAGAATCAATGAGACAGTCAGACTCAATCTAGATTAAAGTATATCAAAGAGTTTAATATCTCTAACTCTTAATTTAATCCGCAATCAGCAAATAGAAATCTGCGAGCCTAATTGAATATAAGAGAAGTTACTTGAACAGTACCAAAGACGAATGTTCAAGTGTCAATCAATGTAAATCAACAACCAAAGGTTGGATATTCTAATTGATTGATATTAATGCACAACCTGTGATATTTCAATTATATAACAAAATATAATGTGGAAAAAAAATAACACAGACACCAGAATTTTGTTAACGAGGAAACCGCAAATGCAGAAAAACCCGGGGAACTAGTCCAGATTGAATACCACATTGTATTAAGCCTCTACATACACTAGTGATGTGATCTCAATAATGTTGTAGAAAGTGGTAGTAAGGTTGTCGTTCACTCGGACTTGATGAGATTTATTTTAAGAATTAATAAAAGAAAAGAAAAGAAAAGAAAAATATATATACAAAATATTGTCACGGGATGAAGAGACACTAGGACGCAGGATTTCACTACTTTTCATATTCTTGTGGTTCAGTCATTAACTCTATACAATATAGCTCAAACAAAATAAGTTGTGACTCTAATTCTTTGCCAAAAATAGATTTCATAAAACATTATCTGTAAGTCGTAAGCATGACGCATCAAAAGTAATTAAAACCAAGCATACGACATCAGACAAAATAACAAATAATTAATAGAAATCATAAAGCAATTAAATCTATGCAAAAAGTCATATAAAGAATTAATTCATTTACCACAATCATGAAAAGTTGCTTCCTCTATTGTCCCGGTGATGGGTTCTAGCTCTGCATGATGAAAACACACTCAAAGGAATTTTTCATTGCTCAAAAAGGTGTTCTCAATAATGAAATGGGAGGAAAACAATAAAACCGGGTTTGTAACACTTATTATTTTTTTTACAAACCAACTGTTACAAAGAACGATGAATATAATGTGTCGTTGGCACTGTAGCAAAGCGACTGTCTTCTGTGGTCTAAAGTTCTTCGTGTTCTTGAGTTGCAGCAGCAGAAACAATTATGCAACCTATGATTTCTCACCCTATTTCGTCCCCTAACTCTCCATCTCCTTATCTGATACCTCAACAGACTATTTATACTCGACAACTTCCAAATAATCTCGGTTTAATTTTAATGCGAGAATATCTTATCTTTACTATTTTTATTCTTACGGCAATATTTTCCAAATATTTGATCTTCCACGCGTCTGCATGTACTCTTCATACTCTCAAAAGACTCATACACATCCCAGATGGATTAGAACTCGTGTAGGGAGGACTTTTACAAGTTAACTTCTCGAACAAACCCAACAGAGTCCCGGGTTTTTCTCACTCCCCCATGTTTGCCATAAGTCAACCCAGCTTCTTCGTATCCGAAATACTTACTAGTCCTATTTGAGTTCAACAGGCCCAAACCAAGCAAATCCAGTGATTGAGTCTCGCTCAAACTCCTCATAATTGCAAACAGAGCTTTATGTTTGAGGATAAACCCGAGATTCTAATTTTCTTCAACTCCACCATTATAGACAATTCTGGTCGAAACCATTGATCATACAACGCCTATTAGGCTTGATCAAGTCCTCCCAATGAATATCAGCCATCGAATCTCCTTCTAGCACTCCCAAAATTCCAACCCTAATATGCCATTGATGAACACAGTTTTCCCGCCAATTTTTGAAATTTGAAATGTAGAGAATGAAGTGCCCTGATCCAAAACACAGGCGCCTTTAACAGCTGGGGTGCCCTTATCCAAAATGAGGGTGCCTTTATCACTTTTCTCTGGGGGTCCAAAAAAGCACTTTTTGAGCAACTTTTTCCATACAAGTGTATTCCTCCAAAACACCTACACAAACATAAACACACCATAATAATTACAAAAATCGAGACTAACAATAGAGACACTGAGGACAATTCAGACACAAAAATGTGTCTATCAAATACCCCCAAACTTATAATTTGCTAGTCCCGAGAAAATCTAATCTAGAAAATAAAATAACTACACTTAGCACGTGCAGTAAGCCGTTAAACCGCTAGGTGGCCCTAGTGGCGGAGTGTTGTCTCCGGAGGGTTTACCAGAGGTGTACCCACAAAACCTTTACTCCATACCCTAGTTATCTATGCAGAACCTTGGAAGGCACTAAAGAATCTCCTTGGTTGGCATACTTATTGACTACAGGAGGAAGTACCCTGATGTGAAATTCCAATTGCTATACACGAGTTTGCACTTAAGCATACTAAAATTCATATAAAGTGACAGAGCTCTACTCAGATAGTTTCTGGACATCATAAACCGGATTCAACCAATCACATGGATAGATTAAGAAGATGGATGTAGAGAAAAAAATGTGGATGATGTTGACTAAGGTGAACCTATCCTAATGGACTGAGATACTGGTATGGACTAATATCTACACACTGGCATATACAAGGGAACCAGTGGTCGATAATCCTAACTCTAGGTCAACTCAGCTGGCATATACAAGGGTACCAGTGGTTGACTTTATTGTATTTATTCCGATTGGTCTCGTGGTCTGGTCTTAATTTTTTTTTATTTTTTTTTGGGTATCTTAGTCACTCTATTTCACCCTAGCGATGGTAAAAAGAAAAATAAAAGAAATGATCAGGATTCTTTCGATGTTTCCATCACGAGGATATGGCGAAACTACCATGTTTTCTTTTTCTAACACCTGAGCTCTGCGCTTTTATGAATAGACTCTTCTAGATGTTTCCATCTAATCAGATTGGTTCCTCAACTCCTACAATCAAAATGTTTCCATCCACTTAGATTGGTTAGTTCCGACCTTAATAAGCATAAATTTCTAGTCTCTGGAGTTTATTTATTGCAACTAAAAAGTTTCTCCCATACCCTCAAACTTAAATCTAACATTGTCCTCAATGTTCTAAAGATAAAATTAAAAGCATGAACAAGGAGAAACTGTTACCACTTGAAGCAAAAGAGTTAAGGAAAGATATTACCGTGTTGCAAGAGCATGGGTTACCTCCCAAGAAGTGCTCTTTAAAGTCTTTATCCAGACATCAGGAGGAATTAGTCACCTCATAGAATCATAAAGTAATAGCCGGAATAATTGCGGATCACCAAAACCAAAAAGGGTATCACAAGTAAAAGGAATCTACAACATCCCAAGAAAATTAGCAAATAAAGCACACCCTTATCTAGTTTCCTGTTTAAGACAACTACAAATAGCTGTGGTTCAAGTTCAGGTTCTATAACTGGGTCTGGATAACATATTTTCATGGGTTTCATTTCCTTAAAAGTTAGATCCGAATGTTCAAGTCCTAGAGTCTGGAAAAACTCGAATAAGAACTTAGAAGCACATAACATTACATGAATAACTGGGGATCCTCTAAGTCAATAATATTTGACTCACATAGCTGACCACGGTGGTGGTCATTTATAGAAAAATATGTCGACCCTAATCTCCTAAAGTAATTAGGTTTAGTCTCAAAACTTACACATCTGAAACTTATACGTTCCCACAATTGGTTGAAAAATATTTGGTGGGAAAACCAAGTCAATTTGGGTATTATCGCCTGGGTAAACCACATCAACCATAGGATGGGTTTCTAATAACTGAACTTCTTCTTGGACATTATTGGGTTCGGGAGAACTAGTATGAAGGTAATCTGGCACAATGGTTGAGGCACATATATCAAGTCCCAAGTGAGGGATCTCTATAAGAGCTAAAGGTAAGGCACATAGATAATGATAATCACCCCCAAACTTAGAATTTTGGGTGCCTCTAGATAGACTAGCTACAGTTTCCCTAATTTCTAGATCATCAGAATCCTGAAAATGGTCAATTGCTTCTTGTAGGTTATACTCAGGTGATGCATCCTCACTCATATTTAAAATCTCTACGAGTTCATCTTCTTTTTCTAAGTCTAATGTTTCCAAATCACTAGACTCTAAAACAATATTCTCAGAATAAACTCGTTCCTCAAAACTATCATCGTCTTCTTAAAAAGGAAATACTACATCGTCTAATACGGGGGTATTTCTAGTCAAATCCTCATCCTTTTGAATAGGTGAATAATTATTAAAATTATTTGGATTTAAACCAGAAATATTACTATCATTATAGAGCTCAATTGGAGAAACAAATTCCCGATCACTATGCCTTAAAACTTCAGATTCTTCATCAACACTATCCACATCATGATCATTACTATAATAACATGAAAAAGATTGAACCTCATCAAAACAAGTAGTGTTACCATTTCTAACCTTGTCATCTTGATTATGTGAATATAAACTATCCTTATTTTCAAGGGTGGTATTGGGAACACTATACTGGAAATTAAGACTATCATGAGCAAGTTTTTCCACAATCCTATTTGTACTCTCAGTAAATTGCTTGAGGGACTCTTCTAGAGACATCTTAGTTGACTTCTCTACGGACTCTTCTGGGGGAAGAATATTATAAGTCTCTTTCATAAATAAGTGAAACTTCCGTGTTGACTCATTGAAACTCTTGAGAGACTCTTTTAGAGAAATAGAAGGATTATTTTGCTCGTATAACCTGTGGGTATGTGGATAGTAATTGGGATCACAATGGTATGGACCATAACCTTCAAAAGTTTGCGTTCCCAATCACTATTCACACTATGGTCATAAAAAGGATAATGTCCAAGCTGCTCAGTCGGATACTCATTGTATTGGCTATTATAATACCAGTTCGACATCCTAACTGCAAGATAATTCTAAACAAGCACAAAGAAGGATGACTCGACCACAACAAACCTACTGATTTCTAGCAAACAAAAAGCATGATGGCTCCACTTAGATTGTTTCTAGACCAGCTTCTATTGTTTCGAAAAGGAATTCGTTACAATTTAAGCAAACCCCTCTGGAATCAATCCGAGTCAAAGTAAGTTGAATAGAGGCGAGGGAATCTCAGTGGAGCTTTGATACCCAAGGCCTCACCGGTATTACAAGGCGGCGCAGTCACGCATTTAACTCACATAAACCATCATGAACTTTGAAGTATGCTTAAAAGAGTAACCAATATTTTTCGAACGACTTTCCTATTAAGCTCATTACCATATCTGTCTCGTTCTAGTACAAATTTTAAGGCTTAGGTTCGCGTAGGTTACGTGCTCCTAAGGCTGGCAAGAAGGAAACGGTGATGAAATCCGAGTCCTTATCTTGATATGGCCAGGCCTTGCCCTTTACTAGAAAATTAAATCCGATTTCAGGTCCTCAACATATATGCATACAAAATCATCCAGTAAACTCAATGACAGGGGATTCGCGGGTGTTTAGAATTCTTACCTCCCGTTCCAGACGGGGGATGAACCTTTGAAGTCGACTCGGGCCACGACTCCTACGTCATGTACGAACCCGAGGGGCCGAGGTGATATCGTAATCACCGTCCTTCCCTGTGCAGTTTATATTTGAAACTACCCTTCCGTAGGGTTTTTTTTTTTAAAAAAAAAGAATAATAATAATAACAATGTCCAATGTCCAAAAATAAAGTCCGAAAAGAAAAAAAAGGCCACAAATAAAAATATTACAAAAATATAACCTTAATTACAGTTTCTAAATAAAATAAAATAAAATTATTTACAAAATCTTCTTCTTCACTCCTTTTGGATTTCTCCTTTCTTTCCTTTTTGGGCTTTTCCTTTCTTTTTAGCACTTTCTCTTTTTTTTTAGCTTAGCTCCAAATCTGAAAGCAAACAAAAATACCAAAAACGCTTAAAAAAAAAACAAATCTATACACAAGTCTGCGTCGGCGGCGCCAAAAATTGATGTGATCCCAATAATGTTGTAGAAAGTGGTAGTAAGGTTGTCGTTCACTCGGACTTGATGAGATTGATTTTAAGAATTAATAAAAGAAAAGAAAATAAAAAAATATATATATAATATTGTCACGGGATGAAGAGACACTAGGACGTGGGATTTCACTACTTTTCATATTCTTGTGGTTCAGTCATTAACTCTATACAATATAGCTCAAACAAAAGAAGTTGTGACTCTAATTCTTTGCCAAAAATAGATTTCATAAAACATTATCTGTAAGTCGTAAGCATGACGCATCAAAATTAATTAAAACCATGCATGCGAAATCAGAAAAAATAACAAATAATTAATAGAAATCATAAGGCAATTAAATTTATGCAAAAAATCATATAAATAATTAATTCATTTACCAAAATCATGAAAAGTTGCTTCCTCCGTTGTCCCGGTGATGGGTTCTAGCTCTGCATGATGAAAACACACTCAAATGAATTTTTCATTGCTCAAAAAGGTGTTCTCAATAATGAAATAAGAGGAAAATAATAAAACCGGGTTTGTAACACTTATTTTTTTTTACAAACCAACAGTTACAAAGAACGATGAATATAATGTGTCGTTGGCACTGTAGCAAAACGACTGTCTTCTGTGGTCTAAAGTTCTCCGTGTTCTTGAGGTGCAGCAACAAAAACAATTATGCAACCTATGATTTCTCACCCTATTTGGTCCCCTAACTTTCCATCTCCTTATCTGATACCTCAACAGACTATTTATACTCGACAGCTTCCAAATAATATCGGTTTAATGCGAGAATATCTTCTCTTTACTATTTTTATTCTTACGGCAATATTTTCCAAATATTTGATCTTCCACGTGTCTGCATGTACTCTTCATACTCTCAACAGACTCATACACATCCTAGATGGGTTAGAACTCATGTAGGGAGGACTTTTACAAGTTAACTTCTCGAACAAACCCAACAGAGTCCCGGGTTTTTCTTACTCCCCTGTTTGCTAGAAATCCACGTATTCAACCTAGCTTCTTCGTATCCAAAGGACTTACCAGTCCTTTTTGAGTTCAACAGGCCCAAACCAAGCAAATCCAGTGATTAAGTCTCGCTCAAACTCCTCAGAATTGCAAACAGAGCTTTTCGTTTGAGGATAAACCCAAGATTCTGATTTTATTCAACTCCACCATTACAGCCAATTCTGGTAGAAACCATTGATCATACAACGCCTGTTAGGCTTGATCAAGTCTTCCCAATGAATATCAGCCATCGAATCTCCTTCTAGCATGCCCAAAATTCCAACCCTAATCTTCCATTGATGAACACAATTTTCCCGCCAATTTTTGAAATTTAAAATGTAGAGAATGAAGTGCCCTAATCCAAAACACATGCGCCTTTAATAGCTGGGGTACCCTGAGGTTCCCTTATCCAAAATAAGGGTGCCTTTATCACTTTTTCCATAATAAGTAAAAAAATCGAGACTAACAATAGAGACACTGAGGACAATTCAGACACAAAAATGTATCTATCAACTAGCCTACTACCAATTAACTTCGGACTGGACTGTCGTTGAACCCTAATCAATCTCACACTGATACAAGGTACAATTGCGCTCCTTACGTCTCTGGTCCCAGCAGGATACTACACAATTGATTTCCTTAGATGATCTTAGCCACAACTAAGAGTTACTACGACCCAAAGTCGAAGACTTGATAGACAAATCTTTCTCACACAGAAAAGTCAATAGGATTGAATAAATCTGTATCCCACAGAAATACCCAAGAATTTTTGTTCCGTCTTTTGATAAATCAAGGTAAACAGGAACCAATTGATAACCCGGACTTATATTCCCGAAGAACAACTTAGAGTTACCAATCACCTCACAATAAACTTAATCAACTAGCAAAACAAGTTATTGTGGAATCACAAACGATGAGATGAAGTTTGTTTGTGATTACTTTTCTATCTTGCCTATCGGAGATATAAAATCTCGAGCCAAGTATTTCTATTGCACTCAACACGATAGAAATAGCAAGATCAGATCACACAACTACAAAGATAATAGTTGGGTCTGGCTTCACAATCCCAATGAATTCTTCAAGTCGTTATCCTACGGGGTCTCGAGAAGAAACCTAAGGTTAAAGGGGAATCGACTCTTGTTATGAAACTAGTAACACACAGGAGGTGTGGGGATTAGGTTTCTTAGTTGCTATAGTTCTCCCTTATATAGTTTTAAAATCAGGGTTTGCAATCTAAGTTATCTTGATAACAAATCATTCAATAATCACCGTTAAATGAAAAACCTGATTCAACCAAGCTAATATCTTTCAACCGTTAGATCGAACATAGCTTGTTATACACAAATGAAATGTACCCTCATTTAGGTTTATGTAACCGTACCTAAACGTGTACACCACGTTGGTTCAGAAATAGTTAAACGAGGTTAGCCATATGATTAATCTCATATCAACCTTATTCATCTTAACCATAACTAGTTCAAATGACTCAAATGAAACTAGTTAAGAGTTGTTCAATTGTTTAGAAAACACAATTTTAATCAAATCGGGTTGATTCACTTTAATCAATCATGAACATTATATCCATGATTTGCAAAGATTACATTCCTTATGATTTAATGTTTAAGTTCATGGACTTGACTGATTTGACAAAGTAACCAGCTTAAGTATGCGTACTTAAGCAACCGGTTTTGAGTTTGTTAAGTTCCCAAACTCAGCATAAATTTTCGGTTCAAAAACCTCCGCCAGTAAGTGTATGGGTACGCGTACTTAAGGTGGCTAGTTAATAGTTTTTCCAAAACCAAACTCAGCAAAAATTCTGGTTCGAGATCTTCCGCCAGTATGCGTATGGGTACGCATACTTAATCTGTCTCCTTCACCAATTTTGTATACACACATATGCATACTTTTGGCTCCCGGTTTATGGACTTATACAATAATGTGCGAACACACTATATATGCTTATATCCAAAGATGGTTACATCATCAACTCTTTATTTCAATCATTGAAACATTCTTTTATAATAACAATAGTCGTTTTCAAACACTATTGTCATCAAAGCAATTTTCAATATATTGAAGTAATCATTATTGAAACCTTCCAAGTCTTACACCAAATGATTGTATCACACAAACCATGTAAGATGTTACTCGGAAATTTTCTCATGATATAAGATGAACTTGGTCGAATCGAAAGCTTACCAACACATATTTCGAGAAATATGTAAGCGAGGTATACTCAGCTAGAAATCTCAAATGTGTATAGAGAAAACTATATCGTAACACGACTTATGTCTCAATTATAGGATATAGGGTAGAAATAGAATTTCCAAGTGATATATAAGTTCAAGTCTCCACATACCTTTTGTCGAAAAAGTTCGAGAAGATCCCCTTAGTAGTTCTTAGTCTTCAAGAGATGAAAATCGAGAGATTTAAGCTCAACTACACTATCTATGTCCTAGTATGAGACATCTACAAATAGGCTAGAAATCAAGACTTGTGGTTTTCATCACTAACATTGACAAACATGCTTGAGATAGCAACGCATGTGAGTTCGACCGAGCAATGCTCTAACAATCTCCCCCTTTGTCAATTTTAGTGACAAAACTATCAATACATATGGATTACAAAAAAAAGATAAAAAAGATAGCTTCTTATCCACATGCTTGATCTCCTTGGCATATTCAACGCGACTAGAAATCTCCATCACTTCCAAGTACTCTATGATCCTAAAGGTTGTAAGTTCAGCATCATAGTTGTTGAAGATCCGTAGCTATAACAATGAGAAAACAAAATGCTCTCAATCATTGTTATACAGTGTCATAGTATTATTACACATCATCAAAGTTCAATTGTATCACAACTTTGACAATAAGACTATGGTGATATGCACCACTCCCCCTTAGTCAATACATATCTCAACATGAAAACCACTCCCCCTTACATAATGATCCGTAAACCATATGTATTTGTAGTGTGAACTACACATTAATTCTCCCCTTTTTTGTCAAAAAAATTGACAAAGGTACAAAATTAGTGGGATCCTAATGAAATTTCCACGGAGATACATCATGACTAAAAGGTGTATTAACATACCAACAAATTTAGATGCAATCATAAAGCCGAAGCTAAATGCATTCATCAAGGAGTTAATGAAGATGCAAGATAACCACTAAAAATTCCACAGCCACACTCCCCACAAAGATTTGGTGATTAAGCACAAGTTCAAAAGAACTCTCCCCCATAAAATGTCATCCCCGAAGGAACAACAAAGGACCTTACTTTTACAAGAAAAGAAGGATTTCTTTTGGAAAATAAATCACATGAAAACATGAATTTGTATCCAAAAAAATTCTATTGAAATAACCACAAGAAAACCTATAGTTGGTTCAATCGAAAATGAACAACCAAATTAATCACAAGAAAACCCAAGATTAATTCAATTGGAATACACAATTAAATTAACCACAAAAAGCGATCAATTTAACTGGTCATACTCAACATAAGAGAACCTTACAGAGCAACAACTAAAATAACCAAAAGAGAATGATTAATTTTAGTTAATCATGTTCGACATTACGGAGCAACAACTGAGTTAATCATAAAAGAATGATCAACTCAGTCGATTGTGCTCAACATAACAAACCTTATGGAACAACATCGTATATGGACAAAGATTGTGGATTGGAGATTGACCAATACTGCGGAATAGACAAGGATTCATTCCATTTTCCATCAGCATTTGCACAATGACATACAATAGACTTAATCCTTGTACACAAAAGTTTTATCCTTTCTTTTTATCAAAACATGACATAAAAGGCTTTAACTTTTGTAATGTCAAAATTTCATTATATTTTCCATCAATACATTCATATCAGACATAATAGAGATAACTTTTGAACAAGTATGGGACAGTCACAGGTTCACAGACGTAAACAACATATCCCATAAAAATTTGCAATATACCAAATCATAAAGATTAAAATTGCAAAAATCATCCTCCAAAAAATACTTTAGAATTTAAAATAAATCTAAAAATAATGAAGATGAAAATCGTAGGACATAGTTATGTGTACTCACAATAATGGCTATTTCAAACCCCAGTTATTCTTCTAAAAATAAGAAATAAATTCTCTAAAAGAAGATTTACTAGACATAATCAAAAATAACTCTAAAAACAAAAAGCAATCACAAGCGATACTCAGAATTCTGATATGGAATCTTCACTGGTTCTAAGACCTTCAAGCTTATGATAGACAGAGTTGACAGAAGCTTTAGACACGGTATTGAGACAATCCTTAAGTTGTGTCTTCATTAGAGCAAGGTCGGTGTTGACCTTTTTCAAATCAGTTCGTAACTGATCTAGCTCTTTTAGAGTGTTAACAAGCAACATCTTTGCATCATTAAACTTATCAATAAAGTTTTGAACAACTTCATTAGAAATCTCTTCATCATCCTCAAAATCTGACTCAACATTAGGAGATTGAAAAGACGCGTCATCGATTACCTTAAGAGTTCATTTTTCCTTCTCCTCGAGTGAGAGACCAAAACCCTCATCAAAAAAACCTCTTGGAAAAAAACAAATTCCTAAAGGTGATGTCATTCTTGACAAAAAGTAGCCTGAAGAATGCGTACTTATCAAAAGATGGGTTTAGTATTCAAAAGTTTTCACAGGAACCCTGAAGATAGAGTTTCCAAAGATGATTTGTGATAAGCCACAAGGATACCCGTACGAACACGAGCTTGTTCCTTAAAAAGCAACTCGAAAAGAGAAGCCCTCGAATTCAATACAAAGATGATGTATACCTATGTGAAGAAACTCACAGATTGTTGCTCAATAAAACATTGTATTCTTACAGAAGAACAATTTTTAGAGCAAGAGTGGCACTTTTGAATTTAAAAAAAAAAAGAAAAAGAAAAGTTTTGCCAAAGAAAAAATACTTATACAAACATGTTTGTGACATATAATCCGGCTAGAAACTATAAAAAAAAATATCCAGAGAATCAGAAAACACTTTTCCATCAAGTATACCTGATTATATCTCAATCAACCAGGGTTTTTTGTGAGTGAGAATTCAACCTTGTGATTAATTAACACAAGTATGAGCCTTGAGCTCATTAAACCTTGAGCTCATTAAATGAACGTCTCTTATGGTTAAGCCTCTTTTTCCTGATCTTTGGAGGAAAACCATTATGATGTGAAAAGTTATCATAGAACCTACTATCATCAAAATATGACACACAATGATGATTCTTACCTGAAGAATTTTGTCCAGAGGGAAATATCAGCATGTTGATAATTTCCTTATACCCTTCAATTATCCTTTTTAGGTTGATTTCCATTTTTCCATTGCTTCCTTATTCTGGGACCTTTTTCACACATGAATAACATAATCTCTCTTCTTGACAGAAGAATATCCATGAGTCCTTCTTCGTCGAAATGGCTTAGGAAGACTGTTATGTGTTTGAACATTTGAGCAACACATTGAACTGACTTTCCTGGTGGGGTAGGGTGAGTACTAAAACCAATTGGTTTAGACATACGAATGTCAGTTACACCTTTGAGAATTAAATCTAAGGTATGTTGAATACGAATAATAGAATTGTCATTCAACCTAGAATTCTTCTTTTGTTTACTTGGCCCTTTTGAATCACAAAAGAGACACACTTTCTGACCACTTAAGTGATTAGACAGAACAATCTGAATACCATTGGGAGAAATCTTCCTTCCATGTGATGTGTACTTTCCTTGATTATAGGAAGATACATGCACATATTTTTCAACAGAAAGGTTTTTCGGTTTTGCTTCTGAACCTAATCTTCTTACAGTTAAACCAGAAGAAGTTGGTATGGCGGACTCTTTTGAACACTCTTGAATTGGAGTTTACTTAAGAGATGTTCAATTTTCAAAGCATCATTTTTGAGATTTACTTCTTGAAGAATCTTTAAATGGTAGTCACACTCACTTATCATACCAACTAGAGCATTGACTTTGTGTTTCACATGGTTGACATTATCAGCATGGATTCTAACAAGTTTTATAATCACATCACTCTCTTTGGCTACATTCCTTTCAACTTCATAGATAGACTCTTCGGTAAGGTAGTCAGGAAAAACACTTGTCAATGTTTGTCTGTTTCCTTTGAACACAAGATTCTTCTATATTCGAGATTGACAAATATTTTTCTTTAATAGACTTTAAGGAAACATAACTTTTATTTCTGGCGATGCATTTATCAGAAACTATATCGTCCATCCTCATATCGCTACAAACACAGACTTATGAGGTATTTAATGTGTTTTCCTGCTATGAAACCAATTGAAAATGCAGGGGTTTAACAACCACACCCAACAATTCGTTTGGAAATATGAGAGGACTTACTCCAATACACTTTCTAGAGAATCAACTAGACAGTCAGACTCAATCTAGATTAATGTATATCAAAGAGTTTAATATCTCTAACTCTTAATTCAATCCGCAATCAACAAATAGAAATCTACGAGCCTGGTTGAATATAAGAGAAGTTACTTGAACGGTACCAAAGACCAATGTTCAAGTGTCAATCAATGTAAATCAACAACCAAAGGTTGGATATTCTAATTGATTGATCTTAACGCACAACCTGTGATATTTCAATTATATAACAAAATATAATGCGGAAAATAAATAACACAGACAACCGAATTTTGTTAACGAGGAAACCGAAAATGCATAAAAAAACCCAGGACCTAGTCTAGATTGAAAACTACACTATATTAAGCCGTTACAGACATTAACCTACTACCAATTAACTTCGGACTGGACTGTAGTTGAACCCTAATCAATCTCACATTGATTCAAGGTACAGTTGCGCTCCTTACGTCTCTAATCCCAGTAGGATACGACACAATTGATTCCCTTAGCTGATCTCACCCACAACTAAGAGTTGTTACGACCCAAAGTCGAAGACTTGATAGACAAATCTATCTCACACAAAAAGGTCTATAGGATTGAATAAATTTGTCTCCCACAGAAATACCCAAGAGTTTTTGTTCCGTGTTTTGATAAATCAAGGTGAACATGAACCAATTGATAACCCGGACTTATATTCCCAAAGAACAACCTAGAATTATCAATTACCTCACAATAAACTTAATCGACTAGCGAAACAAGTTATTGTGGAATCACAAACGATGAGACAAAGTTTGTTTATGATTACTTTTCTATCTTTCCTATCGATCGGGGATATAAAATCTCGAGCCAATTATTTCAATTGCACTCAATATGATAAAAACAGCAAGATATAATCATGCAACTACAAAGATAATAGTTGGGTCTGGCTTCACAATCCCAATGAAGTCTTCAAGTCGTTAATTTACGGGGTCTCGAGAAGAAACCTAAGGTTAAAGGAGAATCGACTCTAGTTAACACACATGAGGTGCGGGGATTAGGTTTCTCAGTTGCTAGAGTTATCCCTTATATAATTTTCAAATCAGGGTTTGTAATCTAAGTATTCTTGGTAACAAAGCATTCAATATTCACCGTTAGATGAAAAAACTTATTCAACCAAGCTAATATCTTTCATCTGTAAGATCGAACTTAGCTTGTTATACACAAATGAAATGTACCCTCATTTAGGTTTATGTAACCATACCTAAATGTGTACACCGGTTTGGTTCACAAATAGTTAACCGAGGTTAGCCATATGATTACTCTCATATCAACCTTATTCATCTTAACCATAACTAGTTCAAATGACTCAAATGAAATTAGTTAAGAGTTGTTCAATTGTTTAGAAAACATAGTTGAAATCAAATCGGGTTGATTCACTTGAATCAATCATGAACATTATAGCCACGGTTTGCAAAAATTGCATTCCTTATGATTTAATGTTTAAGTTCATGGACATGACCGATTTGACAAAGTAACCAGCTTAAGTACGCATATTATCCGTATGGGTATGCGTACTTAAGTAACCGGTTTTGAGTTTGTTAAGTTCCAAAACTCAGCATAAATTTTCGGCTCAAAAACCTCCGCCAGTATGCGTACGGGTACGCATACTTAAGGTGACTAGTTAAGAGTTTTGCCAAAACCAAGCTCAGCAGAAATTCTCGAACCGTATACACACATATGCATACTTTTGGCTCCCGGTTACGGACTTATACACTAATGTGCGAACACACTATATATGCTTATATCCAAAGATGGTTACATCATAAACTCTTTATTTCAATCATTGAAACATTCTTCTATAATGACAATATCCATTTTCACACACTATTAGCATCAAAGCAATTTTCAATATATTAAAATAATCATTATTGAAACCTTCCAAGTCTTATACCAAATGATTGTATCACACAAACCATGTAAGATGTTACTCGGAAATTTTCTCATGATATAAGATGAACTTGGTCGAAGCAAAAGCTTACCAACACATAAATATGTAAGCGAGATATACTCAGCTCGAAATCTCAAATATGTATAGAGAAAACTATATTGTAACACGACTTATATCTAAATTATAGGAGATAGAGTAGAAATAGACTTTCCAAGTGATAGATAAGTTCAAGTCTCCGCATACCTTTTGTCGAAGAAGTTCCACAAGCTCCCCTTAGTAGTTATTCGTCTTCAAGAGATGAACGTCGAGATATGTAAGCTCAACTACACTATCTATGTCCTAGACCGAGACATCTACAAATATGATAGAAATCAAGACTTATAGTTTTGATCACTAACATTGACAAACATGCTTGAGATATCAACGCATGCGAGTTCAACCGAGCAATGCTCTAATAGGGTGTTAAAGTACTTCATATCCTTCGAAGTCGTTCGTCCAAAACTTATCTGACAATAAGCTTGAACCATAGTTGACCATTCTGGATAGATTATCTCTGCTAGATAATAACCCTGAGTGTAGTCATGACCGTTGATGGTAAAATTATAGTGCGACGTGATCCCATGCTTAAGATCTTCAAACAATGGTGACTTATACAAAATGTTGAGATCGTTATTTGAACCTAAGAGTCAGAAAAAAAAAAAAAAAAAAAAAGAAACATGCCAAAACCAACAATCATAAGTAGCTGAAGCTTCCCAAATTACAGTTGGTTTTTCCGTTTTGGATAATGACCCTTATATTGGCCTTCCCATTTAACCGGACACGCATGCCACTTCCAGTGCATGCAGTCAAGACTACCTAGCATTCCTGGAAAATCCCCCGCTGTGTTTTATACAATCATTTTTCGAACATCTTCCTGCGTAGGTTTTCTTAAAAAGGTTGGACCAAAATGCTCGACTATCGTTTCACAAAACAATTTGAGATACCTAAAGGTGGTTGTTTTCCCAATACGGATGTAATCACAGTGGAATCCGCGGGTACCCCATAAAATTGTATACGGAGGGCCACAATGACCTTTTGTTCGGGACTAAATCCTCGTACATGTCGTGCATCATACTGATAATTAAATAAAGGTTTTACCTGACAAATCTCGACAATAATCCTTTGCGTCAAGTTGCGGTCCATGCGGAATCGTCGCTGAAAATCCTCATCGGAATAGACACAATCATGATTAAAATAATCATGTATCATCTTGTAGTGGTAAAAATGTCGATCTCGCCACGTCCATCTAATAGTCATAACTTCATATGGCTCAAAAGGCTTTGGTATGATTCTGGTTTGTAATTGCAGCATAAAATTTCGCCTCCTTCTATCTTGAATTGCATCTTCATCCATTTGAAGCAAAAACTCCATACACATTTCTTCCTCTTTTTCATACAACATTTGATCCATATCCATATCTTCCTCAGAAGAACCAAAATCAGGATTCATGGTTGAAAATCGAAAGCAATTGAAACTAAGAAAAGATTGATCAGATGAAAGATTGTTGTGAATTTATGAGATCAAACTCTGGCTGTATTTACAGAGGTAGAAACTATCGTTCCGGTGACCGTTTAAAAGTAGTCGTTTGCGGTCTCGGTTCACCCACCAGCGGTTTTATCACGCACACCAGCGTTTTTTCTTCACACGCCGACGGCTTCACTTCGTCCCGACCCTTGACGATCAACCGCCCACTTCGTTTTCCATAATGCAGAACCACGTTTGCCCATCCATCTGGCTCAACAAATATTTTATTTTGTACATTGCCATAGAAATTGTCCTAAAAATACCAGTTGATAGGTCACCTAATAAAATTAAACAGTTTGCAACTTCACCCAATTCGGTTTCATATCCGTTGAAATGCTGAGAGATCAGAAGTGTGACTTGCTTTTCTGCGTAAGGTAGTCGCCACATACAGCAGTGCACGTCGTTGCGTGCGTGAGAAAAAGGATCAATTTGTTAATGCAGCACTTAATGCGAATATGAGGACGTGATGGAGTTTGAAAATGAATTTACCCGAATAAGTCATACTCGTAACAACCTCACCGTTCATGCATATATAATATCCGAGGTAGATGGTTCCTGGTTGGGCATGGATCGGGTAAGGTCCGACTCATTTGCCCCAGGCTGTATGCATTAAAGTAGTCCGACTGTAAAGTCATTTTCAAGTTATTGTATTGACTCAGCCTCCTTAACATTTGCAAAATTACACGTGATTTGACCTAGAATCTCCCAAAAGTAGTAGTAGTAATAAGCACATTCTAGGATCCAGCTTTTTCATCAAATAATGTAATCTGCAATCATACGAAAATAATAAGAGAAGTCTAGTTACTAATAAAATTGAGTGAATCACTTGCAACCTTTTTCATTTTTAAGCAAACAATGATGCAGTCTACTGCAATGGCCCTTGCATCAAATGAAGCCGTGCCACTGCTGATGTTCCTAGCACAAAATCGCGTCGTGTCTACCGCGAACGGCCCTCACATAACTTCTCAACTCTTTTTCGCCAAATCGGAGATTGGCTATCTACATGTTCCTAGTAGGGGTGGAGCCAGCCCATCGCAACCTACCCAGCTGGCTCCAAAACCTATTTTAGGCTCAATAAGAAAGAAAAATATATATATATATATATAGTAAGTCTATTTTTGCTTCTTTGCACCCCTTAAAAAAGTATTTTGCACCTCATAGTAATTTTTTTGCACCCCATAGCCAAAAAATTGGCTCCCCCCTGGTTCCTAGTATCAGGTTCGAAGTTTCTTAGGTGGAATTGCAAAGGCAGAAGTCTGGTGGCAGACGTTTATGTCTTTGTCGGCCAACTTCATAAATTGACCTGATGGCATTTGGCAGAGTCTAATCTATTAGACGAAACTCCACTAGAAAAATGTAGTACGAAGAATCATTCAAAACTTGGTGGCGACGGCCTAAAAGACTTATTAATTGTCCGTATCACCAATTTGCAAACAAAATCTTTAATACGCCCAAGATATTCGAGTCTAATGGAAATAAAGTCTAAGCGAATCCAAAGACTTTATTTCTATCGTATCGTCTGCGTGCGCAACATGTTTGAAATTTATTTTTGCATTTTGCATTTTGCAAGATAACGCTTTAAATAAAAATCCTGGCAATAAATTGCACATCTATATCCGGTTTTGTGACTTTAACTCATTTCGCTGCCAGAGTTCAGAACCGAAACTGTTCAAAGAACCAAAACCGAAGTTAAATTAAAAAAAAAAAACGTTATTCTATACTAATATAGTCCCCCGTTTTTAAAAAATAGGCATGTTTCTGTTTATTATTTTGAAATGGAGGTGGTACAGAATACTGTCGTCGTAGTTCGTAAAAATCAGCTTCTGGTTGGATAGAAATAGGTCAGTTTGTTTATCCAATCAGGTTAGATCGTAGAGATACTCTTGTACTAGTGGACAAAATCAATGTGATATCATCGAGTTCTTTTGATTATACAACCCTTTTCATGAAAACGTATCTAAACTTTTGGTGTCGATCCTAGGTGTACATCTCAAACTACCATCCCACCGACGAAACTTTTCCTTTTTTAAATTCCTCTACTGTAATTTTTACTTAGAATAACATCCCGAGCCACACATTATTCATATGTTACTATTACTAAATTACGTGTTTGGTTTTTATAATGCTACATGTCTGGCTTTAAATAGAAACATGTTTAAGCCATACAGATTTGTACTTGAGTCGTAAATTTCCTCAAAATTTATAAGAGTTCATGTTCATCCTTAAATGATAATCTTCCAAAATATTTTGATCGTGTGTCATTCATATATTTTTGATCTAACAACATTACAATCTATTATTATTTTGATATATAAATGTGAAAGGAAAATAGTCTTACATCACTAGTTTCCGCATAATGAACTTAAAATATAATATTGAAGGGCCGCTCCACTCATTGCCAATTGGTTTTGAGTTTGATACTCACAAACTTTAACAATAAACGATACTTAATCAATCTATTTGGTTAGTTTTTTTAAGTAGATCTGGTTAGTCTTTAAAGTAGGGGATTTTAATAAAGTATCCCTAACTCAAATACCACTTAGCTAAGTATTCCCGAAATTTAAACATTTTTCTACCTCCTCCATATTTTGCTTTTTTGTATGGGTTAGTCAACACTAGTTTATTTTTCTACCATTTACTTATTTACCTTTTATTTGTTGTCATGTTGACGTTCTATATCATTTTTCAGGTTCGTCGAGCTCGGTTCAGGATCATTTCACTATTTTCAGGCTTCTTATATAATTCCCCAAAAAGATTCATTATTCCTATGTGTGTAGGGTTTTTGGTTGGTGGAGAATTGATATTGTACAACACTTTTTAGGTCGTTGAGCTCAATTCAGGATCGTTACACCATTTTCAGGTCCATCGAGTCCAGTTCAGGATCGTTACATTGCTTTCAGGATCGCCGAATCAGTTATGCACTGCACCTAGGAGATGTGGTTCAGGGGTAAATAAGACTTTTAATAGGATTCATAGCTGCCAACTAGCACTTAACTTGATGAAAACCGTTATTGGAACGACAAAAAAATGTCGGTGCTGTGAAATTTTTTAACCAACGAGGATACCTTCTTCTAGTAAATTTCAAGAAGGGGGTACTTTGTCAAAATCCCATTACAAGTATTATCACAACCAATTATCTGTAAACTGATTGATTCTCTTGATTTCCTTGTCAACCTGGTACGTTATGCCAAATTGAACTCATACAAGCTACTAGTCTTACGTTCCCACAATTACAAATCTCACACATCATATAGCTAGCCAAGCAATATTCTTGAACAATCATCTCCCTTTGAGATTTTTGAATCTAAAAATGTAGATATTGAATGTGTAGTGAGAAATTAACTGTGGCTAAATGGGAGCACACCCCTTTTAATCGTAAAAATAGGGTTTCTTTGATGTAATTTTTAAAACCATGTATCCTCATCTTTTAAGGGAGTTCTTGTATATACCCCAAAAAATACTAATGGTACCCCTTTATCTACGTACCCCCAAAATTTATCTACCTACCCGATCAGATCTGTTAAATTTTTATACCCTCAAGGGAAACGAAAACAGAAGCATGCATCTTCTCTTTTGTCTGAAATTTCAATTTCGTAATAACCTTCTTTTATCATTATCAATGTAGGCTACAAAGATTTTGATCCTTCACTCTGCAGGGGAATAAAAACAACATCAAATTTTGAATAAAAAAAAATCGATTGATCTGTTACTCCTTCGATAAATATTAAATCTCAATAAGAGATTGTGTTTGATATTCAATTTTTCAAAGGAGAAAAGAATAAACAAAACTTTAGCTAACATATAAATTTTTTATTTATCGTGTCCACATTCTATAGACGGCAACGTGAAAACACCCTTTAAAATCATAAATAACATGTAACACAACCAACATGAAAACTTAGAAATAGTCACATAAATGAAAACAAAAAGGTGAGGTGATCTATTGTGTTGCATACCTCGTACCTGACTGATTTTGCTGCAATAAGAAGCTTAAATCCGATAAACAGTGAAAAAATCATGCACAATCAAAAATATCAATTTGGGGAAAATAGGACATAGTTTCTGGTGATTTCGAAGATTTTATCATCAATAATAACGATTGAACATATAAGTTTAATATGTTGTTGTTATTCTAAATAATTTTATCTATGAATTATTCGACTTTGAAATCATTTTATTTTTTACTGTTTTACATATAGCTCGGTAATAAATTTCAAAGTGAGGGTATCAATACCAATCTTTTTAAACAACTTAATCATTTTCATGTTAACTAAATTGTAACTACGAAAACTAACTAATGAGGGTACCATTGGTGTTAGTTTCTTGTTTGATTAGTTTACTAAATTAAGTTAGTGTTAGAGATTTAAAGATTCAGTAGAGAGATTAATTGTTAGGGATGATTAAAAATTTCTTAACCAAAATTACCCTCAAAGCGGGTATAGATACATAACTTGCCAATTGTAGTTGTACATCCCATTTCAGTTGAAATCGACAGATATAACGTCCATATATGCTGATTTTGTCCCAAAGTACTACATAAAATTTGATTTTTTTCTACATTGTACAATCGGCAGTTATGAAAACATATATCCGTCGGCTGCGTCGCTTAGACATTTGTATATGAAGAATAACAGATTCAAAGACGACGGTTGTGGATATAAATACTTACCAATATTGATAAAAAAAAATCAACGAAAAACTTTTGACGCTATTGTATTACCTGTTAATTATTCTTGATGTTCTCCGTAAATGAAGAACATCAGAAACAATCGACGGTCGTGTATGTTAACACCAACCGATTGTAACAAATTGGTGAAACTCAGTCGTTTCGACTGATTTACTTATCCATCTTCGCCCTCAATGAAAAATTAGTAACCGTGCCTACAACAATTAGTAAGAACTCACGAGTAATCAGGCAAAAATTAGTAATCCATCCATACAATAGTTAGCAAGTACTCACGAATAACTCGAGCAAATTTGACGAAGCTCAACTATATTAGCCAAAATGTGTTAATCATGGCTTAATAATATTGCCAACATTGGTACCAATTTGCTAGTAAGTGTACCAAAATCCACACGAAACAAAACACTTTTAACCCATGAACTGGTGCACTTCCTAGCAAATTAGTACCCCTATCGGAGGACATGAAATTTAACCAACATTGCTAATTGGGGATGCCAAATTACTAAGAGGGTATCAAAACTCACGTAAATCAGAAAATTTTATAGTTTAGCTTATATGAAGTTTGGTATCTCCTTATCAAACTAACCGGTACCCATTAGCAGCCATAATATTTTAGAGCAAAGGGCATGGAAATTGTACATTCCATGGAAAGGGGCAGGCAGGGTTGAACTCTGAAAATAGGTGACAAAATGTGCTTTTCTGACTCGCTCGATCAGGTGAGTTAACAATTCCCGTTTTATTCCTAACCTACCCTCTCTGGTTGGGTTAGTTTATTAACCCTAGTTAGATAGATTAGTTTAAATGGTTTAGGTTAGGTTTGGTAGTTACGAAATAAAAATAAAATTACGCCTAGAGAGAGAAAAACAGATCCCTTTCTTCTTCTTCATCGTCTCCGTCTTCTTCAACCTCCACTTTTCTCTGCAACTACGATTATCAAAACCCTAGAGCTTCCATTTTAACACTTTTCCCGCCAATTCAACTTCCAATCAATCCATGGTTGAATTTGTATTCTGTATAACTGATTAGTGATTACTCGGCATTACTAATGGGGTTAATAGTTTTTAATTTTGGATGACTGCCTGCACTGTGGGAGGCCGACAAAGTATTGAACCTGCAAGCATTTTCTAGTTGTCCAAAAAATATCACCTGCGTAGTACACAAGGTCCATAGAAGCAAGATAGACCTATGTGAACCGGGTAGCATGCAAGGAGACACGAACACACCAACACTTCTTGGTACATATGCAGTAAGCAACAGGTGTGTAACTCAGTAATGAAGCTGGAAGCCAACTCATTTTCTTTTAATCATTCTCCCATTTCCCGATAAACAATTTTCCCTTTCATAACGATTTTATCTTCTGTAAACATGGATGTTTGTAAATTGATTTTTAGATTAGATCTTGATATGGGTTTGTTTGATTTTTGATTTGAAGAATTGGGTTTGCGATTCTTGGGTTGATAAAGAATGAGAGAAGAAGATTTATTTGTTTATTTTCATTAGGGGTTTAGCTCGTACTGGAATTTTAATAAGTACTATTAATCATTTGTAAGATCGTTGGGCGCACTTATCCGTAAGTTTCCAGTTGGTTATGGGGAATTCTGTTAATTTGTTGGTACTTAGAAGATAAGACCTAAGACTTTTCCTAAAGAATGTTTTTCAAATCCATCAAATTTGAAGACGGTAAAGACCATAGAGAAGCTGATTTCAAAGAGAAAAATAAAATAAGAATGGAGGTCGAGATTTCGGTTGTACCCGGATCCGAAAAGTTCATCGTCTCCACCCGATTCTCTGATGTTGTAACTCTGCAATTTCAATCTCTGCTTCTGCAATTAATCGAATCTGATGATGTTTGAAGCTAAAAATCAATGAGTTGAAGTACAAAAGCTTCAGTATGATAAAATTTATACAAAATCGACATAAATCATTTATTTATTTTTTGTACTTCGAAAAAATATATAGAATAACAAATTGTTCGATTTTGATCGAATCAATGAAGTTTTTGATGAACTTCGAACATGTGATTTGTTTGTTTGCTTGTGCTTGATGGAAATTGGGTAGCAATTTATTTGATTATCTCAAGATTAATCTTAATTTAATGAAATTGCGATGACAGAAATTTCAATTTTGATTTTCTTGGACATTCCTTGTGACGGACAAGGAAGCATTTTCTCATCTGAAACGGTGTAAAATTGAACAAGACGATGATGAATTCGCCGGAAAACAACAACAGTAATATAACCTAACCTAACTAGGGTTAATGAACTAACCCGACCAGGAAGGGTGGGTTAGGAATAAAACAGGAATGATTAACTCACCTGGTCGAGCGAGTTAGAAAGTATATTTTTGTCCCCTTTTTTCATAATTCGACCCTGCCTGCCCCTTTCCATAGAATAGGTAATTTCTATGCCCTTCGCTCTAAATATTTTACCCCTCCAAGGCTCCAACTAATAAAATTTTCTTTTTCGCATCACAAATTGTACTTGAAAATTGTTTGCTTTCGAAACAAAATATTTTTCAAACACCTTTACTTGGTGTTTAGTTGAAGTGACTAGTGTGAAAGTAACCATACATACAAACACCACTACTCTCCCTCTCTCTCTATAGAAAAAACTAATCCCTCTCTCTCTCTTCTCAACCGCGTTTACCTCAAAAACGCCTTTTATTCAAGCTCGCGCTTCTTCTCTGTTGCAGAAGAACAACACGAGCTACATCCCACCCCTCGTCTCTCATTTTCTCTGCAACTCCATTTCTGAAAAAAACCCTAGAAAAAATAAACATAAAATCAAAACCAACCTCATGAAATTCACTCAGATCCATGGAAGAAGATAATCAAAATTCATCAATTCAATTCAGATCTCATTCTTTCAAACCCTAATAGATCTAAATATTGTAAATTTACTACCCTTTGTTTCGATTTGGGGATTTCATAAAAACAAAAAATGTCGTCAATGAAGGGTAGTAACAGTAGATTCTTCACGATCGGGTTAGTAACGGCATGGTATTCATCAAATATTGGGGTGTTACTGTTAAACAAGTATTTGTTAAGTAACTACGGATTCAAATACCCGATCTTCTTGACTATGTGTCATATGACAGCATGTTCATTGTTTAGTTATGTTGCAATTGCTTGGATGAAAATGGTACCTATGCAGACAATTAGGTCTAGAGTTCAATTTATGAAGATCGCAGCATTGAGTCTTGTGTTTTGTGCATCAGTTGTTAGTGGGAATGTTTCATTGAGGTTTTTGCCTGTTTCTTTTAATCAAGCTATTGGTGCTACTACACCTTTCTTTACTGCTGTGTTTGCTTATATTATGACTGTCAAAAGAGAAGCTTGGCTTACTTATGCGACCCTTGTTCCTGTTGTTACTGGAGTTGTCATTGCATCCGGGGTAAGACTTCTAATCTCTCTAATTTTATCATTTTTATATCAAAATTGCCCCATGTTTTGTCTTAGTTCACTTAGTTATATCGACCTTTGAAAGAAATGAATTTGACGAGGTTACCGTTTCAATTGTGGGTGTTTTCCTCTTTTGCATTTTGTGATTAGAGAGTCTGACTTCCTGGGTATTATGTAAAAATAAATTGGATATCTTAATTGGTTCAGTAACCCTTAGTCACTGTGAGTTAAAATTCTGATTTTAGTGAGCTAGTCTGAGTCTATTTATGTGGCAAGTTTGGTTAGATGTGATTCTCTTAATTACTTGAAACTCATTCTTTGTATTGTGGATGCAGGGTGAACCAAGTTTCCATCTATTTGGCTTTATAATGTGTGTCGGTGCTACTGCTGCCAGGGCTCTAAAGTCGGTGCTGCAAGGAATTCTACTGACCAATGAAGGGTAATGTGTTCTACTAGTTTCCGCGGCTAACTACTGGACAGCATGAAATCTATACTGAAATTTCTGTACCTGTTTTAATTGCTTTTTCCTGATTAGCTTTACATTTCCAGGGAAAAGTTGAACTCAATGAACCTCCTTTTGTACATGGCTCCAATAGCAGTGGTATTCCTTCTTCCTGCAACTCTTTTCATGGAAGAAAATGTAGTTGGAATCACGCTGGCACTTGCAAGGGACGATGTAAAGATCATATGGTACCTGCTCTTCAATTCTGCGCTGGCTTATTTTGTAAATTTGACAAACTTCTTGGTCACGAAACACACCAGTGCTTTGACACTCCAGGTACGCCTCGTCTCTCAAATGCAGCTATCTTCTTCTATAAAATTAATTATCTTCCCTCTCTAGATCTGTTCAATTGAATTGATAAATATTACTCCACTTATTATGGTTGAAATATCATTCATCTGAGTTTGTTTTAGTGTTACAAGGATCGACTCTATATGTTTTTTTCTTTGTGCACTTCTATGGTTCGAATTTTGCACTGCTGGAATACACCTCTTTCATGTTTTCTATGCCATTTATTGCATTTCTTTGTTTAGGTTTAACTGAGGCTTTAGTTTTTTATACCAAAAAGGGCTTGGAAAAAGTATTTGGTTAACATTTGAGGAAGCTCCTAGGGAGAATAAGCTGATAGAGAATTTAGGGTTAGTTTTCAAATCAAAGAGGTCATAGGGAGAGATGAGAAACGAAAGGTTGCAGGGGTAATTGTCGACTCCAGGAGGTGTTACAGAAGCTTGCCTCTGTGGTTTGAACAAGATAATAGGTAATTTAGAAAAACCATTCATGCATTGAAACTAGGAAGATCATTTTATTGCTCGGAGGCTTCTCTACGATATTAAAATAGTAAACTTGAGTCAGGCAATTAGTTCTCCCCACTTCTTACTTTTTTCTTTTATTTTTCTTTGTTTACGATGTTTAATTTTATGGGGACTTCTTGTGTGGCCATGAGATGGTGGATTCTTTGTTACGGTATCAGTAGTTTCTCAAGAATCTATGTGGATATCATATGTTTCCAGCTGTTGGAAGAAGAAAGTGCAAGGGGTTTGTCTTTCCTAAAGGTCATTTATTTAGTGTTTTGGGACACTAAATTCTAAAGTCATTTGTTTCCATGTATTGATGATGATCTTATGAGCTATTATGTTATGTCAGTCTGTAAGTACGAACTATAGATTATTAGTTACACCATGCTATATAGCTACAAGTTGAACAAAATGCAACTCGGTAAGAATCCATCAGGAAGAGTAGGATGCCCAAGCGTTCTTTGATGATATGTCAATGAAGAAAACCATTATCAGTTACATTAATGATGAACCATGTTTATTCACATAGTATGCATATTTTTTCAGCCATTTTTATTCTCATGGAATTATTTTTAATTAAGCTTTTCTACTCTATGTTACGTGGATGCCACTACCAGTAACTGCACTTATTTCCCATATTAGTTTTCTCATCCAAATTATAACATTGTGTACTTTCAAATGCTTGGCACGATTCAGCACTCGTTCTGACTTATTATATGTTACCATCCAGGTTTTGGGTAATGCAAAAGGGGCTGTTGCTGTGGTTGTTTCAATTCTCATCTTCAGAAACCCAGTCTCTGTGACTGGAATGCTTGGGTACTCTCTTACAGTCTTCGGAGTGATCCTCTACAGTGAAGCCAAGAAAAGGAGTAGCAAATGAGAGTAGAAACTGTGCACCTTTTGTTCTTTTTATATTGTTTTTTACGCGGGAGGAGCTAAGAGCTTATTGCCAAGGTAGAAGCACATGCTTGCATCCAATGCCTTAGATTATGCCCTCAAATTCTTTTTTGTTCGGGAACCACAAGAAAGGTTTTCACCTGTATCAACAGCAACAACCAACTTAGTGAAGGCGTAGGAAAGTCTCAATAAGAACTGATTGGTCTCTCTTCCTGTCTTCTATGTCTCAGTGCTAACAGTGAAAGAATGTAGTCAGATTATTCTTTCAAGAGGTGTGGGGACTGGGGTGATTGTTCAATCAGTCTTTTTTTCATTTTTCTTTTTAATTTTTAAATGTCATCTCTTGATTAATTAATGATCTCATATTTAACTATAAAATTCTTATTGATAGAGTAAATGATTTACAACTTCTAGTTTGCAACACAAATGTATGTTTTTGTTTAATTTATAATGAAAGACTATAATTCAGCAAATGTATTTGTTCAAATTTCACAGATCAATCATAATGTGCTTCATTTTCAGGTATACCTTTTTTTGTAGGAAAAAAAGGCTAAAGCCAAGAAACTACATCATGCTCCCTGTGATGCTCTGCCCAGTATCAAATAGGGACCTAGGAACTAAATCATTACAACAGAAAGGTATTGAAGATTACAAAATCAGGACCAAGGTTTTGTGATGCCAACTGACCGAAGAGCCTGATAGTATACCTCTTGCAGGATAAAACTAATTTAAAGCAATGGTAATTCCAGTGTCTTTGAATAACACTGAGCTTAAGGACAAAGAAACATGGTGATTAAACTCAACATTACCATGATCTCGCATGTACAAGTTAGAACATAAATATTCTGATGCCATGTAAAAATAAAAAATAAAAGTTCAGTCTTTCACCATATAACCAGGAGAACAAAAAATCCAGGTTCTCTGAAAGGTTAACCAGAAATTATCTACAATATCAAGAACCAAATGAAAGCTAATATGCAACTTCCCACTTCATCCAATAGGACCAATACCCACCCAAAAGGTGCATAATATGCATCAGACACATGAGCATAATAAACATGATCATTATAAAGACACTAGACTTGATTTTTTAAACTTAGTCGAGCATGAAGAGTACACAAACTTTGAATGTGAAGAGGCACATACCTAATTAACAAATTATCCAAACAGGTCTGAAACTCTTAAAACATTTTAGGATGATCAATCTCAAATTCTACCCACTACAGGATTCATAAAAAAGAAAGAAAAAAATCTACTTAAGAAACAGTAGAACTACTTCAAACAAAGTGAAGAGCAATTAAGGACTCATTTACTGAATCAAGGGATAATGGGTATAGCTGCCTCTCAAACTTGGGGTTTTGTATCTTCCTCATCTTCTTCAATCTTGGGAGCCAGGTAAAACCTAATGTAACCCATTTCAGCAATCTTGTATTCTACGACCACAGGCAACTCCGAAGACAAGCTGATAGTTACAGTGTTGGACAATGGTGTTGCTTTGGTGAAAGAGTTCATATATCGCAGTGCAAATGTTAGCGATACTGGTTCCTGCATCTCAATGACAGTAGCTTCTTCTGGCTGCATATGTTCCCAAAACAGATATTTCCATTAGCAAATCAAATTTATGACATATTTGAGTGATATTTCAAATTAACAAAAAGTGACTTGTAGTGGTGAAAACAATGGACAATTGCACAATTGTGTTTCAATTCTCAATCATGGTGATCAACATGTCCAACATCGGTTTACTCCTATTTGTTCAGTAATACCAACAAAGAAATGTATACATACTAGAGTACTAGAAGGAACAGAGGGAAAGAGATACCTTATCAACAGTTGTGTTCTGCCTGCAGACAATATTTGCAGTCCCAATATCACCCTTTGTGGAGAACTTCACACCTTCTTTTGTCACAGAGATTACAACTGGCAACACCAATAAAAAAAACAGACGATTTCAGGAACCAGGACCAGTAAAATGCCTATTTATGATATTGAATTAAGCAAGTTAGATACGATGGTTACCAGTATCTCCAATGGTGCTCAAGTCCTTGCAAATCCTTGCAAACTCAGCAGATGGCATCCTAACAATAGCTTGATACTCAGCATCCGGAATACCAAGATGTTCGCTATCAATGTCCATCAACTTCATTTCAAAATCAGCAATCTTATCCTGACCTACATATCAACATTTTGTTTACACAAACAACATATATCAAACAAACAAACCCATAGAGGCAAATACTCAAACACTTAGCCTACATTTCCCCAAAATTAATGAGAACTCTTTAACAAATTCAATAAATCTTAACCCCTTGAAACAACATGAATACCCTAATTCGTACAAAATATAAAAATCTCAATCTAGGGTTCACTTCACAGAAATTTAAAAAACAGAAAAGAAGGGAAAATATAAACTTACTAGGGCTTTCAAACATGAAGGTAACAGTATCACCACCATCATCACCTTTAATGGTGATAATATCATCATTACCAGCACACTTCAAGATCTTAGTCAAGTTTTCGAGCTTCATACCCATAGAGATATTACGGTCACATCGATAATGTTCAAAACCTTCAGATCTAAGTAACAGAGCAACAAGAGCAACATGACTTGAATCCATAGCTTGTAGAGAGAACCCAGTTGCTGAACAATCAAAGTTTGCATCATTAACTAGATCTTTCAATGATTCCATTACTTTCTTCAACAAACTCCCTTGCACTAACCTTAGTTCCAACATCTTTACGGCCTTCTTCTTCGACGACTACTACTAGGGTTTGGTTTTGGAGTTTCTGCGGACAGAAAGAGATTTCTAGGGTTTCGAAAGAAAAGAGGGGGAGAATTTAGTTCTGAGGAAACTGTGTAAAAGGGTTTTTAGACAGATGAAATAGGTTAGAGGGTTTGGTTATAAAGAGAAAAGGGGAGAACTTAACGCGGGAATTTGAGGATTTTCCCGCGGTTTTTTAGAGATAGTGGAATTTCAACTTTTTCACGTGGGTGAAGGAAACCATTGATTGTTATTGGTTGTTGATGTTGGTTGCTAATTGTACGGAGGAAGTTTGGTAATTTTAGGGACCCATTGTTTGTTGCTTATGTTGTTGTTGGTGAGGTATGAAACTCTCTTCTTAGGGCAAATTCTTATGGAATGCTACATAAAATAAATAAATAAAAACAGCGAATTCATATAATTTAAGAACTTCGATAGTTGTTATAAGACCCAAAAATAAAAAATAAAATTGTGTCTAAAGAAATTGACAGAAGGACATCATCACATCATATTTTTCTCCTTTCTCTCTCTATCAGTCAACTAATTCATATGAAATCCACTCCTAAAGTTTGATTTATCATTGTAAACATTTTAGCAAATCAATAGATACGTGTTCTTATCCAATACCGAAACTTACTAGAAAATAAATAATCCAACAGTCAGCATAGACATAGTAGGAATAGACAAACTAAGAGCTCTTTCTTGTTTCTGAGGTTGGTGGTGTGTGGTCGTTTTTAGTTTTTTTATTATAATTAATCGGTGGAGCGTTTTTTTACTGTTTTTTCACTAGAAAGTTAATTGATAATCAGAGTTTTCACTTGAAAGTGAAAACTAGAATTTTCCTAAATCTACTTACTCGTAATTGAAGTTTTCAAAGAGACCTTAACTAATTTTACTTACCCGCTAATTATTTTAGGAATTTCTAGCTTTTTATAGCGTTTTTTGTAATTAATTATCTCGCTTAATTAAAAGAAAGGTTATTCTCGTAATCAAATCTAATCTTTGACTAATTTGGGCTTTCCATATATACATCTTTATCGAGGGACTTTTTTCTTTTTGGGATATGGTTGTTTAAAGGACCACCACCGGAAGTTTAGGTCGGCAATAACATATTTGTGATGACCTTAGATGTTAACGAACTGAGACCTCGCATCCGCTCCAGCGCTATGGTTGTTTAAGCCACGGAAGTTTGCGATGTATTCAAAGAGTATACATTCTTGGCCGACAGACCCGGATAATCTTTGAAAAATTCATTGAGATGGGCTAGATCGTTGCAGCGATTCGCGTGAATAAGGTATGCGATCTGAACTTGGACAGAGGATTCACCATATAGTCAAGGGATGTGTAAAACCATCCTAGCAGAAATGTAAAGTGGGGATCCCCCACTCCCCCATAGCTCTGCAGCTAGAAGGATAGTAAAGGGGAGACTCCCCTCTTAGCCATGTAGCCGGTGCGATAGAATGGATGTTCCTACTTTGGTAGTCGTGAATGCACTCTCTGTTTCAAAATGAACCAGACATAAAATGCGCCAAAGAATGTTGCTACGCATGTGTACCACATAACCTGTACCCAAACCACGGTTAAAATAAGCAGGTTGTATTGACGCTCTGGAAAGCCATCATAAAATCTGTTACATATTTATGAGATGGAATCCTCCTTCTCTAGCCTACCCTAGACTTGCTCCGAGAATATGAATTAAAGATTATTTGGTTGTTAAGTTGTTTAAATTTCTTGATTTATTAATCTTTTTTTTTTGATTGGTTCGTCATCTTTGTCATGAATATGGAGAAAAGAAGAAGAAAAAGAAGGGCAATAGATTTTTTATAATAGTTATTAGATTTAGGTTTATGATGGAGTAAGGGTATTTATTCGAACATATTAGGTCCTTTGTTTGATAACATTCGCCACATATTAGGTCCCATATCCGCATATGGGGCATTTGAATCATATGCAACCCTCAAAGTTCAATGCCCCAATAATACGATTTCACATTTACTCTCATGTGTAGGGAAGATCATTAACAGACCTATGAGGGGGTAAACCAGGCTCAAGCCCCGGTGAACCCTCTAGTCCCTAAACAAATTTTTTATAGCATAACGTCAATGACTAGGATTGTTTTATGATTTCAGTTGAGGCATGAATTTTGTTTTCTTAGCCTTCCTGGATTGTCCTTGCCTCTCGGGGGAGGATACTATACACATTCGACATACATTATTATTTACAAATCTTTAATTTTTTTCACGACTTTTTTTTCTTTCAAACCTAACCTTTTTCGGAGGGTCAATTTTTTGCGAAGGGATGGGAGATCATCAAGTCTTTAGGTTTTCATCTTATCAAATCAATTCTTGTTGATTCCTCCCCTTCGCCTCGTTTCCTCACCTTTTTCCCCTCCTGACAAGTTACATTTTGACTATCTTCTCAACCTGTAAAGCAACATATATAATCTAGGGTTTCTCTATTGATTTTTCATTAATGATTGGCATCGCTCCCTGTATTGATTATGCAACTCTCATTTCCAATGCTATGACTGCTATCTCCTCTAGCCTGAAAAACTCTTGTGATATTTTCTACCATTGCCTGTATCGGGGTCTTGACAGATGCAGGAATGGGGTTGGGGAAAGAGGTTTGCTGAAGGCTTATTTGTTTAATCACCTGAAGAACCAACACTTTAAGGGCGCGAAAGGTAAGAACATATGTCGTGAGAGTATAGGAAGTTGTACAGAGGTTTATAAGGCTTGGGATTCAGTCTTGACACGGCTGAAGAGTTGGCTTTGCTCTCATTGCATGCACGTTAATGCTTGGGGGAAGAAATACAAGATGCACCAGGGAGAAGTTGTATCGTACCCAAATATTGTAATGGGCATTGATGTTCTCAACATCTCATTTGTCTCTAATATACCGTGACTGAAACTAGTAAAACAACTTATCCCACTGTGAGTTTAGAGCTTTTGAATATTGTTTTTCGAGCTAATATTCCTACGGTATCTAGTATTCGTCCCAAGTGCAGATTACACTTCGCTCGTGCCTTAAAATTTGCACTTCACAGAGTGGTTGCTTTGCCTAAGGATCTGTCTTCTTGGATTCAACTCTTGTTGTTCCCGGTATGCACTCTCCATACTTATACTCCACTAAGCAGCCAAGAAGAGAAAGTTCACAACAGAAGGAAGTTGTAGGTTAAGTTGGCCTTGAATTAATGGGAGGAACCCAATGGTTGTATGTGTTTGATTAAGAAGGTTCTGGTTGAGCACATATTGTGACTACAACACAAGAGGAAGAGAACCCAACTAGAAAGCCAAGAAGCAACCAATTTATGTTTGTGTAAGGGTAAGTTGAGGAATGGTCTGTACGCGGCTGCAATTCATAATCTCACATCTAGTAGAGTTGCATCTGTTAAAGCACTACTCGGTCGAACTCGCATGCATTGCTATCGCAAACATGTTTTTCAATGTTAGTGATCAAAACTATAAAGTCTTGATTTATAGTCTACTATAGCTAAGGTCTCGGACTAAGATAGAAAGTGTAGTTGAGCTCAAAAACTCCATGGCAATCATCATACAAGACGAAGGACTACTCAAGGAACCGGTGGATCTTCATCGACTAAAAGGTATGTGGAGACTTGAACTTATCTATCACTCAAAATTCTATATACTCTATCTCCTATCTTGAGACAAAAGTCGTATTACTATATAGACTAAGATTATACACATGTGGATATTTCGAGCTGAGTATATCTCGCTTATCTATTTCTCAAAATATGTGTTGGTAAAGCTTTCGGTTTAACCAAGTTCATCTTTACCTAGTGAAGAAAGTCATGTTATGTTTCAATCATTTTGGAAATCGCTCTGACAAAAAATAGTTTGTGAATAACAACTATATAACGCCCTCTGAGAATGTTTCAATGATTGAAATGAGAGTTTAGACAATATAACCATTGGAGGATATAAGCATTGTTGTGGTAACACATATATGTATAAGTCCTTATTACGTAAACCGAAGTTTGTGAACTTTGTTGATCAAGTGAAACCGGTGTAGTGCATGAGCTCAGTCCACGAACTCAGCATACAAACTCAGTTCGTGAACCCAGTCCGCGAACTGGCGTAGTTCTCGAACCCAATAATTTCTGCTGGAGTTTGTGAACTCCGTTCGGGAACTTAAGTCCGCGAACTTGAGTAGGTTATGTCTAAAAATGATGTTTGTGAACTTATCTTAATAAACTAAGGAATGCTATTGAAAATCGTGGCTTTATAATTCATGAATTGATTCGAGTGAATCACATCGTTTTTCCTTCGATTGTGTCTTGTGTAGTACATAAAGATCTAAGCAATCGAACAACTCTCTAACTAGTTCATTTGAGTCATTTGGACTAGTTATGGTGAAGAAGAATATGATTGATATAAAAGTTATCATATGGCTAACCATTTGGTTAACTATTGTTGAACCAACTAATGAACAAGTTTGAGTATGGTTTTCACAAGCCTACAAACGTGCATTACATGTGTGTGTAACAAGCTATGTTTTCGATCTAACGGTTGATATATATTAGCTTGAATCTAATCAGGTTTTCATCTAACGGTGAATATTGAATGCTTTGTTACTAAGCTAACATTGATTGCAAACCCTGATTTGAAAGACTATATAAGGGAGAACTCTAGCAACTAGGAAACCTAATCCCCACACATTCTGTGTGATACTAGTTTGCTAAGATAGAGTCGATTCTCCTTTAACCTTTGGTTTTCTTCTTCTAAAACCAGGTTAACGACTTAAAGACTTCATTGGGATTGTGAAGCCAGACCGATACTACTTTTCTTGTAGTTGTGTGATCTGATCTAGCATCTTCTATCGTACGAGTACAATTGTAATAATTGGATTGATATTTCTATCTCCGATAGGCAAGATACAAAAGTAGTCACAAACACTTCGTCTCATCGTTTGTGATTCCTCAATAATCTTCTTCGATGCGTCGATTAAGTTTATTGTGAGGTGATTGATAAAACTGAGCTGTTCTTCGAGAATATAAGTTTGGTTTTATCAATTGGTTACTATTCACCTTGATTTATCAAAAGACGGAACAAAACTCATAGGTTTATTCGTGGGAGACGAATTTATCTATCCTTGTAGACTTTTCTGTGTGATACAAATTTGTTTATTAAAGTCGTGAGATCATCTAAGGGAATCAAGTGTGCAGTATCCTGCTGGGATCAGAGGCGTAGGAGCATAATTGTACCTTGGATCAGTGTGAGATTGGTTGGGGTTTAACTACAGTCCAGACCGAGGTTAGCGTGGAGTAGACTAGTGTCTGTAGAGGCTTAATACCGTGTATGTTTAATTTGGACTAGGTCCCGGGGTTTTTCTGCATTTGCGGTTTCCTCGTTAACAAAATTCTGGTGTCTGTGTTATTTCTTTTCCGCATTATGTTTTGTTATATAATTGAAATAATATAGGTTGTGCGTTGTTCAATCAATTAGAATATATGACCTTCTTGGTTGTTGATTTAAATTTATTGACACATGTATATTGGTCTTTGGTACCATCCAAGTTATCTCTCTTTGATAAACACTCGCAGGTTCTATTTTCTTGAGTAAAGATCAAATCGAGAGATTGAGATAATAACTCCTTGAGATATTTTCTATTGATTGAGTCTAGTTGATTCTCTTGAAAGTAACTCGGAGTTGTCCATACAGATTGTTAATAGAAATATTGGGTGTGGTTGTTAGACCCCCATTTTTTCAGTATTTGATAATGAAGATACGCTTGCGGAGTTACGAAGTAAGCATCCAAGGGCAGATCCTCCCCATATTCTATCTACCCCCGTTACGCATGAAGCTATGGTGGTTTCGCCGGATCTTGTTTTGGGTAGACTTCGAAATTTTCCTAAGGGGGAGAGATGGGTTCAGGGTAAAACATTTTTTTGATGCCCTTAGTGGTTCTTCTGCTGTTATCTCGGAGGATCTTATCGCTTCCATCACAGATGTGGTTAACTTGTGGCTTTCGGGTTCATGTCCTCCTGCCTTGGGTGAATTTGTGGCAAGTGCTCCTCTTACTCCATTGATTAAACCAGGTGGATTCTATGTCCCATTGCAGTTGGCACTATTTGGAGAAGACTCGTTTCCAAATATGCCACAACTCATGTTGGCAAAGAAATAAATGCTTATTTAGGCGATTACCAATTTGGGGTTGGGGCTAAATGCGGAGGTGAAACGATTCTACACGCTGTTAACCGTATGTTAGAGGTGAATAGGGGCTAAGACAATCTTTCCATATTACTTGTATATTTCTCGAATGCGTTTAGCCTCATTGATCTCTCGGCTATGCTCTCTGAGGTATGTAATTTATGCCCTTTGATTTCTCGTTGGGTTGAATTTTGTTACGCTTCTCCTATTTGTTTATACTACATGGATCATGTTCTCTTCTCTTCACAAGGAGTGCAACAAGGTGATCCCTTAGGGACACTGTTATTTTCTCTTACTCTTCATCCCTTGGTTAAAAAATATTGATATGCAATGTGAGCTTGAATTACAAAACTGGTACCTGGATGATGGCACCTTGATAGGTGATACTATAATGGTTGCCAATGATTTGAAGATTATCCAAGATGATGGGGTTGAACGAGGGTTACATTTGAACATCACTAAAACTGAGTTGTTCTGGCCTACCATGTACCCGAGAGCTTTGGTTGCAGGTGTTTTTCCTTCTAATATTAGTAGGCCATCTAAGGGAGTGAAATTACTTGGTGGTCCGGTCAGTCTTGATGCTCAATTTAATAAAGAATTGGTTGTGGGTAGATTGCGCAAGACTATGGCTCTTATTTATGCCGTAGAGAAGCTAAAAGACCCTCAATGTGAACTTCTCTTGTTTAGGAATTGTACGAGTGTGTCGCGGCTTTACTTCGCTTTGAGAACCACTAACCCTATGTTTATACTCGAAGCTCAAGATTTATTTGATACTCGCATGTTTCAATTCCTTATGCACATTATTACTGGTGATGGGCCTGGCTACGGACTTCTTCAGCAGAGATTGTCTACCTTGCCTTTCAAGAATAGAGATTTGGGTATGTATACAATGCAGGACACAAAGCATTTTTGTTTACAAACCCTAGATCTGCAGTCCACTATTCTTAGTTGCTTAGGTATCGATGGTAATAATATCTCTTTTCTACAAGCTTTGGAATCCTTTAATTCTCCGTGTGGGATTATTTTTCCTATTTGCATTAGTAATTATGCCACTCATTCCATGAAATCTTTGGAAACTATTTACTTTGAAGCTATAAAGAAGAACTTACCCACCAATTATGTTTTATCTGAACAAGATTTTGTGCTTTGGGAATGCAACCAAACAAAACATGCTTGGGATTTCCTAATGGGGATTCCAATTATGGGGAAAAATCAACTTATTGGAGCTAGGAAATTCAGTGCAGTTCTTCGATACAGATTAGGGATCCCCCTGTTTGAGGTGTATGGTACTTGCCCCTTTTGCAAGAGAGATATGGATGTCTTCGGTAATAATGCTTTGCACTATGCGAATGAGGTTGGGCTTAAGTTTAAACATGATTTGGTTGGTGACACTATTGCGTACATATGTCTTCGAGCAGGTGTGCCAGCTAGTAAGGAGGTTGACTTGGGTTTTCTTGTGAATAATGGTATAACTCTTCAACCAGCTGATATATTTGTTTATAATTAAGACAATGGGCGTAATGTATGCTTGGATGTAATAGGTGTTTCACCTTTTACTGGTGGTGGGGTTCGGTCCTTTGTTTCAGGTATGGCTATTAAGAATGTCGTTACTCGCAAGAATGCTAAATACTTGGATAAGTGTACATCTCAAGGTTATGGGTTTTGAGACGCTTGCCTTTACCACCTTAGAGGTGTTAGGGGGCGATATTATAGACTTTTTGAAGCGCTTACGCAATTATATTGCTATCCATGCTGCTAATGTTCAGGTTGGAGAATTTCTTTTTCATAGGTTAGGTTATCTATCCAAAAAGGTGTTGGAGCTCATCTTGTTGCTAGGCTTCCAACTAATTTCTTACCAGATGATAATCCTTATGAGTTGTAATAGTTTAATTGAAATACGAAAGATCTGACTTTAATTATCCACAATAATAAGTGAAGACAGAAAAGTTGTGTTTATATATATATATATATATATATAAGATCACGTAATGTCTATAATCAAAATATGGTAGTCTCTTTCTCTGTGTGGTTGTTTGTCTCTCTAGCTAGATTGATTATGAGTGGATTCCATTATACACATTAAATTAATAAAACCATAAGCTAATAAATAGACTACGTTTCCATATATATTTCAATTAAGACACCTTGTTTTTGTATCGTAATTCACTTTAATGCAAAAGAAATTGATTCTCAAAGTAGTAACATTCTAGTCCCGTCCAATATCAAACTATATTTAATATATGTGGTAAAATTATATTCTCTATGAGGCATTCCTAATTCTTTCCACAACAAAAGCACAAATAAGTTGAATGATGAAGAAGGAGATATGTCGAAACCCTTCTTAAAAAATGTATAAAGGTTAGAGTCTTCCTAATTTTCTAATATAATATATGTACAAAAATAATTATTCTTTTTATTTGGGTTTTTCTATATTTACATCGATATTGTTGTTTTTCAATTTAATATGTAATCTTATACTTTGCTTGGTAGATGTAGATTTTTTTTTAATGAAAGGGGATAACACCTTCTAGTTTCATCAATACGAAATTGCTTACCACATCACCGATTGCATTAATGAACGGATTAAAATAAAAAGTACGATGTTTATACAATTGGAAACTCAAAAAACGCATAATGGAAAATTTACTAAATATACATAATCCGACAAAGAATTTGATGTCATTTTAATGGGTTTTAACCAATTTGATGCCATAGTAAAACTTGGGACAACTCTCCATTGTTAACTTCCAGCTTTTCTGGTCTTCACTCAGCTGATAACATCAAGATTCTTCTTAGCTTCTGTAGATGGGGAAAACAATTTGCTGGTTTTTATGGAAATGAAGAGACGAATGTGTCATCGAGACTCCTCGACCAAGCGAACTGTTGAACCTCACACAGATGCACTGCAAAGGAAGTTCTTAGATTCGGGAGATCAATCTGTAGGACTCTGGCTCAAACCAATTCAATGGTCATTCCAGAGTCAATTCGGTCACAAAGAGGGTGATGGATTGATCTGTGTGAGGGAAGCTGAGAATTGTGTGGGATCAATGATGATCATGGATTGTAGATGTGTTAAATTTTTCTACAAATTTAAGAACTATTGAATGTGAGTTCTATAAATAAGTTTTAATCGAGTTGTTGACGGATGATGATAATGATATGTTGTCCTCAATTTGGACTTTTTTACATTGCAAGAATGATGAACCACTGATCCCTGTAAGTATGACGGTTTCTTGAGTGAAAGAGTGGGAAAGTGGAAAAACGTGGTGAAACCAGTTCCAGGTCGTGCGGAGACTTGGTTAACCATCCACCTACTACTTTGCTAACTCCTTCAACCGTTGCATGACTTACTCACATTCTCATCGTGGATGAATCCACGTGCCGTAGGCAGCCAGACCAAAACCCTAATTGATATCCCCCCATGTGACATGATTGATGTCTCACGAATCGTGGAGTCTTCAAGACAGACATGTATTTAGTTAGTCAGTTATTAACTGATTTAGACAATGTGTCTAGGTTTTGTTGAATCGAGCACGATTAACGAATGCTCAGGGATTCATGAATGTTAATATTGCTCGTCTGAGCAAATGTTGTAAATTCGATGAGTTGTTGAATATTGAGTTGCGATTAATATTCGAGTTACCCAGTTGGGCGAGTTACTGAATATTGATGAGTTGCTGAATATAAGTGACTATTCGAGTAACTAAGCAAGTATTGCTCGATTTGACGAATTACTAATAAATTACTAAAATTGAGCAAGTATTGCTCAATTCGACAAATTATGATAAATTACTGAATATTGATAGTCAAATCAATATTCGAACAATTGAGCAAGTATTGCTCAATTCGACGAATTATTGGTAAGTGACCCAATAAAATATTAATTAAAAATACTGATAGCCTACCAGATATTATGTAATTAATCCAGATGTTGATTGCTTGACCGACATAAATTTATTAGTGTTTGAACTTGCCCAGAATGATGATTTCGTGGAGGTTCGTTCGAAACCCTAATTTTTGAGCAATTGCTCGACAATTGATGAATTGCTGAAAATAGGTCATGAGTAAGGGAGTGACCGACCACATGGGACTATGGACGTCCATGTGATGCCCAAATGATCGAGTGAGCGTACACCAGGGTCCTGAGTTGACTGGTTGGTTGGTTGGTGAAGGAATGCCGATTAAATGCCGGTTTCATCATTTATTGAAATAGTGCTCGATTGAGCATTGGGTGATAAAACCTAATTATGTAAAAGTGAGGGACCGACCAAGATGGCATGAGACCGGCCCTTGGTGGCCGTGGGACAACTAATGGATGTTTTTACAAACTCAGAGTTGGTTGTGAAGAGTTTGGACCCAATATGAGCAATTGCGCAAATTAGGTCAAAAGTGTGAAAACGTATGGGACCGGAACATTGCAAGCCTTCCTTGGTCGGTCAAGGGAGCATGACCGTTCCTCCATAATACCCGTATCTCAGTCCTGAGAGTTTCGACATTTGTTGATGTGCGTTTGAGCAATATCTTGGATTTTCAGAAGAGTTCGATCTTTGACTGGAATTCTCGATTTTGCTCGAATGAGCAAGTATGCCCGTTTGATCAGTATTTCGTGAATATTAAAATAATAATATTTTAATATATATTTCGTGAGTGGCCTGGTTGGTCATGTGACCATGTTGACTTTTGGCTTTTTTCATGGTTTGAGCAATATTTGAGAAAACATGGAGAAACCATGATTTTTGCTCAAACAGAGGAGTTTCATGAGATGAGGGGAATAATAATTATGAAAAATTAGGGATTGCAAGGTGTGGGACCGGCCACGGCTATGGCATGGCCGGCCGGCCGGCTAAGTTGCCCGGTCTCGCAACACCTTTCCTTATTTTATATTATTATTTTTCATGAAACCACAAAAATATGGAGAAACCATGAAAATATGGAGAAATCGTGAGTTTTGCTCAAACAAGGAAAGTTGTTAGAATGGAGGAGTCTACATGAGTTTATGAAAACACCAAAATAAGAAAAAATAATGGAGGAAGCATGGGATCGGCCACGACTAAGGCATGGCCGGCCGGTGGGCCCGACCTATGGGCGCTTCTCTATTATTTTAATGTTATTATTTTCTCTCTCCTATTTTATGTAGGATCCCTAATTTGTCCATATTTTTGCATGCTCGTTCGTGCATCATTGTCAAGTACACTTGCACCACTTTATGGTGCTTACTCAGTGGTAGTCCAGATGCCCGATTGTTGAGGATTTATTACTAATTTATGAAATTCAGTGGAGAATGATTCATGAAACTGAGTAATAAAGGTGAGTAGTTGCTCATTATAAATCCATATGATCAGTCGTGGATTTGACCATACATTTAGAATAATAAAACGCGTGTTACCATTCCGTGAGATCGTGGATTCGACCACATAATCAAATTAATTAACCATTCCATGTGATCAGCCGTGGATTCGATCATGAAATCAGGGTAACAAAAGTAGTTATCTCCATTCCATGAGATCGGCCGTGGATTCGATCATGAAATCAGATTAATGAAAGTAGATATTACCATTCTATGAGATCAGCCGTGGATTCGACCATGAAATCAGAGTAATGAAATTATCTATTACCTTTCCATGAGATCATCCATGGATTCGATCATGAAATCGGAGTAATTAGATAAAATAGATTGTCTTCTAGGAATTTAGTGATGAATGTCGCGGTAGAATTAATCTATTGCAGAAGGGATATTAGCCAGTTAAAGCGTCATACCCATTCTGAATGGTGCATAGTCAGGAGATGGATGATATCCTGAAGGCATTATTGCTCTCAATCTTAGGAGAATCTCCTGGATCTATACACGGTCTCTCTACATAGTCAGGGAAAAATGAGTGTCACCGACGTCCTGAAGGCGTTATTGCTCTCAATCTTACGGAGAACCTCCCAATCGTTCTTCTATGTAGAGGGGGGTCTCTCTCATGTAGTCAGGGAACAATGAGTATCACCGACGTACTGAAGGAGTTATTTCTCTCAATCTTACGGAGAACCTCCCAATTAACTCACGTAAAAATTTATATGGAATATGTGGACTTCTGCAAAAATAGAAAAGACCCTCGTTTCATAGACGAATGCTCGTTTGAGCAAAAATAAGTTATTTTTTTAATTAACTCACGTAAAAAAAAGGGAAGATATATATATATATATTTATATTTATTTAAACATACATGAGTTTTTTTTTTTCCGATAAAAAACCAAAATATCAATTTTGAATAATTGTCAGAGATAAACAATTGTATTTTAATATACAGAAGTAGGCTTGTTCTGGACCCTCACTTTCGTTTCTAGGCCTCTTTTTTTATTTCTTACAAATATAAGCCTCTCAAACGGATTCCATCCACTTTTGTTATCTCAGTTAATATCTCGTGTTGACTGGTCAATATATCGTCAAATTCTCTTAACGCGAGATATCGTGGAGGTGCTGACATTACGAATATGCCCTTTATCTTCAAATTCTCTCAAAACTCATCGATTCTCTCCTTCCATTTTCTTTATCGGTGTTGTGTTCTTCAACATCGCTAGCTCCACAACAATCTCAGTATCTCACCCTTTTCCTCAAATCAACAACAACAGCTTACCACTTCTTCTCAGCTTCCAAAACTTGTTTCTCGAATTCAACAGAACCCAAAATCACCTGCAATTGTTTCTTCCTGTAAACCCTAAATCATCACAGACTCAAAATCAATTAACAATCTCGATTAATCTCAGTATCTTCTTAAATAATTGTGGAAACATATTATCCTTCTTCTCTATAATTCCATGGCATAAGCTCAAATATCCACTGCAAGACGAATTCCACCATCTTCGAAACCCTAATCAACAATGCTTCTTTTATGTAATTCCATGGTATAACTCCATAAAATCGAGTTCTAATCAAATTTATGGAGTTTGGGTCTGAGTTATTTGATAATTTGGATAAGAATTTTGTGCCAGTCTAAACAGAGTTATTAAGATAAATAAAGGGAAGAAACAAGCATACTTGCCATTGAATTTATGGCTGAATGGTGGAAATGAAAGAGGTTTCGAAGAGTCTATGAGGAATTATGAGTTGGGTTCTCACTAGATTCGAGTATACAGCGAGTTATGAGAAGATTTAATAAAGATTTGATTAAGAGAAACCATCCAGAGAAGTCAATCTACTGCCATCAAGTTTTGGTGGTTATCTATGAAGATTTATGAATGCTTTGAAGATATTGGTTTGATCAATACTTGTATTGTGCAGGGAAAAAGATAGAAATGATCTTAGAAATCAAGATAGAGTTAATATGTGGAGCACCAATAAACTGCACATAGGTTGTTTGTATAAAGGCTTAAACCAGTTTAGTTCTGCCTGGTTTTCCATGGATTCTATGGTTCGAGTCAAAGTGGCCTTGGGGTCAAGTTCTAGATGAACTATAATACGAGGCAGTAAAAGTTCAAGCCTGCAAAGTATGAATCCTTATGGATGGTCTAAATGGGTCTGTGAATGAAGTTTTAGCCGAGAAACAACCAAGGAAGGTGAACTGCAGACGTTGATTATTGTGGGTTGAATGTAAATGATTTGAAGTGAAAGACAAAGAATTACAAAATATGAGAAGTTTAGTTGGATTTAAACATCAACTCCAAGCCGAGAAGTCATGGAAGAAGATGTAATCTGTGTTGCAGTAGTAAGTTTAGGTGGAGCTGCTAAAGATGAGTGCAACTGTAAGGAGGAAGGAGTGTATGAACTGCAATGGACTGAGACAGTGGTGACTGGTTAAGCAATGCATGTACAGTGGTAGTATATTTGCAATGGATTGAAGTAGTAACAAATGCAAGATTGGTTGCATGTGCTGGTTCTGCAAGCAATGAAGAAATAAAATGTATGATCTGAGTGTTAAAACTGGGATTTGAGTTGTGGTTAGCTGAGACATGGTTTTGAAGCTGAGTTTACAAAGTCAAGGAATGTGCAGAATGGTTTGTGTGGAACTGTAGGTGGTGATTATAGTAGAAGATGTTTGTGGTTGATCTTGGTGGTGATTTATGACAGGAAAAATGGTAGTTGTATGCCTTGGTCCAGTGCTTCAGGCATGAATTTATGATTGTGCAGCATGGTTATCGCTGGTGTTTTGGGTTAGTGTATGTGAAGCTGATAGAAATTGAGTTGGGATTGAGTATGTATGCATGATGAAGATGGGTTTTAGGTTGGATTGATGTGGTCATGTTGTTGATATCAAGCAGGTGTTGAGTGGTGGTTTCAAATAGAATTAAATCAACAATTCAAAGGACTATTAGGTATTTTTAGGTCCACTTAACTGGGATAACTTTCCATCCACTGTTTTTGGTCAAAACTAGCCTAGTTTTGTAAGAAATAAATTTTTTTGCCTAGTTTTGTAAACCATAAAAAAGAGAGGCCTATTTCTGTAAAAATCCCATGATTTTATGATGTGTGTTTTTGGCATAAAATCATGGAGTGATCACATGAAGAGTTTATGTGAATTGTTCATGGTTTCGTGAAAAGTCAGTGTCGACTCTTGAATCATAGATTTTGCTCGTCTTTGCAGGTTTGAAGGAGTGAGCAAGTTTTCGAAGTTTTACGTTATTATCACTAAGTTCGTGAAACCGTAAATAGGTAAGAGTTAAGGATTACCATTTTTTGTGGACGATGATGTAAGCATCCTAATTATTCTGTTGTACTTTAATTTTGTTTCTTTGATGAAATATGCATCTATGAATGATGTACTGAAGTAGGAATGTTGTATGGACGTCACAACAACTTTGCAAGAATGATTGGTTCCCATAATGACACTTCCAAAGATGAAAATTCCATAGATGACATCTCTACAGATGCAGCTTCAAGAAATGGTGCTTCTGGGACCTCTGAGTGATGGTGAGAGATCCTTCGTACTGAGTTTTACTCCTGTTTACTTAGTATCAATAGTACATGGGAAGTCTCTGATGGAGGAATATAACATTGATAGAGAATCTCGACAAATGGGTCCTTGTTCGATTGATGTGGATTACTCGGAAATAGCAGTAAGTCTTCGGAGTGGAGAATTCAAAAATAAGGATTATAGAATGATACCGAACACTGTAAAGTCCCCGGCTGTCTGTTTGGTGAGTTGTTAACGCTCCTTATATCATGAATTTTTCTTGTCCGTGCAATTAGGATCATGAAACCAAGGTTTGTTATTTCCTTTCAGAATTTTGCTTGACGGTCCTCAATTCTCTGCGGGTAAACAACAGTCTCTGAATCGAGCGTTGAAGAAGAAGTTGATGTAAGTACCTCTTTGTATAATCGTTCATAGCACTCCTTGAATGAAATATTAATAATTGTTGTTGATGTATCCAGGAGGAAATTTCGTGGATGAACAAAGTATTGACAATACTTATTCTTCCTAGGAAAATGGTGAGACAAGCATTCTCAGAACCCAGGACCGAATGAAAGAAATAATGCTACTAATGGTGACTCCGGCAATATTGATCCTCCGAACGGATTTGAGACCAAGTAGGTATTCTCCTGTAATTTCTTCATAGAAGTATGAAATTGATGACTTGTGAATGAATGAATGAGAATCCATACAAATATATGAGAATTTTTTCCGAAATACGTTACCAGAAAAATTCAGACTTCAGCCTTTCAGTAAAAACGTTGTAGAATCTTCGTCCGATGTCGTATTTTCGCGATCTACCCATGTTTTTTAATGCCCAGGAAATTTCCAAGCTTTAGTACCAGAGATTTTTGAGTTTCGAGCATGTTTAGGGGCCGAAATAGGCGAAACAGCAAACTTCCAGGAGACTACCAGAAAATTTTCAGCTGGCATGTGGTCCAATATTTTGGCCACATATCTTTGCTCGTTTCTCCAATTGTTGTGAATTTTGGATATGTTGTAGAAGCCATCCATACAAATAGAATGGAATATGAACCATCCCTAGATTACTCACCAAATACTCCCATCTTGCTGATTTGTGCGGGACAATGTAAAATCATCTCAGACGAGCTTGTTGCAAAACACTCATGTTGTGTATTTAGACCATTCGCTTGTGTATTGAACGGTTGGTGAAGGATTTTATTGTCATTTATTCATTTGAGATCAAGAACCATTGATTGATATAGGAGCATTGCGCTTGCATCCATCTTGTTTCTGTTAGTCGTAGTAGAAATATCACTTCTGAAACCCTAGTCACGGGACCGTAACTGAGGTTTCTCTCAAGAGGGGGTGATGTAATTACCATGGTTTCATGTCCCGGTGGTAGCATTACTTTTATGATGAATGATTAGAACATGAGAGTCTGGTGCCACGGGTATAAACTGATCGTCATGATCAGTGGACCGTCAGTCCCCAGTATTTTGTTTAATCCCTCCTTTTCGTTTTCTTTTCTTCTGGCAAGACTTGGATAGAGGACCCATGTAGAAAAATTGATGTAAAGACCTAGGCGGTCGAAGTTGGAGGTACCTTGATGAAGTACTTAGTGGAAAGACCTGGTGGACACCGATCAATTGTGGAAGTTATGAATCCCGTCTAAAAATTGTTGATTGCATGTTGTACGCTCTGAAAGCTGTAGGAACCTCATACGACGTCAGAATTCGATGCTTGACCCCAAATTTTGAAGCTAAGAGATTGAGTTATCACATAATAAAAAAATCACTCAGTTTGAAGTTGCAGAAGTCATCCAACGAAGCATGCACATTTGTAATTTGTAATCCCGTATAAATTTTTCATATTTCATAGACCAGACAGTAAAGGCAATATCTTTCATATCGTATGTCCGATTGATGCGCCCTTTTGGTATGTTGTAGAAAAGACATAGACGAACATCTTTCATTAAGGAAGAATTGTCCCATTCCTCACCCATTGGTATGTTTTTGTAAACCGATGGCCTGAAGTGTGTTGTATCTCATTTGTAGAGGTGATGAAAACATCTTGTAAAAGACTTTTGGATTGTTCCCACCAGTCGTGCAAGCTTTGGGAAGACTTTAATGTGAGCATGTTATCAGGTTTTCACATCTTGATATGAATCATTAGTTCTTGGAGAAGTCTGCTTCATGTGTAACACTTCAAAGAATGGTTAGTTGATGAAGCCCTGTCATGAGGATGTTGCTCCTGAGACTGTTGTTGATGCTGAGATCACAATTAAATTTTCTCTAGATATTATTGTTGATGCTAAGATCATGAATGGAATTCCTCCACATATCCTTGTTGATGCTGATACTACGGTCAAAGTTGCTTCAGAGACTGATAAGGTTAAAACCATATTTATCGACATAGCCCTTACTCCTCCATCCATTGAGCCTTTATATTCACGGACTAGCTGGTGGTTTGCGCATCCCTAAGATATAGGTGTACTGGGAGTACAACTCAAATTATCCTGATCAGTATTACTTTACTATGAACTGGCTTCGTTAGCGAGTCGATGTTGTTGAGGCAGATAGCAACAGCGGTCTTCATTCTGGGTGTGATCGGTGAAGATAGAAATTCCTTAATCGTGCAAGGTTCGTAATGTAGATAGATTCCGTTGATAAAGTTTTTGTGGAATCGCCTCAGGTTGCAATGACTTGCTATGTCTTAAATCTTGTCCAATAAGATCAAGTCCCCAGTGCCTATTGAAGGAATTTGTGCCATCGATGGATGAATATTATTGCATCTGCTTCAGAAGTCTTGTCATGGAGACAATGAAGACTCAGTGACTGTAGTTCAGTTTAACTTTGACCGTGTCGATGGCGAATCAGTGTGTCATCGTCGAGATATTTGTACTGAAGCCAGAGGCCCCATCATCGAAGGCATACTCTTTGATTGGGAGTACAATTTGAAGACTTCTTAGATGCTTGAGTGTTGAGGCGTATATTCCTTAAGCATCAAATATCTTAGGTTTGATCGTCTCGGCCCTGAGTATCTTCTGTTGATTCATCATCCCTTTCATTGCGGTAGTGGGATTCAATACTTGTACAGACATTAGAGCTTTATAATTTTGTGGAACACATGGACACTCCTGCAAGGCTATGGAGAAACGCCCAAATTATTTTTTTTCCATGCTTGGACATCATCTCAGTAATGAATGTCTCGGTGTTCGACTCAGAGAAATGTAAGATTTAACCACTTGGTAAAATACTAGTGCGGTGAAGTTACTATTTATAACGTCTTGCAGAGTTGCTAGCCAAATTGAGTCCATATGCTAGGATAACATGTGAGGAAATAAATGACATGGACATGAAAGGAATGAGACTTTCCTGAGTGTGGAACCTCTTGATGAATGTCTATGCATATTTTGCAGGTTCTTGCTTCAACCTCGTCAAAGTTCGAAATTCCCCCAAGTGCTCTGATGATGGAACGTCCGCCAAATCGTCTGGATCAGAACTTTCTTCGTTGGAAAGACGTGCAACCAAAGACGCTTTGTCAGTAGTCGTCTTCTTGGCATGAATCCACGTCCGTCCAAGAATAATTTCGTATCCAGGATCTTCCCTGATTATGTGAAACTTGGTTTCCGTCCAGGTTGAGCCAACTTTAATTTTGAGAGTGATGAAATCGTATGCATCTCTGGGTATTCCTTCATGATCTATGATTGAGATGGGATCACGAGTAGCTTCTTTTCGATGCCTGTGGATCTGAGGGTTTTCAGTGGAATATTATTGATGGAGGTGTCAGCATCGATCAAAATTCTTCCAAATTCATTTCCTCTAAGATGGATTGTGGTAAGCAGTCCCCAGTCGTGCATATCCTTGTCTGTGGATGAAGGTTCAAGTAATATTTTCGGGATGGACAGACGTTTGACACAATGTAATTCGGTGTTGTGGACATGTCTTTCCTTTGTCCCTTAGACAGATAGAGTAATTTCACAGATATGCTCGATCAATGATTGAACTGCTTCTTTGACTGGTTATTCAGAGAGTGTAAAGGTTCTGATTAGGAGATGATTCTTGTGTACTCGTGGGATTCTTTATTTTTTCTTCAGTTGGGTCTCCCTGATGAACAACAATTTGATTGCATCATCTTGAACCAGACTTCCAGTAACTCGATCACTTCTTTAGCGGGAAGGGGGAAGTTTGAGTCCCCATTTGATCATTTCATGTTCGTTGATGTCGGGTCGAGGTTTGTGCAAGATTATTTATCCTTTCTTTGTACTTTCGGAAGAGCTTGAGATGTTGGAGAAGCATTCTTATGTTGTTGCGCTTCGGCTTATCTCTTGCTCCCTTCAACAACATTCATGGAAGGTTGGAGATTGTACTGCTTGTTGATCACGTCTGGTACTGCCTCGAGTTTCTCGTGGTTCCTCGATTTTTGTAGCCCTTGTTCTTTCCAGTAAAGCAGGTGCAGCAGTCGCTGATCACTTGGCAGCTTCATGAAGTTCCAAGAAGGTCTGGAACTAGATATTTTCCAGCAAGGTTCTCTATACTGGGATCATTCGGGTCATGACAATCCAAAGCTTGGACTCTGAAACTCTTCACATAGTCGTTCGGATTTTTATTGTTCTTTTGAGACGTTCTTCCTAAGTCATAGAGAGTAATCTGCTCTGAGACGAAGAAGTATTTCCTGTAGAAAACATTAACCATTTCTCCCCAACTAGCGATGCTCCTTGGTGCGATGTTGTTGTACCAAGTATATGCTAGGCCATTCAGAGACTTCAAGAAATCCTTCATACGGACAACATGGTTATGTTCATGCTCTCCTAGTGCCTCCAGGAATCGAGAGACATGCTCTCGAGCGTTCCCTGTTCCGTTATACAACGTAAATGTTGGAGATGTGTAGCCTTTTGGGAGAGGGATCCTTTGCATAGCAGAGGAATAGGGAGGTTGGTGAAAATGAACATATGGTGAATTGCCTTTTCCTCGATCCTCCATAAAGCATTCCATATCTTCACGAGTGATGAAACCTGCAGACTCTTTCTCTGGAGGATTTTCTGTAGTATTTTGGACTTCGTCATCGTCGACTACATGGACTGGAACAACCTCGGGATCAACGATTTCTTTAACTTTCCCTTTATCCTATGTCATATTATCAGTGAGAGTCTTGAGGTAATTGCACAGCTCTTTCTGCGTCACAGCCATGTCAGTCTGATTTTTCGCAAGAGTTTCTTGCACCTCCATGAGATCGGCTAAGGTAGGCAGATTTTCTCTGATTTATTCGGGATGCCAGCCAAAGAGAGGATTTTCTCCAATGTTGGTTTGTGGGGGAGTGGAATTGTCAATGCGGTTGTTGGAAACATGAGTAGTTTCTGGAGCTCCACCATTGTTGCTAGTGCTAGCGTTGTTTGGGTTCGGATTAGTGACTGAACCTGACCTAAGATCAACCATTTTGTGAGAATTTGAGATTGCAACAGAGAGATTAATCTCCCACTGTGGTCGCCAATCTGTAGATGGGGAAAAACGGTTTACTAGTTTTTCCGGAAATGAAGAGACGAGCGTGTCGTCGAGACTCCTCGACCAAGCAAACTGTTGAACCTCACACAAATGAACTGCAAATGGAGTGCTTAGATTCGAGAGATCAATCTGTAAGATTCCGTTATAAACCAAGTTAATGGACGTTCCAGAGTCAATTCGGTAACAAAAAGGGAGATGGGTTGATCTATAGGAGGGAAACTGAGAATTGTGTGGGATCAATGATGATCAAGGATTGTAGATGTGTTAAAGGTTTCTACAAATTGAAGAACTACTGAATGTGAGTCTTTGAATAAGTTTTAATTGAGTTTTTGACGGATGATGGTAATGATCTGTTGTCCTCGATTTGGACTTATTTATATTGCAAGAATGATGAACCACTATTCCCTATAAGTGTGACGGTTTCTTGAGTGAAAGAGTGGGAAAGTGGAAAAACATGGTGAAACCAGTTCCAGGTCATGCAGATACTTGGTTAACCGTCCACCCACTACTTTGCTAACTCCTTTAACCGTTGCACGACTTACTCATATTTTCATCGTCGATATATCCACGTGCCGTAGGCCATCAGACCAAAACCCTAATTGATATCCCCCCATGTGACGTGATTGATGTCTTACGAATCGTGGAGTCTGCAAGACAGGCGTGTATTTAGTTAGTCAGTTGTTGACTGATTTAGACAATGTGTCTAGGTTTTGTTGAATCGAGCACCATTGACGAATGCTCAGGGATTCATGATTTTTAATATTGCTCGTCTGAGAAAATGTCATAAATTCGATGAGTTGTTGAATATTGAGTTGCGACTAATATTCGAGTTACCCAGTTGGGCGAGTTACTGAATATTGATGAGTTACTGAATATAAGTGATTATTCGAGCAACTGAGCAAGTATTGCTCGATTCGAAAAATTACTAATAAATTACTGAATATTGATAATTGGGTCAATATTCGAGCAACTGAGCACGTATTGCTCAATTCGAAAAATTATGATAAATTACTGAATATTGATAGTCAGGTCAATATTTGAGCAAGTATTGCTCAATTCGACGAATTATTGGTAACGTGACCCAATAAAATATTAATTAAAAATACTGATAGCCTACCAGTTATTATGTAATTAATCCAGATGTTGATTGTTGGACCAACATAAATTTATTAGTATTTGAACTTGCCCAGAATGATGATTTCTTGGAGGTTCGTTCGAAACCCTAATTTCTGTGCAATTGCTCGACAATTGATGAATTGCTGAAAATAAGTCATGAGTGAGGGAGGGACTGACCCCATGGGACTATGGACATCCATTTGATTCCAAATTGATCGAGTGAGCGTACACCAGGGTCTTGAGTTGACTGGTTGGTTGGTGAAGGAATGGCGATTAAATGCCGGTTTCATCATTTATTGAAATAGTGCTCGATTGAGCATTGGGTGATAAAACCTAATTATGGAAAAGTGAGGGACCGACCAAGATGGCATGAGACCGGCCCTTGGTGGTCATGGGACAACTGATGGATGTTTGTACAAACCCTGAGTTGGTTGTGAAGAGTTTGGACCCAATATGAGCAATTGCGCAAATTAGGTCAAAAGTATGAAAACGTATGGGACCGGCTCATTGCAAGCCTTAGAGCCAACCTTGGTTGGTCAAGGGAGCATGCACGTGTCTCCATAATGCCCGTATCTCAGTCCTAAGAGTTTCGGCATTTGTTGATGTGCGTTTGAGCAATATCTTGGATTTTCAGAAGAGTTTGATCTTTGACTAGAATTCTCGATTTTGCTCGAATGAGCAACTATGCCCGTTTGATCAGTATTTCCTGAATATTAAATAATAATATTATAATATATATTTCGTGAGTAGCCTGGTCGGTCATGTGACCATGTTGACTTTTGGCTTTTTTCATGGTTTGAGCAATATTTGAGAAAACGTGGAGAAACCATGATTTTTGCTCAAACGGAGGAGTTTCATGAGATGAGGGGAATAATAATTATGAAAGCTTTGGGATTGCAAGGTGTCGGAACGGCCACGGCTAGGGCATGGCCGGCCGGCTAAATTTCCCGGTCCCGCAATACCTTTCCCTATTTTATATTATTATTTTTCATGAAACCACGAAAATATGGAGAAACCATGAAAATATGGAGCAACCGTGAGTTTTGCTCAAACAAGGAAAGTTGTTAGAATGGAGGAGTCTTCATGAGTTCATGAAAATACTAAAATAATAAAAAATAATGGAGGAAGCATGGGACTGGCCACGACTAAGGCATGGCCGGCCGACCGGTGGGCCCGACACATGGGCACTTCTTCATTATTCTAATGTTATTATATTCTCTCTCCTATTTTATGCATGATCCCTCATTTGTCCATATTTTCGCATGCTCGTTCGTGCATCATTGTCGAGTATACCTGCACCATTTTATGGGGCTTACTCAGTGGTAGTCCAGATGCCCGATTGTTGAGTATTTATTACTAATTTATGAAATTCAGTGGAGAATGATTCATGAAACTGAGTAATAAAAGTGAGTAGTTGCTCATTATCAATCCATAGGATCAGTCGTGGATTCGACCATGGATTCAGAATAATAAAGCGCGTGACCGCGTGTTACCATTCCGTGGGATCGTGGATTCGACCACAGAATCAGAGTAATTAACCATTCCATGAAATCAGCCGTGGATTCGATCATGAAATCGGGGTAACAAAAGTAGTTATCTCCATTCCATGAGATCAGCCGTGGATTCGATCATGAAATCGGAGTAATGAAAGTAGTTACTACCATTCCATGAGATCAGCCGTGGATTTGACCATAAAATCGGAGAAATGAAATTATCTATTACCATTCCATGAGATCAGCCATGGATTCAATCATGAAATCAAAGTAATTAGATAAAATAGACTATCTTCTAGGAATTCAGTGATAAATGTCATGGTAGAATTAATCTATTGCAGAAGGGATATTAGCCAGTTAAAGTGTCATACCCATTCCGAAAGGTGCATAGTCAGGAGACGGCTGATATCCTGAAGGTGTTATTGCTCTTAATCTTACGGAGAACCTCCTGGATCTATGCACGGTCTCTCTACATAGTCAGGGAAAAGTGAGTGTTACCGACGTCCTAAAGGCGTTATTGCTCTCAATCTTACGGAGGACCACCCAATCGTTCTTCTATGTTGAGGGGGGTATATCTTATATAGTCAGAAATAATGAGTATCACCGACGTACTGAAGGCGTTATTGCTCTCAATCTTACGGAGAACTGCTCAATTATGTTATTCTACACAGAGGGCATGATGATATGCGTGGTACCGAACGCTCAACTAGTGGAGGCCTTTCAGGAATCATATTCATCATGGCTTCGTAAAATATGAATCGTCACATGCCTGAAGCCGTATCAGAAGCATGCAATATCATGATTTTAGGGTTTTGACCTTTGTTGAAAATCCACCATTAATAGCTTCGCATAGTCTTCCGCGTCTATCACTGTGTCTTTGTTGTGTTTGACAACTTTTGGCTTGATCTTTGCATAGTCTTTCTCGTCTCAGATGTGTTACTCTTTAGCAGTCAGTTTTAGGGTAGATACTATATTTTGTCATCTAGAAATTTATTTTATTAGCATAGTGTTGATGGTAGATTTTTATTTAAGGCTAAAATTGTAAAAGCCAAAATTATGCGCTAACATCTTGCAAAAGATAAAGCCATTAATAAGTGATGAATATTTTTTCACTTTACTAATTCACCTAGAATGGAGCATGTGGCAACAATCCCAGTATTCTGTGAATTAAATACACGAAATTCATCCAGGTTGGAGCATGTAGAAACAATCCCATATACCCTGTGAATTTGCAGCATTATTAATTAATGCATGACCATCCTTGTATTTCCTGTACTCATTATCGGTGCAGCATGACAACTGAGTGTTGTTCTCAGCAGAGCAACACGAACCTCCAAGCATTAATAATGAAGCATGTACGAAATACCCGTACAGGTAGCAACTCTCGGTGTGTTATACTAGCCCGATTGAGCATACATCTCTCGGTGTGTTATACTAGACCGATTGAGCATATTTGAATCTGGACTGTCCATATCAGTCTCAGAAACTATCAAGACCATCCAACTTCACCAAGTATGGTTGGATGGCTTTGATCGAATCCATGACCCCAAGCAGGTATTTGAATATTCACTACCGACCCAACGCGGGCCCCGCATGGTCGGCCTCCCCAAAAGGGTGGCATAGCTTGCCAAACCGTCTAAGCCAAAGCAGTATGGACGAAAAAACCCTAAATTAGGGTTTGCGGCACATTACATGTGTTGCAAAACAGTCTCAACCATCCATCTTCGCATGCATGGATGGAGGGTGTAGATGTAGATTCAAAGGGCCCAGAGCATGTCAACACGCTCACTGTAAACCCGCCTACACAGATGACCGATAGGTCAGGACCAACCATGGCTGGTCGTTCCAGATCGTGCGCCCAAAGTGGGCATGCCGCACGACTGGAAAAACGCTAATTAGGGTTTGCATTGATCGCAAACGTCAGTTTTCTCCTGATCGAATGGAGGGTTTAGGAGTCGACTGAGCAGGTCCAGTGAGCATAAACATGATCACCGTGGACCCATATATCTCCACACTTGATCGGCTAAGGCATACCATGCCTGGTCGTTCCAATTCGCACGCCCAAACTAGCGTGGTCACACTTCCCAATCGCAAACTGATCTCAACCACTCAACTTCGCCGGATGAATTAAGTGGCTTAAATCACGTTCCTATGGGAAAGTAAGGTATAAGCATGTACACCAGCCTTCCACCTACACGCCAAACCAATCGGCCGGGACCGACCAAGCTTGGTTGTCCTGAAACGCGATCCTGAAAAAGGCATGATGAGCGGCATTTGCAGTACCAAAATTATGTCGTAAATAAATCCTGACCGCTCCTCTTTGCCGGACAAATTGAGCGGTTCAGATCACACTTTTACAGGACAATGAGGTATGGGCATGTATACCGGCATGCCGTCTATACGCATGCCCAATCGTCCATGCCAAAATCGTGTCCCAAGCTTGGATTCGACCAAGCTAAAAAGTGGTGCTTGCGCACCTCTTCTAAAACCCTAATTCCACTAACGGTCGCAGATGAGTGTCTCAAAGATCATCTTGTCCGTCCAACTTCACCAGCTTGGTTATACAACCCTGGTTATTAGTTAATTGGTAAGTGAAGTGTCATGGTGATCACCACCCGTCACTCTGCCACACCATGTGGTCGTCCAAGGGAGGACTTGCTTGCGCAACTTCCAAACCATCACACGAAGTACGCTGGACATGAGGTTATTTTGAGATGCTCAAACAACGATGCTTCATACATGCTGAATATACTCGATGCAGTACCTACATAGAATACATACGATACTTTACAAGTATCGACTTCCTAAATAACTTAGTTATTTAATATAGCATTACATGTTACTTTCTATGGGTCCCACGATCCACACACTCGAGACATCAATCATGTCACAAACTGGGGGATACATACTGGGGTATTGGTGTGGAGGTTTACAGCGTGCAGCGTGGACGGTTAGTGATGATGGGAGAAGTGGGAACGACTGGTCGTGTGACACTAACACACGACTCCACTACTCCATCACTCCACTTTCTCCACTTCCCACGAGATACGAGGATTAGGCTTAAAGACTTGTATAAATAGGTTCTCCTCCCTATTTTCCAAAAAAGGAACAAGGCAAGACAAGACAATAGAGGCAAGTGTTGATACAATCGTATTCAAACACCGGAACTGATAGCTTACATCCTGCAAGCCAGTTCAGCTTTTTGATACAAGTCATACATATCCAACACCTTCAAAATCTCAACACCTTCTTCGCTTCCCTCCCTAAGATCAACCCCATATCCTTCCCTTTGTGACCGAAACAAGTCTGGAACGGCCATTTCTTGGTTTAGGCCGGATTTGCACAGATTGATTTCTCGAATATATACAAGCACTACCGTACAGTGCATTTGTTTAAGGTTAAGATTCATTTCTCATCCACACACCCCAAATTACCAAAACCGACAGAAATAGTTTTCACCCATAAACAATTGGCGACCACAGTGGTAGGTTGATCTCTCGGTTGCAAAAAATTGAATTCTCAATTTTTCGGTTTTCATCTCGCGATGTATCCTCACCCGGAAACCACAGGTGGTTCATATATCATGGGAAGTGTATCTAGAATGCTGGAGGATGTATTGGAAAATCAAGCCGGTATCGCTAGAAGACAGAGCGAAATATTCCGCCTTTTGAATGATAAAACAACACAATTACAAGAAGGGTCGGCATGCATCTACTCAGACAGTGCAAGGAATGCTGAATCCTTATCCAGGAGTCATGCCTTTACCAGTGGAGATGTAGAAAGAGCGTGTAGTCACATGGGACTCAAGAGATACAAACAACATGGTCCAACCGACAACGAAGACTGAGGAAACTCCACAGAGAAAAGGACTTGTCCGGGGTGCCACAACTTTTGCCGGATAAAGTAAGGGAGCCTGCAGCTTACGGAGCCCTGCTGGAAGATTTATATCTCAAGACTCTTGTCAAAGCCCGGAAGACTGTCCAATCTGCATTGACCTTTCAACCAAGTGAAGAAATACTTGAGGAAAGAGAGATCAATCAAGGAACACGTGAGTACAGAGGATGGGAGCGTTCAATTCGACCACTCAGCAGTAATATTACGACACCTTCCATACCTCGTTACCCAAGCAAGCGATCCGCGGATATGATGGCACTCACAAGTCTTCCAACTTCATCTACGAAACGTGTTCCACATCAAAGCCATATAGAGACACCACAATGCCCACGATCGCAGTAAAAGCTAGACTCGAGGTACATACACTTTCCGTTCCCAATGAAAAAGATTTTGGAGTTGCTGGAGGCATGGGTACGAAATGGAGAGGTGGATCTCCCTCCTGTATGGCGTCCACCTACTGATCAAGAAGTAATGGACCCGAGGTATTGTCATTTCCACCGATTCCTTCACCACCCTACCAGTGAATGCAATGCCTTGAAGCGCATTGTTCATAAGAAACTTAATTCAGAAGAATGGCTTTCCATCTCTGGAAGTTAGTATGTGTGGTTTCCTTGGAGAGGTTGCTCAGGAAGATCAAGCTTCATACAAGTGAGTCTTCAAAAGCAAGTAAGTTCTATTAAACAATTTTGCAAGAAAGATAGTTTTAGAATTTACTGGGGACTTGGCATCTTGCACGTGGAGAAAGAGGTCCAAAGATCAAATGCCATGTTTGTTTCCCCTCATACTTCCCTTTTCGCACGACATCTGAAATTTCATATGACATGTACAATCTCATTCATAACCAAGATGTAAATTCCATTTAGAATAATCTATTTCAGAAAATATATTCACAAAACTATCTCAAAATAAACCAATTCAACCACCTATTAGTTCAAAACCTGAAGTCAAACTGTAAAAATAAATCCTCACTATCACTTAGAAAAAAAAATCTAAGAAAGAGACAAATAGACGACGCAAATACTTCAAGGAAAGTCCTTTAGCATCAAATCATCCTTCTGAGTAAGAGCGGCTTTCATCTTTTGGAGTACGACCTGTTTCAGCTTCAACTTCTTAGACAACTTTTCAACCTCTTCTTCTTGGAGAGCGATATAATCTGCAGAAGGAACTTGGTCTTGTGATTTCTGAAGCTCTTGGATCTCGGAGAACCCTTTGAAGAACCAAGGAGCATTGAAGTCGTACTGCACAAACACATCTCGATGGCACTTCCAGCTTCAATCATCTCCTCAGAAATTATTCGACCAGTCGTGATGCTCATCCCGTGGATAGAAAATAAAGCTTCCTGGACGCGGTTGACCAATACAAGATGACTTTTGAGCTTCGTAGTGGTAGTAATGTGGTCGTGCTTCTCCCGTATCTTAGTGTACAACCCTTCGAACTGATCTGGTAGCCAAAATCCTCCAACCAACACATAACCTGGATAAGGGACAGTGAAAGGAGAATCGAACAAAGCCCCAGGCTGTATTACTAATACTTCACCAATCACAGGAGCCTTGTCAGTTGCAGGAGGCCTTTCAGAAGAAGTCACCATGACAACTTTATTGATTGGAACCTGCTCAGAACGTTCTTCAAGGGGATCCGCCTCAACAATAGCGTATGTTGCCTCTCCTATATTCCTCTCAATGTCTACTTCACTCTGGGTGCTGATTTCCATCACGGCCCCATCAACAAGATCACTTAGGGAGGCACCTTGTCCAGCCGAGCTTGCGTCATCTCTGTCATTGTCTAAAATAGGAGCAGTTTTACCAGATTTTTCAGCATGAAGATCAATGTTACCAGACTTCTCAGCATGAGGATCAGTGTCGCCAGACTTCTTAACATGAAGGCCAATGTTACTAGACTTCTCGTTCTGAATGCGTGCCAACCTTGTGAAAACATTCTCTTTCAGAATTCCCTGATTTCAAGCAAGGATCACTCTTAGAAGAAATTACTTTGGAGAAATGAAGGAATCGACAAAAAGAGATTTAAATACCTGCATATTAGAGGAATTGAGGATCACCGAATCACATGCCTGCCTTTTAGATCTCTCCCCTGCTTGGGGACTGCAATCATCAGTTCTGGTATGTTTGCCTGGGAGTGGCTTCAACCGAAAATGCTTCTTCAAAACGTCAGAAGATGGCTCACTACGGGAATCTATCACAACATCCTACGAGAACTCCTGGAAAGACAACAGTTGCTTCCTTCAAAATTCCTTATACTTATCGGTTATCACTGGGTTTCTCCCAATAGTCCAGAAGGGAAGAATCTGCAGTGCCAAGAACATGTCAGCATTAAAAATACCCTGGAGAAGTTCTTTCGGAGCCTCCGACGGACGGATAAATGGAACACCCTGGTCAAATAACATTTGACGAGTAGGCCTGTCAATATTGTACGGAGTCACAATAAATGCTTCGTTGAATAGAGAAGGGATATATCCCTAAATGCAACTGTGCAGATAAATAAGTTCTCCAAATTTCATAGTCTTGACATCGGTACGCAATACAACATCAGGACCGTCAGAAGCAATAGCAAAAGTCTTCGGCTGAACAATGGAAGAGTGGATCACCCCCCATGGACGGAAATCTACGGAAGACATATTGTCAAAGATGTCCACAAGTTTCGCACCGGTTCTGGGACGCCACCTCTGCCAGTGGAGTATTCTCGAGCCACCATACAAACTGCTGAGCGAAGTTGCAGGAACATGAGCATAACTTTTGAAATGTTCCCACAAGAGTGCCTGAAGAAAAGTGAAGTGGACGTATGACTCCACCTTCTTATACCCGTTGGAAAAATGCATGTCCATTGCTAAGGCGTCCAGATGAGAATACAGTGATCCAAGGAACAAGGCACCTAGGGGAAGAACTTCACCTTTTGCTAGCTTTATAGCAATCCTAACAAGGTCACCTCTTATGGTCTTCTTCCCAGAACCGTCGTCAAATATGTCTTTGGATAGCCACAAAGACAGGAATGCAATCACGCTGAGCTCGTTTTCCAACTCCTGATCCGGTTCTGAGTCTGCAAGAGACCACTCTGACACCCACCAGGTGTAAAAGTATCTCATATATTTTTTCTCCTCCCTGTCCAGATCGTCGAATTCTGCCAACTTTTGGAGTATAGCGTCATAATCACGTTGTTCTGTGTTAGAAAGCTCGTAATAAAAACTTCCAGCGACAGGCAGGTTCATCAATGCAGCTACGCTTTCTAGAGTAATAGTCATCTATCCCCATATAGATATGGTTGTATGAGTAGAATGGCGCTACTGAGAAATGAAAGTAATCAAGCCTGCATCATCTTACTTAATTTCAAGAGCAGCTGATGCCATGACCACATTGAGGATTTGCGCTTTGGTCAAATTAGCTTTAATATCCTTATTATTCAACATGCGTCTCATCCAACCTTCATAAGAACCCAGTGGAGTATGACAAATCTTGAAGTCGATAGGAGAAGAAGAATATTCATTTCTTCGAATACAGAACCTCATCACAAGTGCTGAAGAAGAAGATGGATCAACTTCCATATTTTCTGAACCGGAGAGCAGGACTATCTTATGAGAGGGATGTTTCCTAATGTTTGGAAAAGGTGAGGTGAACAACTCATCAGCAATGTTCGGCATATCTTTGAAGCTGTCAACACTTCCTGACTTGGCACCAACATTTTCTCCAGAAGACATATCAATAGGAGTTATTTTCTTTATTCTATAATAAAATATAGGAGTCAGTACTTGTATAAAAACGCGCGAGACGTGTAGTCACACACGATTGAACACACATTCACGTTGGAGTACACAAGACCGAGATTGGGGTCCAAACACCGGTATTGATCAAGTCACAAGTTTGGTATTGATCAAGTTTCAAGTCCGGTATCACACAAGTTTCAAGTCCGGTATTGCTCAAGTTTCAAGTTCGGTGTTGGTCAAGGGCACAAGGCTGGTATAAAGGCGACATTTAGTCAGGCATACACGGTATGTGACCCACATTTAATCGATCATATAGGGCGGGACCATATTTATTTGCACAACACGGTTCTCTTATGTTCATGGGAATCATGTTCACGAAATTCAAGCCGAATTTCTTTCCAAGATACAACCTAAGAAGCTAGGTTTTGCACGCAACAATGAAAAAGGAAGCAGGGCACAACATATTCATGCATTCACGACTTGTTTTACTAAGAAATCCTAGCAAATATTGGCGTATCAATCTTGGTGGAAGAACTAAGCATAATATATATCTTGAAAAAGGTGTTTACCTAGCAAACTAGGGTTTTACCTTAAAAAAAAAGGCTCACCTTGCTGCATACGGACGGACGATGACGGCGAGCTGCGGCGGTCGGCGACGGCAGTGGAGATCACGAACGGGAGCTGGCCGAACAAAAAAAAAGTGTGTGAAGAAAAATAAAAGGGTCGGTCCCTTTTATAGACAAAAATTCGGAAGAATCCCAATAGAACATGGATTCCTCTTTTGATTGAATTCCTCTTTTGATTCAAACATGCAAGGAAGGAAACCGTTCCCACCAAAGGATTTCGCGCTTGCACAACGGAGTTTACATGGACAATTACTAACGGTCGGTCAAAATTCTTCCGGGTAACTTTATTTATCCTGTCTTCTTCACATAAGTATGTCACCATCTCATGCCTACCCCACAATAACGTAACCATTATGCGCTAGGAATGGGACTTAATGTTGATGGTGGATTTTCATTTAAGGCTAAAATTATAAAACCCAAAATTATGCGCTAACATCTTGCAAAAGATAAAGTCATTAATAAGTGATGAATACTTCTTCACTTTACTAATTCACCTAGAATGGAGCATGTGGAAACAATCCCAGTATTATGTGAATTAAATACACGAAATTCATCCAGGTTGGAGAATGTAACATCAATCCTATATACCCTGTGAATTTGCAGCATTATTAATTAATGCATGACCAGCCTTGTATTTCCTGTACTCATTATCGATGCGGCATGACAACTGAGTGTTGTTCTCAGCAGAGAAACACGAACCTCCAAGCATTAATAATGAAGCATGTACGAAATACCCTTACAGGCAGCAACTCTCGGTGTGTTATACTAGCCTGATTGAGCATACATCTCTCGGTGTGTTATACTAGCCCGATTGAGCATATTTGAATCTGGGATGTCCATATCAGTCTCGGAAACGATCATGAACATCCAACTTCACCAAGCATGGTTGGATGGCTTAGACGAATCCATGACCCCAAGCAGCTATTGGAATATTCACTACCGACCCAACACGTGACCCGCATGGTTGGCCTCCCCAAAAGGGTGGCATAGCTTGCCAAATCGTCCAAGCCAAAGCAGTATGGACGAAAAAAGCCCTAAATTAGGGTTTGCGGCACATTACATGTGTCGCAAAACAGTCTCAACCATCCATCTTCGCAGGCATAGATGGAGGGTGTAGATGTATATTCAAAGGGCCCAGAGAATGTCAACATGCTCACTGTAATCCTGCCTACACACATGACCGATCTTTCAGGACCAACCATGGACGGTCGTTCCAGATCGTGCGCCCAAAGTGGGTATGCCGCACGGCCGGAAAAACCCTAATTAGGGTTTGCATTGATCACAAACGTCCATTTTCACCTGATCAAATTGAGGGTTTAGGAGTTGACTGAGCATGTCCAGCGAGCATCAACATGATATCCGTGGACCCATCTATCTCCACACCCGATCGACCAAGGCATACCATGCCTGGTCATTCCAATTCTCATGCCCAAACTAGCGTGGTCACACTTCCCAATCGCAAACTGATATCGACCACTCAGCTTCGCTGGACGAATTGAGTGGCTTAGATCACGTTCCTATGGGAAAGTAAGGTATATGCATGTACACCAGCCTGCCACCTACATGCCAAATCAATCGGCCGGGACCGACCAAGCTTGGTTGTCCCGAAACGCGCGCCTGAAGAAGGCATGACGCGCGACATTTGCGGCACCAAACTTCTGTCGTAAATCAATCTTGACCGCTCCTATTTTCCGAAAAAATTGAGCGGTCCAGATCACACTTTCACGGGACAATGAGGTATGGACATGTATACCGGCATGCCGTCTACACGCATGCCCGATTGGCCATTCCAAAATCGTGTCCCAAGCTTGGATTTGACCAAGATGAAAAGTGGTACTTGCGCACCTCTTATAAAACCCAAATTCCACTAACGGTCGCAGATGAGTGTCTCAAAGATGATCTCGTCCATCCAACTTCACCGGCTTGGTTATAAAGCCCTGGTTAGGAGTTAATTGGTCAGTGAGGTGTCATGGTGATCACCACTCATCACTCTACCACACCATGTGGTCGGCCAAGGGAGGACTTGCTTGTGCAACCACCAAACCATCACATGAAGTAGGCTGTACATGAGGGTATTTTGAGACGCTCAAACAGTGATGCTTCATACATGCCAAATATAGTCGATGTAATACCCGTATATAATAGACACGATACTTCACAAGTATCGACTTCCTAAATAACTTAGTTATTTAATCTAGCATTACATGCTACTTTCTATGGGTCCCACGATCCACACACTCGAGACATCAATCATGTCACAAACTGGGGGATACATACTGGGGAATTGGTCTGGCGGTTTATAGCTTGCAGCGCACAACACGTCATCACAAGAACGTGTTAGGAAGTCATGGATGGTTAGTGATGATGGTAGAAGTGGACAAGACTGGTAGTGTGACACTAACACACGACTCCACTACTCCATTACTCCACTTTCTCCACTTCCCACGAGATACGAGGGTTAGGCTTAAATACTTGTATAAATAGGTGCTCCTCCCTATTTTCCAAAAAAGGAACAAGGCAAGACAAGACAACAGAGGCAAGTGTTGATACAATCGTATTCAAACACCGGAACTGATATCTTACATCCTAAAAGCCAGTTCAGCTTTATGATACAAGTCATACATAGCCAACACCTTCACAATCTCAACACCTTCTTCGCTTCCCTCCCTAAGATCAACCCCAACTCTTTCACTTTGTGACCGAAACAAGTCTAGAACGGCCATTTCTTGGTTTAGGCCGGATTTGCACAGATTGATTTATCGAATCTATAAGAACTCCCGTGCAGTGCATTTATTTAAGGTTTAGACTCATTTCTCATCCACATACCCCAAATTACCAAAACTGGCAGAAATAGTTTTCACCCATAAACACATTTATCTCTACTTCCTCTTGAAACTCAATTTAAAGCATTTCAAAGATTTCTGAAAATAATTTTCTGTCCTATCTTCGGGATAACTTCTCACTCAGTTCATGTTACTATTATTTTTGTTTATATTTATTTTATATTATAAATTATTCTCTCTTCTTTACAATGAGCTAAAGACCAAGGAATTCAGATAAGTAACGAGGTATGTCTGAATTTTTAAGTGTAGATTATCGATGTTGTAGTTTTTCTAAAGCAATTGCACTAACAAGTTATATTAGAGTGATTCAACTTGTTCCTGAATTTATTGTTCTTCCTCGTATTTTTATATGAAAGCTTCTCTTCTCTTATTTATTATTAGCTAAGAGTGAATAAATTCCGGTAAGTAATGAAGTTTGTGTGAATTTTTAAGCGTGGATTGTCAAAATTGTAGTTTTTCTGTAATGTTTTTTGAAACGACGAGGGTACCCAAATACACTACAATCTTTAATGTATCCACCTATAAGTCCTCTTACCGAAAGTGATTGTCTATGGACAAAGTCGAAACAATACGACAAATCGGTATTCACACTTTTTGTGATTGCCTATGGATACGATATCGAGACAATACGACAATCAAAGTTTGATTACTTGATAATAGGTTCAGACTTAACCAAACTCTATAGGATCACTATCAAGTAAAGTGGAGTTAACATTTGTGTAATTTACTTTAAATTATAATTACAACAATTATAATTGCGAAAAAGAAAAGTAAATGACATAGCAAAATTTTGTTAACTAGGAAACCGCAAGTGCAAAGAAATCACGGGACCAAGTCCAGAATTGAATACTCTCAGAATTAATCCGCTATACAAAATCTAAACCAACTTTGTATAGTTGATACCTAGCAACTAAACCTAGTTCACTTAGTTTCCTCAGTATCCCTGCGCTTCCAACTTCGATGAGTGCACGCGCTGGAACAATTCCTTTGGATCTTATTCAGTAAAGGAACAACAAATCTGTTTGGTAACAACTCTATTGATTCTTTAAGATAAAGATATCTCAAGTCATATGAAAAGGCTCTTCCGTTTAAGCTAATAAACTCCATTGCCTGGTTAGATCAATCTATCCAATAACTACTGAAGTACCCAAGTTTAGATTCGCAATCAATCAATATAGATTCCAACAAGAAACTATAAAGCGATGCTGATATCACGTAACTAATTAATTGAATAAATCCGATTATAGTTGGATCCCAGCCGATTAAGGTTTGTACAACACAAAAATATGAGAAACCAATAAGATATATTATTCGTTTTCAAATCTTCTTTAGTCTTCAATTAAAACCTGCACAAAACCACTTGAAACTCTTGTGATCAATCACGCACAGAACAGAGTCTGTTAACAATGAATTATCACAAGATGTATTTAAGTCTACAAATAGTTCTAACAATCCCGTCGATACTTCGATCTAGTTTGATTGAATCTTATATTTGAAGAGAAGATTCTCAAGAATAAACAAACTAGGTGCAATCAAAGTTTCAAAATCCGTTAGTCAATCAAATCAATCGAAAAATAATAACACTACAATTATCTAGTTTCCCACCAACGGTACTCGTAGAGCTTCTTGATCCCACATAAGTCTTTAAACAACATGTCTTAAGAGATTTCGCGTAATTAGGTTACTTTCCTCTCCGAATAGATGACTCCATGATTTATGATTTTTCAAAGTTTTCGTAGTAATTAAGATTCGTTCTCTCAAACTTGCGAAGATTAAATTTAAAGGTTTAATGAAAATAATAAACAAAGGCGAGAGTTCTATTTTGCCTAGGATTCCACCTTTAATTCGGAACCTATTGTGACTTGGTTAACTCTCCCTTTAAATTTAATCTAAACAAAGTTTCACTTTAATCAAATCAGAATATCCAGCCAAATCTACCTGATTCTAAAGCCTATACCATTCTTGTTTCATCAAAACAAGCATTATCAATGAAATCCAGCCCTTTAGTCTCCCTAAAACACCTTCAAAATCCGAACCCTAATTCTGGTGTTTTGACTTCCAATTTCCCGCCAATTTCTGTTGTTTAAATGTGGAAGAAGAAGGTCGCCCCCTATCCGTATGTGGAGTGTAAATAGAAGGTGTCCAAATGAGGTGCCTCTTATAAATTGAGGTGCCCCTTATCCAAAGCAGGGGTTCGTTTAGCAAATGTCCTCCGGGATGCCTTTTAACAACTTTTCGAGCCGATTCTTCTAAAAACATTTATTTGCCAAAAACACATACAAACAAGTTTATTAGTGATAAAATGAGTCCTGGATAATGTAGTTATGGGTGAAAATGTGTCGCACTTTCATGCTCATCACTCCACCAGAAACAACAAAAATATGAAGTTTGCCTGGATCTTAGGATAGTTTGCTAGAAATGCAAAATTAGGTATTTATATACCAAGGATGTTTGGGCACCAAGGAATTCCCAAAACCTAAAGTATTCTCAAGATATGCAATAAATGCCTAATCGGTTTTCATAATTCCAGTAAATGCTTTGTCCAATATTTTCCGAAATCCCTCATTAGAAAATCTTCAATTAGTAAATGCACATTACTACTTTTTATTCTCTAAAGATATGCATTTAACTGCTGGTAATTAAGGCTATAAAACTAACAACCTTAATCAAAAAATTCTTAATTTATTTCGGAAAAGGATCTCCTTGAGTACTAAGGAATATCTTTGAACAATAAAAGATTTCAAAGTATGTTGACATATTTTCTTTGTAAATCCTCTTTCATATTTACAATCTTGGACTCAATTACACCACACTTCGAAAGAAGTTTATAATTGGTTCATCTGTATTCTAAGACAACTGTATGATTGATCAAATATAAAATAACATTCATGGGTTCAATCGGTTTTACCAATCACTGGGATCGGTTATACCCTAATATGATGGTCGATGTTATCCATTGGCAATGAACTGATGGTGATCACGACTAGATGTTGTCTCGGTGGAATTTGGGATGTTGTTGAGCTCAAGGAGATGCGAGGAATGAATTGTGGTTTGCTGCCAGAGACTAATAACGTAGAGAAGTTGAGTTGTTGTTAATCGGTATTGGGTTTGGGTTTTGCTGAACATATTGATGGCAGTAAACGATAGAGCTGTGATGTGATTGCGGTATATGCGGATTGGAGGAATGGTTGAATAAGAAGAGAAGCTCGAGTCTGGAGGTTGCTGTCAGAGATATAAGGAGAGAACTCGTTGTGTATGATGAGCTCGAGAACGGATTTTGGAAACAAGGGTTGCTGCTGGTTGGTCGTGGCTAGAATATTTGTTTGCAGTTAAGCTGTGGATGGTGGAAGGCAATGAATGGCAGTGGAGCTATGGACGCCTGAGTTTTGATGGAATAGAACGGAAGCTGATGCTTAGCTGAAGATGAACAACTCGAGTGTTGCAGCGAGACTGTTGGCAGAAGATCATATGGGAGTCTGTGGTCGGAGCTGGGGAGACTAATATCGAGTTCAAGTGACAGATGGAGGACATTGTGGCGTAGACTAGACAGGGAATAGCTCGAGAAATATTGCATGGCTTTGATGATTCTCAGTGATGGAGATCGTGATCGAGACATGGAGGTTTGGATGCTGCCTTTTCATGTGTGGCGATGGTTATTAATGGGATTTAGGCGCATCCAATGAAGATCGTTGAAGTTTGGTGATTGAGTTTTGCTCTTTGGCGGTAGATGAAGATGAGATGGAAGGGACGACGAGAATGGTAGTTCGAGTTTGAGTCTGAGAGAAGAGTATGCTATCAGTTCTACGGGACTGACAATCTAAGAACAATTTACAGAAGATTTGGGCTGAATTATTTCAAGCCCATTGGACTGGTTAGAGATTATCACGAGCAGAATGGCCGTGACTTTTGTAAAATTTGGCCAGATTATGGCAAGCCAGCTTTTCGTGGCTCAGTTTGAGAAGACTTTGTACGTGACTTATTTTGGAATTGGGACGAGTTTGCAACCTACTTTGACCGGGCGTTGTGCACGAACATATTTCTAAGGAGGTGCATTTTCCTATTTTTGCTAGGTTTTCTAGTTTCTTCAAGAGGAGGTGCACTTTCCTATTTTTGCTAGGTTTTCTAGTTTCTTCAAGAGGAGGTTACAAAACTCTATATATTGGGAACCCTAGGCACAATTGGAGATATCTTATTTTCACCATTTTTCTCCCCCTTAGGGGGAGAACTATCTCTTTTCTATGCTCTTTTTATTGTAAGGATGAATTCAAAGTTCTAATTGTGAAGCTCAATTATTTTGCAAGTTTGTTTCAAATTTTAAATTGATTCATTGTGGATTGTTTTTACTATATCGAAGGTTTATGATTGATTCTATATTGGTTTGGGTGCGCAGCTAGATTAGTCTATTAATCATTCTAATGCTAGTAGAGAGTTGAATCGATCCTTAATTGTCTCTCATCTCCTACACAAGTAGAAATCGCAAGACCTTGCGGAGGGATTCTGTGTAGCAATTGCGAGTAAAGACAACACCAGTAAGTGGACCGAGCGTACCGAGTTTAACTGCTGGGATCAAACCTAAATTCACAAATTTTAATGCGTTCTGGGAATTACATCTTGTAAGCGTACCTCAAGGCGGTTCTTTTGAATAGAATCCGGTAGTCGAGCGCTTCCGTATCCGGTGATATAAGGAGTTTTTGGGATAGCTAAGCGTACTTGCTTTCCTACGGTTGGTGAAAATTGATTATAACAAGATATAAACGGGTATAATGTTGAGTTAATGGTTAGTAATTGCGAAGGATTTCTTCAATATCTTTTTCTTATTATTCTTTTTATGCTTCTTTTATATTTTCGCCGATTTATATAACATATCAATTGCATTACTCTTCGTGGGAACGATCCTTACTACCGCTATATTATATTTAATTAGTGGGAAACATCTTTTTATTTTGTTGAGTAAACGACGCTCACCAAAATTGGCGCCGTTGCCGGGGAGTAATTTCTAATTGATATGTTATTTGTTTTGGCTTAAAGGTTTTGTGGGTATATCTCGCGTAAGCCCTCACGAGACTATAACTCGTCTATTAGGGACACCTAGGGGTTTAAAGGCCTGTTATTCATGCTAAGAGTAACCATATCCTCACGACATGGAGTTGTATTTTATTTTTGTTTCGTTTTGTTTGCTCGAGGACTAGCAAAGTCTTAGTGTGGGGGAATTTGATAGGTGTGTAAAAACACCTCTCTAAATATCGATTGGTTATGCTTTCTTAGCTAGTTTTCTTGCGAAAGTGTATTATTAGCTCTTTTTTATATTTTATGGGAATTTTGGAGCTTATTCCCGAAAAGAACAAGAAATCATCCCATTGGCCTATAAAATGGAAGGCACACTTAAAACTCGTGGTAATGGATTGGCTAATCACTGGTCAGCCGACGTAAGTGGTGGTACTAGAGGTGAGAATTTTTATTCTCTAAATATTACTGTTTGAGGAATGCCACAACTTACATTTACAAGAAAAGATGGGCTTGAATTATATTTTGGGCTTACAAAGCCTATGTTGCTTGCATTCTTGCTAAAGGGAAACAGTCAAAAGTTGCTGTTGTTGCTAGCTACTATCTATGGAAGTGACGAGAACGTGCCAGTGATGAAGGGACGATGAAGCTGTAGTTGGCCGAGTCTGAGATGGGACTACAATGGACAATGATCGAGAGCATATGCGCGTAGATCGAGTTTAAGGGACTGATGAAAGATGGCCAGAGAGAACTCAAACAAGATGGATGTAGTAGTATGGAAGTGAAATGTGCTACTGCCAGGGAGAACGAGAAGTGTGGGAATATAGTTGGAAAAGAAGTTATACTTCAGAAGCTCCTACGGATGAATGGACGGAGGAAGTTGAAATGCATGTCATGGCAATGTTAATGATGGTTGATGTTAGCCATTGGCAATGAACTGATGGTGATCACGAGTAGATGATGTCTCGGTGGAATTTGGGATGCTGTTGAGCACAAGGAGATGCGAGGAATGAACTGTGGTTTTCTGCCGGAGACTAATGACGCAGAGAAATTGAGCTGTTGTTAATCGGTATTGGGTTTAGGTTTTGCTGAACAGATTGATGGCAGTAAACGATAGAGTTGTGATGTGATTGCAGTGTATGCAGATTAGAGGAATGGTTGAATAAGAAGAGAAGCTCGAGTCTGGAGGTTGCTGTCAGAGATATAAAGAGAGAACTCACTGTGTATGATGAGCCCGAGAACGGATTTTGGAAACAAGGGTTGCTGGCTTGCTGCTGGTTGGTCGTGGCTAGAATATTTGGTTACAGTTAAGCTGTGGATGGTGGAAGGCAATGAATGGCAGTGGAGCTGTGGACGCCTGAGTTTTGATGGAATATAACGGAAGCTGATGCTTAGCTGAAGATGAACAGCTCGAGTTTTGCAGCGAGACTGTTGGCAGAAGATCATATGGGAGTCTGTGGTCGGAGCTGGGGAGACTAATATCGAGTTCAAGTGACAGATGGAGGACGCTGTGGCGTAGACTAGACAGGGAAGAGCTCGAGAAAAGTTGCATGGCTTTGATGATTCTCAGTGATGGAGATCGTGATCGAGACATGGAGGTTTGGATGCTGCCATTTCATGTGTTGTGATGGTTATTAATGGGATTTAGGAACATCCAATGAAGATCGTTGAAGTTTGGTGATTGAGTTTTGCTCTTTGGCGGTAGATGAAGATGAGATGGAAGGGACGACGAGAATGGTAGTTCGAGTTTGAGTCTGAGAGAATATTATGTTGTCAGTTCTACGGGAATGACAAGCTAAGAACAATTTACAGAAGATTTGGGATGGATTGTTTCAAGCCCATTGGACTGGTTAGAGATTATCACGAGCAGGATCACCGTGACTTTTGTAAAATTTGGCCAGAGTATGGCAATCCAGCTTGCCGTGGCTCAGTTTGAGAAGACTTTGTACGTGACTTATTTTGGAATTGGGACGAGTTTGCAACCTACTTTGACCGGGCGTTGTGCACGAACATATTTCTAAGGAGGTGCATTTTCCTATTTTTGCTAGGTTTTCTAGTTTCTTCAAGAGGAGGTGCACTTTCCTATTTTTGCTAGGTTTTCTAGTTTCTTCAAGAGGAGGTTACAAAACTCTATATATTGGGAACCCTAGGCACAATTGGAGATATCTTCTTTTCACCATTTTTCTCCCCCTTAGGGGGAGAACTATCTCTTTTCTATGCTCTTTTTATTGTAAGGATGAATTCAAAGTTCTAATTGTGAAGCTCAATTATTTTGCAAGTTTGTTTCAAGTTTTAAATTGATTCATTGTGGATTGTTTTTACTATATCGAAGGTTTATGATTGATTCTATATTGGTTTGGGTGCGCAGCTAGATTAGTCTATTAATCATTCTAATGCTAGTAGAGAGTTGAATCGATCCTTAATTGTCTCTCATCTCCTACACAAGTAGAAATCGCAAGACCTTGCGGAGGGATTCTGTGTAGCAATTGCGAGTAAAGACAACACCAGTAAGTGGACCGAGCGTACCGAGTTTAACTGCTGGGATCAAACCTAAATTCACAAATTTTAATGCGTTCTGGGAATTACATCTTGTAAGTGTACCTCAAGGTGGTTCTTTTGAATAGAACCCGGTAGTCGAGCGCTTCCGTATCCGGTGATATAAGGAGTTTTGAGGATAGCTAAGCGTACCTGCTTTCCTACGGTTGGTGAAAATTGATTCTAACAAGAGATAAACGGGTATAATGTTGAGTTAACGGTTAGTAACTGCGAAGGATTTCTTCAATATCTTTTTCTTATTATTATTTTTATTCTTCTTTTATATTTTTGCCGATTTAGATAACATATCAATCGCATTACTCTTTGTGGGAACGATCCTTACTACCGCTATATTATATTTAATTAGTGGGAAACATCTTTTTATTTTGTTGAGTAAACGACGCTCACCATGTCATTATCACAACGTTCACTAGTACAAGAGATGTCATACATGATATCTCTCTTTAGTCTTTCAAGAAAACTCTTTTAATTATTGTCACTAACAATTAACAGCTGAGAGTCATTCTTATGACTAACTTTTGATCCCTTCTTGGATATGGAGGACTTCGGGACCCATTTAGAGTTGGGTTTCGCAGGAGCATATTTCTCCTTCATACCATTAGAACGATTGTCCTTTTGAATACTTTTCGAAACAACTTTTTTCCAATTTGGAACATCATATCTTGTCTTAGCATTTACAAAGTCATCTCTCTTTATATATTCAGGTCTTTTATTATCGAGCGATAGGCAAAATTTGAACTATCATTATAATAATTCTTTTGCCTAAACTTAGAACAATAACGATCTGAGTTCTTTTGGGGAGCAAACTTAGCCAATCTGTTTGATATAAAATAAAGTGCATCTTGCATCTTACGAACTTTGCATCCCCATTGAAAGTTCCCTTTATTACCACAATAATAACAATGCTTAGTAACATGGAGTATGAGTTTTAATGTTACCTTTTTGTGGATCCACTTGCCTTGGAGCTTGATAAGTTTTCTTTTTCTTTTTCTTATTTTTGTTTAACGTTGTTGTTTCTTGACATTAGTAGAAGTGCTCTCTTTGATTGCTTATGGTTTAACATAGTTCTAAGGCTTGACATGCTTTTCTTCTTTACAAGAAATAGGAGAATCATTCACATTAGTGGAAGTCTCTAGTTGAGAAGAACTTGTAGATTTAACAAATTTTATCTCATTGTTATCGTTGGAAAAATTTGATTCCTTATAATATCCCAATCCTCGTGTATCACCATGAAATCTTCCCGATTCCAACAATGAGGATAAATTGTTTGTATTATCATTGGACTTTTTCAAGTACAAATTTTCTTCTTCCAATATCTTGATTTTATCAAGAGTACCAGCTAGATCATCTTCAAGGCATTTTTCTCGTGGGAGATATTCACCTTCTTTCTCTTTAAAACTCTTTTGTTGAGAATTAACCCTTGCTTCATATTCAATAAGTTTATTTTCCGATTAAAAGAGATCTCTTCGAAGATATTCACATTCTAATTTCTTAGAATTTAGCTCGTTCGTACGATCTTTAAGAAGAGAATCATTGATGCGGTAACCAATATAATATCATTCAAAAACCTTTTTCAGTTTTCTTGTTCTCACGACAAAGAGGAGTCATAAAACCAAGAAAATTTGAAGTTATCAATTTTTTATTTTTTAAAGGATTCAGTAGTTTAGAGTATTCTGAGACATCCTCTTAATTAAAATTTTTAATCCTTTGAGTTTTTAACCTAGAATATAACTTGGTTTACCAGAGAACACCAAAATTTGCCACCAAATTTTCATGTTATCTAAGAAGTCAGGATGAGTTAACAAGTAATTAATTCTCAAATCTAAAGGGGGACTTAAAAGTTATTCCTCCATTACAGCTTAGAAGAATCAGAGAATGGTCAGATATATGTCTCTTCATTCTAATTTGAATTAGAGTTGGGCACTTATCTTCCCAATCTATTGAGACAATAAATCTGTCCAATCTTTGCAGAAGAAGCGGATTTTGTGAATTAGGCCAAGTGAATTTACCACCTACTATTGGTAAATCCAATAAGTTTTGAGAGTTTAGAAAATTCCTGAATTTTTTTCTATTTCTCTTACAGCCACCAACTCTATTCATTTCCATTTGAGATAGAATTGCGTTCCAGTCACCTCTAATGCACCATGGTTCATGCATAATGGCTCTGATGTCTGTCACTTCATGCTGAAATTGGTCATAATCATCTGCATCTAAAACTACATAAACATAAGTTAATAACCAAATAAGCCATCTTTAACATTTTAGAAACGAAAAGTGTTAGAAAAAACCCTAGAAGTTGATCTTCAATAATTACTTTACCACCATTCCACAAAGTTAAAATTCCGCCAGACCTACCTTCAGAAGGAAGGTAAGCAAACTCGCAGTTATTGTTACCCAACAATGAAAGAATTATAGAGTCATCAATACATTCCATTTTTGTCTCATGAGGATAGAAGGCTTGTTTTTTCTTATAGCATTTATATCTACCGAAATATTTAACTCATCATTCAGACCCATAATATTCCAGGAAAGAATATTAAGATCCATTAGTAATAATCTTAACCCCTGAAGTATTTTATGGAACACTTCCCAAAACTTCATCATCATCAGAATCAAAATCATCCATCCCGTCTAAATCCTCAATTAAGACATTGTTATGTTCCTCATCAGATTTCTTTAGACTTAGGAGAAGATTCTCACAAATATTTTTAGACGTGGAATTATGGAAATTAATACTCAGTACCATATTGAAAGAGATATGGAATTGAACTAGTTTATGTAGTTTAGTATCTTTTTGAGAAACTAACGAACTTAAAAACTCAACGTATCTATTTTTTAAAAGAGGTGATGAGTCCAAGCCACGTGGAGAATCAAAAGACATAGCAGTATCCGAAATTCTGTTATTTTCCAACAAGGCTGATTTTACTGAGTTACAACTCAAGGATCAAAAATATAAACGACTTCCCAAAATCTTAGAATCGTCCGATTCTTACTTGGTTGTCAAGAATTATGCTTGAATCCCAAGTATTCATGTAGTATGAATAGGAGGGATTTCATATCGAGAAAGATACACAAACTCTAAGAGATTTATGAGTTTTTCTCATGCTTCTTCTACTTGTGAGATTATAGAACAATATTTCTAGATAGTTATTTTAGTGTTATGATTAGCTTCTCGCTACTCATAAATTAGTGATTGATTTATCAATCTTTAAGTGTTTTAATTCTATGTAAAAGTTCTATAATAAAGAGTTGTTTGTAGTCGTTTGGATGTAAGCGTATGTCGCCGAACCACGTTGATTATTATGTTCTCGCTTTCTTGTTTCTTTTAGTGTGCATCTTCTTTGTTTCTACTTTACTTCTACATTAATCCAAAGAACTAGTGTTTTGTGGAATTGTTACCAAATAATCCCAAAAAAAAAAAAAACCAAAGAAAAGTTTAATCTTGACTGCACTATTTAAAATCGAGAGAGCCTTCCAATCCTTGTTAATATGCAAATCTTTTCGATGATAATGCATCGCCGATCTAACAGTAATAGAAATAGATCTATTATCCTGCACAAACTCTGGAGAATCTAAAGAAACAAGACGTGGTAAATCCCACTGAAACAAAGATTTACCAATATAATTTACCACCATATTAGACTAATAAAGCAGTCATCTTTAGTCAACTTTTCAATGAATAACGTTCCAACATCTTCTCCATGTTGCATGAAGCAATTTGGGAAAGTAAATCTCCACGTATACTTACTATCCTCTGGTTTAACTTTGATCTTATGTTTTAATAGATGATCTTCCCAATCTTATCTAGGTTTTTGCCAAATGAAAATTTTCTAAACCCGTTACTGACTCATGGGCCAACAACCATCCCAACCGAAGCCCATAGCAAGCCTATTGTATCCAGAAGGTTGTAGAAGTCGGTAGTGATCATTTTCAAACCCAAAAACGGAAAAGAAGTCTCTAGACTTTCTTCGATGTTCTCGAATCATCAAGAATGGCGTAGAAGAAATCGGAAACGAATGAATAACAGACATTGCATTCTCCCCTATAAATACGTGATGCAATACGCTTCGAAGAACCATCTAATCAAATACAAAAACTAACTAACTGCAAGCCAACCAACTTCGACTATAATCATCAATTTTTCATCAGTTCATCAGCAATTTAGAATCCTAATTTCTAATTTTCCAATTCAATCCAAACCTCTTAAAAATGTCGATCATTCCAAGCTTCCTTGGAAACAGAGGAACCAATGTTTTCGACCCATTTTCCCTAGATGTATGGGATCCATTCCAGGACTTCCCATTCTCATCCTCAACCTCATCCTCTGCACTCTCCATGCCTCGTTCTGAATTATCCAAAGAAACATCACAATTAGCGAACACTAGAATCGATTGGAAAGAAACCCCAGAAGCACACATCTTTAGAGCTGATCTGCCTGGTGTTAAGAAGGAGGAAGTGAAAGTCGAAGTTGAAGAAGGGAGAGTTCTGCAGATAAGTGGAGAGAGGAGCAGAGAAAGTGAAGAGAAAAATGATAAATGGCATCGAGTTGAACGTAGCAGTGGCAAATTTCTGAGGAGATTTAGGTTGCCTGAGAACACGAAGGTGGACGAAGTTAAAGCTGCTATGGAGAATGGAGTCCTCACTGTGACTGTTCCCAAAGTTGAAGAGAAGAAGCCTGAAGTGAAATCTATTCAGATTTCTGGTTAGAGTTTCAGTACTGACAGTAAATGTGTTCCTGCCCTTTGGTTTTGGTTTCAGTGTGGAGTGGTTTTAGTATGTTATCAGCGTCAGTGTTGCCTGGACTGGCTGTGTCTTTGATCTTGTGTTATCAGTCTGTTATTAGTGTCGGTGTTGTTCAAAATAAAATAAGTTAGTAGTGGTGTTGTTGCTAATTTTGCTACCTTTGGGTACCGAATCGGTTTGTTGGTGTCTTTGGTCTTGTAATCTTTGTTCTTAATTGCAATCAAGTTACTAATTTTCTTTATATTGTTGGTTCCTTCTAATAATTTTACTAAGTGTGCTGCTAGTGCAAGCCCTGCAACTGGCTTGCAACACCCATCAATTTTTTTTTAAAACGAAATCCATTTTATTAGGTTGACTTAACTTACTGCCACTGGAGGAAAAACAGACCGACTGCCTGAGAGTATGGACACGAAGTTGTTGTTCAACTCCAGTCTGGCTCATACCATCTGCTGAGGCGCATCTTTCACTAAAGAACAAACACCCCTCGGTGGGAAGTCATTGAGAGAAAATGTGCGAAGCATGACAGCAAGATGTCAACATTATTTCCCCACTACCTCCTTTACAAGTTCACATTTAAAACAATCTTTCTCTTCAATCAAATCTCTAACCAAAAGTCAGATTTTCGCTCGACTCAGCAGAAAATTGACATTTTTCCATCAATGTATGCTTCACAAGAAGGGTACTCTTGGCTGGAAGTTTTTGTGTTCTCAGGTCGGTCAATCATCTGCTGAAGACTTTGCACCCTCAGCTTAAGGAATTTACAATCATGAATACTTTCAAAGAATCCAACAAGTTATACTGATCCTTCATTTCTGCATATCTATCCTCAGTTATTTGGTAATGGTTCTTACTCGTAAGTAATAAGCTTCTTATCATTTAAACTATGCTTTATTATCTTGTACTTAGCTTACAGTATAAGAAGAATGCTTTTGCAGAACAATTCATGTACGGTTTTCCTTTTAAGTTACAGGGTGAGTGCAATTACAATTTATAAGCATGTTGTAGAGATCATCAACCACCAGTAATGCTGAAGAACAGAAAATTTTAGAACAAACCCATGTCTTTTGGCATTACATTTGGTTGATAATAATATAACAATCACATTTGCAGTAACAGGACACTGCATATATGCATCTCAAATCGCCTGGGGGAATATATCTCCTACGGACTCAAATGCACAACACCATATGATTTTGAAACAGAAATCCAAGGTTGTCATTTTCCCATAGAGAGGGCAATAGATAGAGAATGTGAGATGGGAAAATGGAAGCAAACATTAAAACACAACAACAACACAACCAGATTTAGAAACTAAAGAAAACAAACATGACCTCTGTTAAAGTGGACAATTCAACCGCTTTCTCCTTCTCATGCTCAGTGCAAAATATGATTTCTTTACCAGCGCTCAAGCTTCCTCTGGTACACTGGCGGGTTTGGCTTGGGCTGGGGTTGATGCTGCTGCTGCTGCAGCCGCTGCATCACGCTTGATTGAAGCACATTTAATTAGATGGTTGTAGCTCCCCTTCTCCTTGAAGAGTTGAGAGAAGTGGTGTTTGCAGTAAAGAATGCCATCAAGAGCAGCATAAGTTGATGGAGTAAGCGCACAACCACCATGACTGCACTTGAAACAAGACTTGTGATACGACAAGCTCTCAACAGTCACCTAGAAAAGGTACAAGCACAGGTTTAGACAAAGACATCAAATGCGTATATCGTTTTACTGTTCAATGAAAAGGCTGCCAATTGAAAACCAATTTTCCTTTTTAGGAATCCAATGCACTTTGAGGGAGGAAACAAAACAAGGAATTGAAACATCTAAAAGCTTCTAGTGGTTGTCTTGATTTTCTTAATTGTTGATTCTGAGCTGGAGCACAGCTATAGTGGACGGGGTAACTGCGGATTGAAAATGGGTCAGCAGCTACAACCCTTGGGTTCCCAAGCAGAGGAATATAATCTAGTCCATAATGAACATACCAACTTAAAGCTCTACTGGATGTGGTCTTTGCGGAAATGAAACACCGAAGACATAAGTAATGGTCCGTGAGCAGGTCACTTACACACAATCAAGGCCAAATATATAATGGGACGAATGAGAATAAATAAAAAAAAAAAGCATCAAACAGTTGATGAAAATCTATCCAAAATGAAAACGTTAATATAGTGTACCTTCTCGAGTGGATAAGCAGTCTTTCCACAGGTTGCACATTTATCTTGTGTACCAGAAAACATGCTAGCAGCTTTACTGGGTGATCTAGACTGCAATCAAGCAAATAATGACCATTAAGAACAGTACAATGAACTTAATGGATTAGGCCTCACCAAGAGATCCAAAAGCTTATATTTTCCAATCAATGCTTAAAAAGGTTAAGGAGATCAAATTACCAAATTTCTTGTCAACTTCTCAGCAGACTTTACAGCTGAAAAAGATCCAACAACACTAATTAGACAGAAGCCAAAGGAAGATGAATATAGGGTAAAACTAGGCACAATAAAGGCATACATGAGACGACATTCTTAGAGAAATTCCCAGATTCCTTGAAGAGTTGTTCGAAATGAGGTTTGCAATAAAGGGTCCCTTCCATCGACGAAAAGCTACTCAGCTGCAAGAAATGAAATCGCATAAGACCCACAATCGTTTGGGGCAACGTAGAATTCACTGAAATCGCAATAATTGAGAATCTAGATCTGCTAAGAAATCTACTGATTTCCATAAATTAGATTAAATTTTTACAGAAAAATCAAAGCTTTAGTAAGGAAAAAAATATAAAGTACCTTTAGAGTTCCTTTGCAATGACTGCACTTAAAACAAGACTTGTGAAAAGAGAGTCCATCAGCTTGTAATTGATCCATAACATAAACTGTCTTATCACAAACATTACATTTCTCAAGTGTACCTGTGAAATTCATCTTTTCAAACCTTAGATCCAAACCTAAACCTCTCAATCAATTAACTTAAGGATCGCTTCGATCGCCCACAATCAAATCCAATAAAAAAATTCACCAAATTTTCTTCTAATTTTAATTTCCTAACCAAAAAAAATGTCTTCTTCTTTGAATTCCTTCAAAATCGAGAGGAAATTCTCGAAGGAGATTTAGGAGGAAAAGTCTGTAGATGAAAAATGAAACCCTGGGTGGAGTCTTTATGTGAACTTTTTGTAGCTAACCGGAGGAGGAGAGAATTTGAATAACAGAGGAAGAAGAAAGGGGAAAGTAAAGATGAGGTGGGTCTAGTTGGAAGAATAAACGTTAAAATAGCCAACTCTTTTTATCCTATGTTTCAAGAAGTTTCGGTATAAAATACATCGAGTGGTGTTGGACGGTCCGATGTGGTTTAAGAGGTTAATTTGAGTACGTGGCTGATTATTATTAGTTAACAGATAGTTGTGTAGAGAATAGTGAAGTAGGGAATAGAAAGAGTGGGTAGTCATCATTCTCTGGCGCTGGATTTGTCTGCTTTCAACTGCGGTTTCTTCGGAGTATGTTATCGATAGTGTCGTCCTCAGGGAGTACTATAGTTTCTATGTAGGAAGTACAGGTCATTATTGTATACACACGTGTATTATCGTGTATTACAAGGTGTAGAATACTGAGTACGCTCAGGTAGACTGTATTCTGTTTGTTGGAATACAGGTCAAATACTGTCTTCTCGCTGTACTGGTTATCAGGTACTGTATCTCCTTTGTTGTATACGAAAAGTTTGTGATTTTTTTTCGATAAATTTTTGATATTGACAATATCTCAAGATGAACGGTTGGTATGGTTTCTTTCTAACTGTTACCTTTTTTTCTTTTGGTTGTTCTATTCTCAGTCACAGTACTATATTTATCGGTAAAAATGGATAAATGCTTAAAAAAAAAACCGTCACTTTTAGAGGCGACCCCAACACAATTAGGCCTATTCCTATGCACATGCCAAACCATTTGCGCCACTATGGGGAAACCGCTGAGCGATCGAATTCCTAGCGAGCGATATTGACAATATCTCCAGCGATAAAGTCTTTATCGCTGACGATATTGTCAATATCGCTCGAAATTCACTATATCGCTGTTGATATAATCAATATTGCCACCGTTCAAGTTTCTGACGCCTATAAATACCGCATCTCTATTCCCCACTTCTCAATTCTTCTTCTAAACTCTCCTTAATTCTTCTTCTAAAAACCATCTGAAAAACCACTGAGTTTCTTTAAACTTTTGTTCTAAAACGATTATCTTCAACAGATATGGAGAGAAGAAGAAGAAACAAAAAAGGGAATGTATCTAGTAGTACCTCAGGACCTTTGGAGCAAATTTTGTTGTGGATACAAATTATGAGTTTAATAATGTTAGACTAGTAGCCGGTGAAGGTGTATTCTCTAATCACCTTTCTGATAATGAGGGGCGATGTAACGCGATAAATCTAAGGGTGCACACGGTCCGGTTCGGCTCGGTTCTTGCCAAGACCGAGTACCTGTACCTCCCTATACTCGGTTCCAAAATTTTGGACCCAAGCACTGCACCTCTGTTCCTCGGTTAGATCTTTGTTCGGGACCAATACGGTACCAGGTACGGTTCCGGTACTATACTCGGTTCCAGACAAAAAAAATCCTGTTAATAAGGACCTGTTTTACTAAACTACAGAAGTAGTATGGGATCGTATATAGTCTCTGCATAAATCTTTTGGAGCAACAAACCATAGTAAGATTTGAGTTTTTTTCTCAACATACACATTTTGGACCCTAACTTGACAAAAAGACAATACATTTAAAGAAGAAAAACAGACTAATGAGATACACCCATCTCCCGTTATCTGGTACTGGAGCTGGAACCTTGAGTCCTTGACTGGTGCTGGAACAGCTGGGACTGGTGCTACTGGTGGGCATGAGCAAGTGCAAACATGATGAATCCACTAATAATGTCAGAGCATGTTGGGCATGAGCAAGTGCAAACATGATTAAAGTGAAGGCATCTTACAAGATTCTAATAGCCAAATGTTTTAGATAGCTTTACTTTAAAAAGCAAATATGTCCCTTTAATCATTGATTGCATTTTTGCTATCTCCTTCCAAATGAAGACTAGTGATTCCCTTGCGTTTTTCCCACTGAATAAAAACTCGATATTCTACATAATTTGTCAGTTCGACATCGTTATTCATCATCTTCTTCGGTGCCCAATAAAAAGTGTTTCAAACAAAAACTACAAAGGAGAATTAAAAAACTAGACTACCAGTCTACCACACATTTTAAAACACCTGAAAAAAAATTATATTACTGATAAGATGGTGTTCATTATGAGGTCACCTTTGTGTAAGCATCGCCCGACTCATGATGCAAAAGAGGGCGAGAATCAGTACCTACAGCTGAAATTATGGTAGTTAAAGCTTCCAATGGCACATCTAACCAAACAGTGACTCCATGCTTCATGTATTTCCTAACAGATTCAAGAATTAAACACAATCTGATTTCACATCTAACTACAAAGGGTTTCAGAAATTAGACCTGCTGAGCAAGAAGTAGGAGGATCTTTCTGAAGATTTTGGGTACCCAACAGATAGATCGATCACTCTTTAGTCAAAATTTAACTGAAAACACAAAAGGAAGAAAATAATCAAAATATAAAAAAATGTAAAAACATCACAATCATAATCATAATAAACTTATAATCAAACTAATTAATCTCAAATTAAATGATACAGATCTAGATTGCATATTACCTAATCAAATGATTAAGGAATCAGAAGATTCAGAACAGATAGATCGAGATTTGGGGTACCCAATTCACTCCTCAGTCAAAATAGCAGAAACACACAATTAAAATCAAAATAACAGAAACACACAATCAAAATAGCAGAAACACCAGCAGTATATACTAATAGCAAACTCTTAATCGATTGATATAAGTAACAACATATGGACGGATCGATTTGTTACCTGTTGTTGCGAAGAAGAAGGATGAAGAAAATGAGAAAGAGGAGATGCGAAGAAGAGATAGAAGAAAATGAGAAAGAGAGTTTCTCTGAGAAAGAAACCCATCTATTCTTCCTCTCACTTAATTTCATTATATACCACCATCAGATGGTTCAAATATAATCCCTAAATCTAATGGTCAGTATGAGTCGGGACTTTCGGTCCGGTAGGCACGGTACCTGTGCTGGACCGTGTACCTGTACCCCCAGACCTCGGTTCCTAGTTTTTGGGACCGATACATGTACCTTGTACCTCGGTTCGGTACAAAACATGGTACGGTTCCACCGGTTCCGGCTCGGTTCCTGTGCACCCTTAGATAAATCTAAGAGGTGGATGGACTGAGTTACGTACAATTTTTCAATTACTTCCTCCTGCTGTTCAAGAGAGAGTGAGAAGATATCCTTGGCGACATCTATATCAAATACAACCTAGAAACCACATGACTCAAGGTGTTCAAGTTATATTAGAACGATGGTGGAAGACTACAAACACGTTCTTTTTCAAGGACTTTGAATGTGGTAAGTCAGTCTTTTCTAGTAATTTAATTTTTAGATTATGTGTTTTGTTTCATAAAAATCAACAAATTCTAATTATGAATAATTATTGTTAATAGGAGTTACACCGATAGATTTATACATGTTAACCTAATTCCATGCCAAGGAACTTACTTCCATTTAATAGACAAAAGTGGTTATCAGAAGAAAGATGGAAAGAATTACTTCCTTTATACTCAAATGAATTAGAAGGAAATCCTACACATAGACAAATAAAAGCGTATGGGTTGAAAAGTTTTTTCAGGCGTTATGCTGTAAAAATGGGTCAAAACAGGGCAGCTGGTAATCAATATTTGATCCCCGAACATTTTGAGGAGCTAGAACGTCTGTTTGTATTGTGGACACTGGGCCAATGTTTGTTTCCAAATGCTAGCTCAGTAGTGTTAATTTGGTTTCTCGAAGCATTAGAAGATTTAGAGCAAGCACCAGCATATGATTGGGGGACTGCGATTTTATCAGAGATTTACATTGCCTAAGTGATAACTCGACGTGTGAGAAAGATAGTTTTAATGCTTTTTGGGGAGTTCTGGAGGTAAGAACCAGTATTTTTCACATTATGTATTTATTTGTCATTTTCATATGGAAAAGTTATTAACCTCCTGAATGTTATTATTTTAAGTATTGGTGGTATACATATTTCTGTGTTTCGGAACCTTGTCTTAATAATTATACAAATGTATTTCCGATCATACGGAAGTATGATTCTGAGAATTGGGAAGCTGCACAGATTGAAGATGGTCAACATGCTGCTATTGTTCATAAGATTCAGCAGTTGAGTAGAACAATCCATAACCTTATCTCACAGCCATATGAAGCAGTACCTGAGTTCCAAGAAGAACTAGGTCAGACAATGGTAGAGTTAAGCCTTAGAAGGATGGTGTTATACATCCCTATTTCTGAGAAGGGGGTTTGGTATTATGGTGAAAGACAGCTTCTTCTATTGCAAGGGAGATCAGTGATAGCTGTCAACCCTTATTTGCGTTCAGATGTTTCAGCAGACGAGTACTTCAAATTGATAAGGGAAGGTCATCGTTGGCAAGAAGCTGATGAATTGATCCAGGAGCCGATTGACAGAAATCAGTACCTATCTTGGTTTAAAACTATTTTCAAGCCAAATATTTCCATGCAACCACAAATTTTGGGTCGGATGGATTTCCCAGCTTTAGGTATGTTGCCACTTGACAATGAATTTCTTCCTTCCCAACCTCCACCAGAGACGGGTGACATATTTGCATATCCTTCTCAAAGTTCATCGTCATACATGCCTCCATTTTCTTGGGAAGTAAAGACTATATCCAGCACACCTGGAGAGATTGTTACTTATCCAATTGTTTCTAGTGCACTTACTCGGAGTTATCCATACCTCGGGGTCAATGCTATAGAGTTGGAGTATCAAGACCGATGTAACGATTATGATGCGCTTGTTCAGGGAATTCAGAAAATGCACTTGGAAGAGATGCAAAGTTTGAGGGAAAGCATGATGTATGACATGAGTACCAGTGTTGGAGCTGGTAGAGGATTGAGTCCAAGTGTTGGAACTTGTAGAGGAATGAGTCCAAGTGGAAGTCAGCAAAGTGGTCGAAGTCAACAAAGTCATCGAAGTCAACAAAGTCGTCGCAGTCAGTAAAGCGGTGAAAGAAGTGAAAGATTGAGGTCGTCATATGTAGGAGGTACCAGAAAGTTCAACCTCAAACATGGTGTTAGAAAGTCAAGCAGTACATGGTGTTGAAGAAAACATTGGCATGGATACAACTCCTACACGTATGTTTAGTCATTTGCAGCCTGACATACTGACTCCAGGTGGTGGTGTGAACATGGAAGTAGTTAGGCAAAAAAATCTGTATACCCCAATTGCCTCATCCTCATCAGCATTTCAAACATTCCAGCAACAGTATCAACCACACCCATTCCAAGATTTGTATAATGTTCCCATATCCCATACTCCCATTGCTTATCAAGGTTATGGTGATTCTGATGAGACTCAACCAACAAGTGAGTCTCAAACCGGCACTTTAACTAGTTTGTTGAACAACTCTATGGATCCATAAAATGCAGGCAATTGGATCTTTGGTCCGGGAGAAAATGAACAAGGAAACAGACAAGGAAAGGAGTAGTTAAAATGTTAAAATGAGTAGTTAATTTTGTGTTTTTTCTTTTAAATGGACAAGGAAATGAGTAGTTAAATTTTTTTCTTTTAGTAGAAATGTGAAATGTAATTTTGTTTTTTTAGATCAATGTAAACTATCTTTTAAATTAATAATCAGATTGAAGTCATATTTACATTTCATTAAAAAATTACCTTCATAGTAGAGAATCAGACCAATAAACAAAAAAAAAACAACTATCAATGAGTATACGAATAGTAAATATGGTCACTGCTCTATGCCTTACTAAGAAGTTACCACATCTATCTCTAAGTGGGTATGTGGAAATACGCTATCATGATCCACTTCGGTTATGCACTATGCATGGTGAAATGAATTTGAAGTTGGGTTGGAATTGTAGCCGTTAGATGAAGAGATGATAAGCGAGCATTAAACTAGCGAGCGTTATCTTGACTGTCGCTGGCGATTGAAAAACTAGCGAGCGATATGTTGACCATCGAGCGACAAATACTATCGCTCGCTGGAAACTATGTCGTGTATGCCAATATGCCAGAAATAACATATTGGCATATGAGTTTGGAAGTTTGGCATACCCATAGTGGGTGCATATATGACAAATATCATGTTTTGGCATGTGCATATGAATAGGTCTTAGGGGCGACACAAAAGACAAAATAGGTTAAAAATACTTATATGACCCTTCATAATCGGAAGGTTAATCCATAATCGGTAGTTTGGGGCAACTCTATATTCGGTAGTCATATGAACTATTTTGACTACCGATTATGGTAAGATTTCGACAAAGATTATACTGTATAATCGGAAGTCATGATAACTTCATTTACTACCGATTATAGGCTCAACCAAATTCGAAAAATAGAGGATTTTTGAAAAATATCATTTTGGGGCAACTCTATATTCGGTAGTTATATGTGTTGGATATTTTCAAGATTATTTGTCGCTGTCCTGGGGGGCGTAGCCTCTCCCGGCTAGGGGCAACGCCCCCTAGCAGAGTGCGAGACAGCGTCTCGTGGAAATTTTTTCGGTTAATGAATTTGAAAACCTATTTGGTTTTCCAGAAATTTTCACAAAACGTGTCTGTTCCCATAGGGTTTCTTCATTATCGGAAGTCATGATAACTCTGATTTTGGGGCTACTCTATATTCGGGTTTCTTCATTATCGAAGTCATGATAACTCCTTTCTTACCGATTTTGGGGATTTTTTCAAACTCTATATTCGGTAGTTATATCTTGACTCACCGATTATGGTATATTTGCAAAGAGAGTCACTGCATAATCGGAAGTCATGATAACTCTTCCTTTCTTACCGATTATAGGCTCAACCAAAATTAAAAAAAAAAAGGATTTTTGCAAACTCTAATTTTGGGGCTACTCTATATTCGGTAGTTATACGAAGTATCTTGACTACCGATTATGGTAGGATATTTGCAAAGAGAGCCACTGCATAATCGGAAGTCATGATAACTCTTCCTTTCTTACCGATTATAGGCTCAACCAAAATTTAAAAAAAAAAGGATTTTTGCAAACTCTAATTTTGGGGCTACTCTATATTCGGTAGTTATACGAAGTATCTTGACTACCGATTATGGTAGGATATTTGCAAAGAGAGCCACTGCATAATCGGAAGTCATGATAACTCTTCCTTTCTTACCGATTATAGGCTCAACCAAAATTCAAAAAAGATAGGATTTTTGCAAACTCTGATTTTGGGGCTACTTTATATTCGGAAGTTAAATAACCTAAATTCCCTACCAATTATGGTAGCATTTTTGCCAAAGGTGTACTGTATAATCGGGAGTCAAGATAACTTTATTTACTACCGATTATAGGATAATCAAAATTCAAAAGATATTGGATTTTATTTTTGGGATACTTTATATTCGGAAGTTATACAAACTAAATTTACTCCCGATTGTTGATTAACTACCGATTGTGAAATAACTTACCGATTGTAAAGGGTAGTTTGGCCATTAAAAAAAATACCCCGGAAATAACCTACCGATTATGACCTATTTTGTCGTTTTGTGTCGGCCCTAATTGCGTTTGGGTCGCCCCTAAAAGTGCCAGGTAAAAAAAGAAAAGAAAAGAAAAAAATAATCAATGTATCATACTTTGTTATACTGGCGAGATTGGGATATACCCATATTAATTGGGCATACCTAATGAGATAAAATCTGGGTCATTTTGAAGTAAAATAGAGCGCCCCTTAACCATGTATTTTCTAAATGTAAAACTTCTCAAATTATGAATTTAAGTTATGAAATTTTGTTTTTGATTGAACTTATGTAGGAAGATTTTTGATGAAAAAATTGTTTTAATAATATTTTTTGCAACGGAAATGAAAGCACACTACCCAAACTTTCAAACACTTCTAAAAAGGGGATTGCAAATCTCTTGTATGAAATCATACTCAAAATTAAAAAAGAAATCGTCACTTTCAGTTCTGAAAGTATGAAAAGTCAGCAGGGTCGCTGAATGAATACCATGCCGACTATGGTTGAGCAACATGCTTGTTTCTAAACAACAATGCTCACTGTATTATATTTGACACACATGAGTATGTGTTAATACTTCACTAGTCGGCATCTTATTGATTTCTTACCTTGCCGGATATCCCACAGTCGGCATCTAATTAATTTATCACCTTGTCGGCCAAGGTATAGTCAACAAGGTAATGATGTTACTACCTTGCCGATATTTGGCTATACCCAAAAGAAAACAGATTCTTGAAAGTTGTAATTCACTTTATTCATGCAATTTTTGTTACTACATTGATTAAAACATAAAACCTAACTCCTTGTCGTAGGAATAACGAATGCACTTAGCATGTGCATCACGCCTTTGAACCCCTAGGCGACCCTAGTGGACGATTTATAGTCTAGTGAGGGTTTACATAGAGATCTACCCACAAAACCTACACAAAAGCTTTAAAAACCATCAATCTCCGTCAAAGGAATCCGAGTCCGATCCACCCTCCATGAAGTCTGGGGAATACTTCGGGATTTTGGATACCATGAAGTGGTAGCTTGCATCAAATGTGAATGATTTTCCCTTTTCCTCCAAGTAGCGCGCTATCACGACTTCATCCTACAAAAACAAAACACAAACTTACTTTGTTAGTGGTGTTTAATAGGAAAATCAAAAAACATGGTTTACGTAAAATGAACCACTAAAATACTTACAAATTGTTCAATGGACAAGTTAAAGTGGGTAGCGTTCAAAATCTAATGTTGGATAGCTAAATAAGCAAGTATAACATTTTCTATGACTAGGTGCCTATCATGGATTTGTTGAACACTTATTCCATTCGGATTCCCAAACTCTTGCCTATATCTATTGTATACCCTTGGCCAAAAGGTTTTAGCATCTACCTTTACAAAGGACTGATTTCTAACTCGAGTTTCGGCATACCATGCTTTGGTGATGGATAGATCTTCATTTGAATCAAATGATGCCATTGTTGTATGTGGAGGTATTGGGTGAGTTAGAAAGAGTATATGATGATATGAGCTTTGGAGAGTATATGCAAATAGGTGTGTGTTGTTATATAGAGAATTAGTGTATTTATAGGATGGTGCCCAAATTTGGTCGTTATTGTAGTCAATCAATGCAGTTGTACTTGCAAAAATTTGAATTTTGAATTCACCGGCGAGGTTTTTGTTTCCTCAATATGCCGACTAACATACCCTCGGCATGGCCGTAATTTTCTTACCTTGCCGGCGTTATGATTTTTGTAACTCAGGAGAAGTTCATTTTCTGCTACATATAGTCGGCACAATATTTGGTCATTAGAGTGCCGACTTATAAAATCGGCAAGTTCATAATTTTATTACCTCGCCGACTTTATGATTTTTGTAACACGGGAGAAGTTCATTTTCTGCTACATATAGTCGGCATGATATTTGGTCATTAGAGTCCCGGCTTTTATACAGTCGGAAAGTTCTTAATTTTATTACCTTGCCGACTTTATGATTTTTGTAACAAAGGAGAAGGTCATTTTCTGCTATATATAGTCGACAGGGTCGATAATTCAGTTAATTGACGACTGTTATACTAACGACAAGGTGTTAATATTTTTTTACCTTACCGACCCTGGTAACTGAACAATTTCTGATGTCAGGTCCGACAGTCTTCCAGTTCACAACCTTTCCATCCCTGGTTTAGTTGGCACTGTAACTTAACAAAACATTCACTCAAGACCATGCCGACTAAATTATTGAAACTTAACATAGCTAAACAAACCATTCATTCAACAACTAGAAATCCAACATTTGTCCAAAATAAGAAAACATATGTCCCATTGTTTATGGGTAAAAATCGTTTCTGCCGATATTGGTAAATCCGGTAGGTGAGTGAGAGACTAGTTTAAACCATAAACAAATGTGATGCAGTGAGAACTTTCTAGATTTAAGAGATCAATCGGTACAAGTCCATCCTAAACCAAGAAATGGTTGTTCCAGGCTTGCTTCGGTCACAAAGTGGAGGAGAATGGTTGATTTGTGGAGGGAAGCAAAGAAAGGTGTTGAGACCAGAATAATTCTGGGAGAGTAGTGTCTCGACTTGTATCAGAAAGTGAAAGCTTCGGAAGCTTGCAAGATATGAAAGCTTTTTGGAGAGCTTGCAAAGTTGCCTTTTGTGAGAGTGTTGTATTTTTCTCCTGACCGAGACTTGTTGTCTGTTAGAAATAGGTGAGACCTAATTATACAAGTTGAGATTGAAACGTACCATGGCCTCATTAAGGAAGGAAAATAAAGGGTAGTTAAATGGGATGAGGTGGTAACCAGCGTGTTTAAGAGTGAAAACGTTTTCACTTTTATTTCCCCATTTAATTGACCGCTTTTATTCCTTTTCACGCTTTCTTAATACGAGCGTAGTGTACGCTGCATGCTATGACCGCCAAACCAAAACCTTGAGAAAGCATCCCCCAGTTTGTGTTGATGTATCGAGAGTTGGTTGCACTTTGGGTCCAAGTGGCAATGCCAAGCTGCTAGGGGAGCGTGCGGCATGTGCGGAATGCCTTGAACGCAAGTTACACTTTGAGTGTAAGTGGAAATGACAAAGCTGCTAGGGGAGCGTGTGGCATGTATGGGCCGCAATTTACACTTTGAGTGTAAGTGGCAATGCCAAAGCTGCTAGGGGAGCGTGTGGCATGTGCGGGATGCCTTGGCCGCGGGTTATACTTTGAGTACAAGTGGCAATGCCAAAGCTGCTAGGGGAGCGTGTGGCATGTGCCAATGGCATGTGAGGGATGCCTTGGCCGCGGGTTGTACTTTGCGTACAAGTGGAAATGCCAAAGATGTTAGGGGAGAATGTGGCATGTGCCAATGGCATGTGCGGAATGCCTTGGTCGCGGGTTGCACTTTGAGTGCAAGTGGCAATGCCAAAGCTGCCAGGGGAGCGTGTGGCATGCGTGGGATGCCTTGGCCACGGGTTGTACTTTGAGTACAAGTGGTAATGCTAAAACTTCTAGGGGAGCGTGTGGCATGTGCGGAATGCCTTGGTCGCGGGTTGCACTTTGAGTGCAAGTGGAAATGCCAAAGCTTCCATGGGAGCGTGTGGCATGTGCAGAATGCCTTGGTCGCGGGTTGCACTTTGAGTGCAAGTGGAAATGCCAAAGCTTCTAGGGAGCGTGTGGCATGTGCCAATGGCATGTATGGAATTCCTTGGTCGCGGGTTTCACTTTGAGTGCAAGTGGTAATGCCAAAGCTGCTAGCGGTGCGTGTTGGCATGTGCCAATGGCACGCACGTCCATATTGGCCTAGATTGCACGGTTTGCAATCCTAGGGTGCGGGCGCTACTTTGGCATGTTCCAATGACATAAAGGCTTGTAAAGTGGCTAGCGGTGCGTGTTGGCATGTGCCAATGGCACGCACGGCCATATTGGCCTAAGTTGCATGGTTTGCAAGCCTAGGGCGCGGGCGCTATTTTGGCATGTGCCAATGGCATAGAGGTGCGGCTGGCATGGTTATCATGCCTTGGCGCATTTGGTGTGGCTAGCATGATTTGCCATTGGCACAAAAGTGCGGATAGCATATTTGGCATGCTTTGGTGCGGTTAGTGTGACTAGCATAGCTAGGGCCAAGGTAGAGTGTGTTTGGCATGGCGCGGCTAGCTTGGGCTAAGTATGGCTGGCATGATTTGCCATTGGCACAGAGGTGCAGCTAGCATGGTTGGCATGATTTGGCGCGTTTGGTGTGGCTGACATGTTTTGCCGTTGGCACAGGGGTGCGGCTAGCATGGTTGGCATGCTTTGGCGCGGTTTGTGTGTCTGGAATGATTTTCCATTGGCATAGGGGTGCAACTAGCATATTTGGCATGCTTTGGCGCGGTTGGTGTGACTAGCATAGCTAGGGCCAAGGCAGAGTACGTTTGGCATAGCGCGGCTAACTTGGGCTAAGTGTGGCTGGCATGATTTTCCATTGGCATAGAGGTGCGGCTAGCATGGTTGGCATGCTTTGGCGCATTTGGTGTGGCTGACATGTTTTTCCGTTGGCACAGGGGTGCGGCTAGTATGGTTGGCATGCTTTGGCGCGGTTGGTGTGGCTGGCATGATTTGCCATTGGCACAGGGGTGCGGCTAGCATGGTTGGCATGCTTTGGCGCGGTTGGGGTGGCTGGCATGATTTTCCATTGGCACAGGGATGCAGCTAGCATGGTTGGCATGCTTTGGCGCGGTTGGCGTGGCTGACATGATTTGCCATTAGCACATGGGTGCGGCTAGCATGGTTGGCATGCTTTGGCGCGGTTGGTGTGACTAGCATAGCTAGGGCCAAGGCAGAGTACGTTTGGCATGGCGCAGCTAGCTTGGGATAGGTGTGGCTTGCATGACTTGCCATTGGCACAGAGGAGAATTAGGGTTTGGCTCGTTGTAACCCTAATTTGAAAAAATACCCCCCATTAATTACTGACTACATACATTAAATGTTCTAATAAATGTGTCACTGGTGATATTAGGTTATTCGGGGTTTTACAATTTTACCCTTTGTCCAAAAACCACCATCAACATTAAGTCCCCTGCTTAGCTCGGAACATGAGCTTTGTTGCGAGGTAAGCATAAGATGGTGACAAACTAGTAAATCGTAAAGAAAATAGAGGAGGCTTGCCTGACCTTTTTATTGATAGGATTTGGAATCCTTGTCTCTGGCAGTTTTGCTCAAATCGGGAGGCTGCAGGCATGATTGGGAAGTCAGCATCATTGAGACACAGGAATCTAGGCGGCATTGAGAAGTTGATGCGAGTTGGGAAACTGAGCGTGCTAGCTGGTGGGACCGGCGCAAGGTGGGGAAGCTGAGCGTGCTAGCTGGTGGGACATGCGCAAGGTGGGGAAGCCGAGCGTGCTAGCTTGCGCGACTTGGGAGGTACTGGGAAGTTAGCGCAATTGGTGGGACCGATGCAACTTGGGCGATATTGGGAAGTTGGTGCAACTGGTGGGACCGGTGCAACTTGGGCGACATTGGGAAGTTGGGCGTCCTTGTGGGTCCGTTCCTTATACGCACGATTTTGGTAAAGGGAAATCCTTCCCTATTTCGGAATCTTCACGCCTATATATATAATCCCTTTCTCTCATCTTGCACTTTTTTCTTTCATCCTTTCACGCTAGCGGCAGAGTCATGAAGAAAAACCGGCTTCCAGGTATGTCTTCCAATACTTTTCTTGTTTCCCTTTTTATGTAGGTGCAAACCCTAACGGTAGGCGTTTTTCTTTTATTATCCTTGCAATGATATTGCGTATATGATTTCTTGGCGTGCTTCTTGTAGAAAATATTGTATATATGCACCCAAGGAAAATACTGCATATATGATTTGAACCCGTAGAAAAATGCTGCATATATAATTTTGAACCTGAAGAAGGATACTATAGACGCATTCGAGCCCATAGAAAATACTGCGTATATAATTTTGAACCCGAAGAAGGATACTGCAGACGCATTTGAGCCCATATAAAATATTGCGTATGTAATTTTCAACCCGAAGAAGAATACTGTATATGAATCCCGAAGAAGAATATTGTATATGTGCTTCATATGATATCGAACCCATAGGAAATATTACATATATGAATTTCGGACCTGAAGAGAATACTGCGCGTGCAGTTTTGAACCTGTGGAGAATACTCTTCTTCTTTTTTTTCCATTCTTTCCTTTTGTTGAGTGCGGTTATGTGTCAGGGAGATAATTTCGTCTTTCTCCGTTTTGTTTTGTGCATATATCTTGTTACCAAATTGTTATGAAGAAATCTGACAAGATGTTACCTGAACAAAGTTTCGCTTCATCGAAGGATGTTGATAATTCCAAACCAAACACGGATGATGAATTTCCCCTGCTCGGAAGAATCATCCATATTTCGTGCCAATTTTGTTAACCGGTGGTGAAGATGAAAAGAAGACACGTTCGGTTCGCCCAGAGAACGCCATACGGTTTTTTCTTCATAAAGGGGTATATTCTTATTCCAACATTTATTTTAGGATGTGTCAAATCCCATTGCGTTCCTTTGATAGATGGGTTGAGTTTATGGTGAGTAAGGAGCACATAAATACCAACTTGACTCGAGTGCAGATTATTGATGCTGTCAGAGCTTCAGTAAGTCTCCAGATTAGGAAAGACGTCCCGGGCTTGGTTGATTTCATTTCTAGATGGTGTTCGGACACTCATACGATCAGATGTAGATGGGGTGAAATAACTTTCTCTTTGGAGAGTGTGGCTCTCTTGCTGAATCTTCCGGTAACCCGAAATCTTAACATCCAATTGTCTGAAGATGCGAGATGATCTTGCCGCTAAGTTAGGAGATTTCGCCCGAAAAGACTCCACTGCGAAGTCAAAGGATTCTGACCAGAAAGAGGATGAAAGGTGCTTTTACGGCTGGTGGATATCTCAATGGTTTCCGGACGAGCTGGAACCTAAACAGAAAAGCAGTGATCTTCATGTTGCAGCATTTTTGGCTCTCTGGTTGTCTAGATACATTTTTGATGACGGTTCTGGCAAGAAGAAAATAATACCAGAGTTGCTAGTGATTGTTGTGAAGTTGGAAAAAGGTGAAGTTATTCCCATTGGCAAGCTATTCCTTGGTTCCATGTATGTGCATCTGGACCACCTAGTTGCGAACATGTGAGTTTCAAATGGTTTTATGAAAGTGGATTCATATGTGCATGTTGTTTTTCTACAAGCATGGTTATGGGAGCACTTCGAGAAGTACGCTCCGAAACTGTTGCCCTCGATTCCCGCGAGTTGGGGCGGATCCAAAATTCTTCGATGGGTGAACAGGCGTCCAAGAGTTGGTATGAGCTTGGTTAGTCTTCTCGATAAGTCGCATGAAATCCGTTTTCGCCCATGGGAGCTGGTCCATAGGTCTGTGACTTAAATTGACACCTTTGCTTTTATTGCGAACATGATTTTGTCTTCTAACGGAAGTTTGAGTGTTGGTGAAAACTTGTTTATTCAAAGATGCCTGCCTGGTTATATGCCGTCTTTCTTTATGGGGTCTTTCCGAATAACTGCTTACAATATTGACCATGCCGCTCGTCACATGGGTTTCGATCAAGGTGTGCCTCTTGCTTACCAGCTGGTGGTTCCTAAGGATTCATTGCGTGTCTCCCTCAATGCCAGTGCCCTTGATCCGGGTATCCGCCTTCCATTCTTTCAAACGGGAAGAGTAAATTCGACGACTTTTGGTTATAATGAGTTCTGGTACGATGAGTGCCTTGTGATCCATGATTTTGTAAATAACGTGGTGGAGAATGTTCGTTGTAAACCTTCCCCAACAGTTTTGAAGAAGTATCCAATGTTGAGAGATCTCAAGCGAAAGTTTTCTGGAAACTCGAAAAGTCCCCAGGCAAAGGAACAGAGAACGAAGAATCATGCTGGCGGGTTCCAGGCGGTTTCAAAGGATCCTCCTGCATCTCTCGTGTCTTTCAGTTCTTCCAATAACCAGGTATGTGTCTCCTCCTTGTTAGTTTGTCTAAAAACATGTGAATTTCTGCTGAAAACATGTGTCTTGTTTCTACCAGGGTTTCGGTAGTGTTAATGCTTTCGCTTCTCTTGCACGTTACCAGGAGATGGAAATTCCTTCGAATAATTCCGGCAGTACTGAGCTTTATCATAACGGTGATGAGCCCGAAAAAGAAGAAAGTTCGACAAGTGAGAGTGATTCTTCTGACAACAACATTGGTTCTTTTTCGGGAAGTGGTTCGGTGAGTTTCACGCTTCTTTTCTTTCTTCCTCCGCTTGTTTTTTTGAAAAATGTATAACTCAAGTTTGCAGGAGGAATCCGGTTCGGAAGACGATTCTGGGGCGGAGCCACACGAAAACTTGCCTTTGGTGACAGCGACCGATGTCGGTGACTTAGAGATGGAAGTTGGCCAATTGCTGGGCACAAATGTAGTTCGAACGGTGGATGATTCCCTGATGGTTGCTGCCATAGACATGGAAAAAGACCCTTTGCAAGTCGCGGGTCGAGTTGCAGGCGCCACTTTTGATCCCCCGTACTTGGCTCCTTACCCAGGTCATGTGCTGGTTAGCGGTTTTAGCGTGCTGGCTAAGTATGAGGCGTTGTACACCAGAATATGGGAGAAGTATGGACATATGGCCACAACCAAGAAGATCACTAGTCGATTTGTGCTGGTTAAGCATGTGGAAGAGGCTTTATCTTCTATCGAGGACATGCGTGAGGTGACTGGCCACACCATTTCTGAAGATGTCATTGCCGACTGGGAGCACCATCACGACGTGTGTGTAGAAAAGGAATTCAACGCTTCGTGGTTTTTCGAAGGCCTTGCTGAGATCCAAAAGCTGAAAAATGCAGCAGTCGAAAGCCTTTCTGCAGAGGATATTGCACGATAGGAGGTAGAACTCGAAAAGCTTTCCAAGATGTTGACTACAAAAAGAGCGGCTCTTGAAGATGCAAGGGTGAATTTCTCCAAGAAGAGCAGACCTATGTTGGATGATTTTCCTTGAATGTTCTCTGTTTTTCTAAACTTTCATTTAGTTTTTTTTTTTGAAAGACATACTGGATGTCTGGTTTAAAGTTCGACTGTTTTTGATAGACATCTGGTAGCTTTTGAGGATATTAGATTATTTCTGGAATGAATGGTTTTGATAATATAACTCTGATTGTGCTTTCTAAAAGGAATATTGCTTTTATGAAAGTGTGTGATAGAAATCGGCACAAGATGCAATAATATGGAGGTTTTATTAAGAACCCAAAAAGAGATCGTATATCTTGTCTGACTTAGACTTACTCAAATTTATTAATCCTTTGATGCAAGCAAGATCCTTTCATGTGAAGTCCGGCCTTGCGGGTAGCATTGTTAGCAAGTCCCCAGTCGCTGGTAGCATCTTTAGCGAGTTCCTAGTTTTCTCGTGTAGTCTTCGCGGCTGGTAACCGGGTTATCTGGTAGTTGAGTTGTAGTGAGTCACCTTCCCCTACCATCCTGACATCTGGGTCGAAGAATGATATCGACGGTCAAAAATTGGCATTGTAACCGATAGCTCAATCCTCCCGCTGTGGTAGCCAATTGTTTATGGGTAAAAATCATTTCTGCTGAATTTGGTAAAACCGGTAGGTGAGTGAGAAACTGGTTTAAACCCTAAACAAATGTGCTGCACGTGAGCACTTTATAGATTCGAGAGATCAATCTGTACAAGTCCGGCCTAAACCAAGAAATGGCCGTTCCAGACTTGCTTCGGTCACAAAGTGGAGGAGAAGGGTTGATTTGGGGAGGGAAGCAAAGAAAGGTGTTGAGACCAGAATAATTCTTGGAGAGTAGTGTCTCGACTTGTATCAGAAAGTGAAAGCTTCGGAAGCTTGCAAGAGATGAAAGCTTTTTGGAGAGCTTGCAAAGTTTCCTTTTGTGAGAGTGTTGTATTTTTCTCCTGACCGAGACTTGTTGTCTGGTAGAAATAGGTGAGACCTATTTATACAAGTTGAGATTGAAACGTACCCTGGCCTCATTAAGGAAGGAAAATAAAGGGTAGTTAAATGGGAGGAGGTGGTAACCGGCGTGTTTAAGAGTGAAAACGTTTTCACTTTTATTTCCCCATTTAATTGACCGCTTTTATTCCTTTTCACGCTTTCTTAATACGAGCATAGTATATGCTGCATGCTGTGACCGCCAAACCAAAACCCTGAGAAAGCATCCCCCAGTTTGTGTTGATGTCTTGAGAGTTGGTTGCACTTTGGGTCCAAGTGGAAATGCCAAGATGCTAGGGGAGCGTGTGGCATGTGCGGAATTCCTTGACCGCAAGTTACACTTTGAGTGTAAGTGGAAATGCCAAAGCTGCTAGGGGAGCGTGTGGCATGTGCGGGATGCCTTGGCCGCAAGTTACACTTTGAGTGTAAGTGGCAATGCCAAATATGCTAGGGTAGCGTGTGGCATGTGCGGGATGCCTTGGCCGTGGGTTTTACTTTGAGTACAAGTGGCAATGCCAAAGCTGCTCGGGGAGCGTGTGGAATGTGCCAATGGCATGTGCGGGATGCCTTGGCCGCGGGTTGTACTTTGAGTACAAGTGGCAATGCCAAAGCTGCAAGGGGAGCGTGTGGCATGTGCGGAATGCCTTGGTCGCGGGTTTCACTTTGAGTGCAAGTGGCAATGCCAAAGCTGCTAGGGGAGCGTGTGGCATGTGCCAATGGCATGAACGGAATTCCTTGGTCGCGGGTTGCACTTTGAGTGCAAGTGGTAATGCCAAAGCTGCTAGCGGTGCATGTTGGCCTAGATTGCACGGTTTGCAAGCCTAGGGTGCGGGCGCTACTTTGGCATGTTCCAATGACATAGAGGCTTGGAAAGTGGCTAGCGGTGCGTGTTGGCATGTGCCAATGGCACGCACAGCCATATTGGCCTAGGTTGCACGGTTTCCAAGCCTAGGGCGCGAGCGCTATTTTGGCATGTGCCAATGGCATAGAGGTGCGGCTGGCATGGTTGGCATGCCTTGGCGCGTTTGGTGTGGATGACATGATTTTCCATTGGCACAAAAGTGCGTCTAACATATTTAGCATGCTTTGGAGCGGTTGGTGTGACTAACATAGCTAGGGCCAAGGCAGAGTGCGTTTGGTATGGCGCTTCTAGCTTGGGCTAGGTGTGGCTGGCCTAATTTTCCATTGGCACAGTGGTGCGGCTAGCATGGTTGGCATGCTTTGGCGCGTTTGGTGTGGCTGGAATGTTTTGCCGTTGGCACAGGGGTGCGGCTGGCATGTTTTGCCGTTGGCACAGGGGTGCAACTAGCATATTTGACATGCTTTGGCGCGGTTGGTGTGACTATCATAGCTAGGGCCAAGGCAGAGTGCGTTTGGCATGTCCCGGATAGCTTGGGATAGGTGTGGATGGCATGATTTGCCATTGGCATAGAGGTGCGTCTAGCATGGTTGGCATGCTTTGGCGTGTTTGGTGTGGCTGGCAAGTTTCTCCGTTGGCACAGGGGTGCGGCTAGCATGGTTGGCATGCTTTGCGCGGTTGGTGTGGATGACATGATTTTCCATTGGCACAGTGTGGGGCTAGCATGATTGGCATGCTTTGGCGCAGTTGGTGTGGCTGGCATGATTTTCCATTGGCACAGGGATGCGGCTAGCATGGTTGGCATGCTTTGGCGCGGTTGGCGTGGATGGCATGATTTTCCATTGGCACAGGGGTGCGGATAGATTGGTTGGCATGCTTTGGCGCGGTTGGTGTGACTAGCATAGCTAGGGACAAGGCAGAGTGCGTTTGGCATCGCGCATCTAGCTTGGGCTAGGTGTGGCTGGCATGACTTGCCATTGGCACAGAGGGGAATTAGGGTTTCGCTCGTTGTAACCCTAATTTGAAAAAATACCCCCATTAATTACTGACTACATGCATTAAATGTTCTAATAAATGTGTCACTGGTGACATTAGGTTATTCGGGGATTTACAATTTTACCCTTTGTCTAAAAACCACCATCAACACCCATAAACCTTAAAAAAAAAACATTTGTCCAACCATTAACCTTAAAATTTGTCTGCCACATAAAGAAATAAACTAGAAATGCATTCATTCACGACCATGACCACTACCACTACCACGACCTCGTTTAGCATTTTCGCTACCACTACCACCACCACGGGTACGAGCCCTCTTTTGTTCAGCATTCATCTTGGTTTGTGCTTCCCTCTTTAGTTAAGCATTAGCTTGATGGAACATTTCGGTGGCATCCTCATTGCTCTTCAATCGACAAAGGATCTCCTCTTTCTCTCGCGCAACACATAAACTTCACAAGGGTCTTCAAAAGCTCATATTTTCAATTAAACAACAAACAATAATAGACTAATTCGATAATGTAATCTTAAAAAAATAAGAGCAAGTCTAAAATACTTACAAAGTTCTTAAGACTTGTTGTTGGGTCTTTCAGTGGCATCTTCCTCTTACGATCCGGTTGTTCAACATTCTCTTTCATTTTCCTACTCATAGTAGGATGAGAAAAACCCAAGTACCACGGCATGTAATCTTCATGAGCTTCATAACCTTAGGTCACCTCATCCAAAAGACTCGTATTAATTTTATGGTCACACCTTTTGTTCCAATCACAAATCACTGGTGGTGGAGCGTGACGGACGTCAATACTTTTTTGGGACATGCTGCACTCCTCCCTTATCACTTTAAAGAATAGATCATCACCGAGATGAGGTACTTCTTGGATGTAAACTAGTTGTCACAAAACCCGTTATGGATCGTACATTGAAAATCATTGGGGGTAAAACAAGGGACCGTAGTATAATGCAACATCATTTCTCCTTTTGATTATACCTTCATTTCTAGTATCTCTTTAAGGATCAAATATTACCTCATCCGCAGTCATTTTGTCCAAGGCGACTCGCATGTTGATAAGATCTTGTGGCATATCCTTCTCCTGAGCACCAGTAAAACTTTATTGTTGTCCTCTTGACTTGTAACTCACAAGTTTAGTATTCACTTTGATGTGAGGGTTTCCTTTCACCAAAAAAGGGGAGTGCTCATGTACCCAAACCTATGCAAACACAAAGTTTAGTAAAAATCTTATCTTATAAGAATTTTGCAAATATAAATGATTTAGACAATTGAATTACCTGGAAGAGACATAGATTTCCGTTAAGTTGTTCAGTCAGTTCCCCTGAACCCTTTGTCAACTCTGCATTAAAGAAGGCAACCACCGCATTACCCCAAGAATACATATGCATCTCATGAAAGGGATGCAATAGTTGAAGATACTTGGCGTCGACCAAGCTTCTGGAACTGTTGGGGAAGATACATTTGCCCAAGATGTATAGCAAATAAGCTGACGTAATAGCATTGATTTGCACCATGGACACACTTCCTTCGACATCAATGATTTTCTGGGTCCCATAGTATGTGTCCCTCAACATCTTCAGATTTAACTTCCTGCTTATATAACCATCCTTCTTCACAAACAAAGACTCGGACTACTTCTCATCCAAATCGAATAAGATCTTGGTCAATTTGAAGATTTTCTCCCAAGAAATGCCTTCTTCGTATCCATCATTGATTACTTTTCCCTCAACCTCGAGGCCTAGAATTTGATGAGCATTATCTGGAATTACCGCCATCTCACCAAATGGAATAACATTATATCAGTCTGTCCATAGAACCTCTCACAGAATGCAGATACGGTAACTCTGTCATACTCAACAATCCAATTCTCCACCGCAGGCCACATCCCGGATTTCTTGACAATTGCTTGCACCTCGGCACATTCCTTGTCAAGTGGCCAGCTCTTCATCATAGTGCTTAAAGCTTGGTGCCTCATAAGATGGATGGCACACTTGTGATCCTAAGTACCAAAAAAACAAAATTAAAACAAATACAAACACTTGAAGCAAATTTAAGATAGATACACTTAAATAAAAACAAAGTTTTATTGAGATTGATTACGATAGAACCATGGATTTAACGTGCCAATGAGTCTTTATATCCAAAAAGAACATATCCACCATCTTCTGGGGTCCCTAGTGGAGGCTGACCTGGTTTCAGTGTGACCTTCAAGTGATGGGGAAGCATGTAGAAATCAGCTTCTATAGTGATAACCCGCTTCGGTCTTTCGGTTGCGGTTGCAGTTAAAGTTGCAGCTTTAGTTTGTTGATCATTACATGTTTTTTCTCCACCTTATTCTTCTTCCTCTTCAACAATTTCACCTTGTCTATTATTATATTTATCTCCATCATTGTTATCACCATCACTATTACCTCCTCCAATAGGTGGCATGTCTTGATCACCTTCATCATGCTCATCATCTCCTCCAGCAGTCGGAGTTCTTTCAACACCATCATGATCATTACCTCTTCTACCATATGGATTTGATTAGTATTCATCTAGAGTTTCATCTAAATCACTGGGTTCGGATGGTGGTTGAGAATCATTCCGTTCACGGATCTTGAGCGTTCCCTGCTCAACTAATGCCCCTCGATGTGTTGTAGTCAATAGTTTGTCACCAACACGAGGAGGTCTTGAAGGAGGAATAATAAGTTTTTTCTTTCCTTGCTTGAGCTTTTGCAACCTAAATAAGAACAATTAAAAAAAAAATCAATAGTCGGCAGGGTCGACAACTATAAACAACGTCGTCTAAACAATAGTCGACAATGTCGATAACTATAATGTATGCCGTCTAAAAAATAGTTGTTAGGGTCTTATTATTCAACTAACGTGCCGTCTTATAACAAGTCTGAACATAGTATATACAAGGATTTTCCACGTAATTAGTAGGCAGGGTCTATAATCCATACACTTCCGGCTAGAATGAAGTCGGCAGGGTGGTATTCAAATACCATGCCGACCTTATTACTTTAGGCATCAGGAGACACCAACATTTTTCAAAACACACCGCCGGCAGGGTAAAAAATTTATGACCCAACGACTGTAAAAAAACATATATCGCCGGTAAGGTGTTAAGGTTGTATACCTTGCCGACCCAGTAAGAAGAAGTTACATATAATAAACAGCCGGCATGATATTCAATCTAAGAGCTTGCCGACTAACCCTAAATATGAAAAGTCGGCAGGGTCGTGAATCAGAGACCCTGCCGGTTGAATAAATGCATATTCACAATTTTGATTTTTATGACTTAATTTGACATGCAAACATAAAATTGAAGTACTGGAGTAAGTTTAAGTAGGCCCTTACTTTCTCAATCGCGCCATTTGTTCGGTTTCATCGGCGTTGATTTCTTCTTCTCCACGATTGTTTTACTCCGTTTCTGTTGAACTAAATTTGCAATTACAGGGTTATATTGGTTAGGTTTTCTATTTGTTTGTTTCATACGACTAGCCCTCGGCGGCTCCATGTTTGAAGATTAATCGATGGAATTTTCGAATCGACAATTACGACGAATTAATCGACGAGTTTTCGATGGTGGTGTGATAGAGAAGCCGGTATGGTATGGTGGGGGAGAAGAAGAAGAAAATAAGACGAAATGAAAAAATGAAACCTGATTAGGGTAAATAAGAATTATAATGCATAAGGGTATTTTTGTAACTTTGTCAATTTTAATACCCCTAGCCCTTCAAATGAGTCCCTTTAAAATTGGGTATACCCCAATTAATCTGGGTATACCCCAATCTCATCAGGTTTGTTATATACTGATGTAAAATTTCTTCATCCTAAGCGGATATGAATTTTCATTTTTCTTTCATAGAAATCTTTTTCTATTTTATATACGCAAACTTAGTTGTTTTCTCGTTTACCATGAAATTACTAAATGTTCATAATTTATTCTTAATTTTTCTATTCGCTGTTTGACAAAAGAAATTTATTAAAATGCAATTATTGATACCAGTTATGCATAAAATGAAGGCAAACACAACAATGTACCTCATTCAAAATTGAAAATATGGAAAATATTGATGGACAAAGTAAAACCCAAATTCTGTCAAAATAAAGCAGTGGCCAAGGTGTGGTTGATTTTGGTAGCGGTGGGCAAGGTGTGACTGCTTCTGACGTTGGGGATGTGAGGTCTTCTTTGAATCTTCGAAGGTAATTTGAACAATAATGATTGTTGTTGGTTGTAATGGATACTTTTGTACGGAGATTGAGATTTGCTTCCAGTGTGGTATTCAGGATGGATGTGTTATCGATGGTGGTGGTAAGGGCTTTTCTATTTGGTATATTATACTTAGTAACAGGGATGAAGGCAGAATTTATTTTTTTGGGGAACAAATATGTATAGGTAAAGTTGTAATACATAAAAATAAGCGACTGAAGGCCGCAATTTATTTTTAGGCTATTTTTTTTTCCTTCAAATGATGTCACCAAGATACCCGTATAAGTTGTAAGACGTTTAAGTTAATGGTTGGATTTAATAATTTTTGATATTTTCATTTCTTTCCTACGTAATATTTATATTTAAGACGAGTTTTATACCATAATACCTATCACCAGTAGCTTTTAAAGTAAGTAGAATGTACATAAAATCTTACATGATTCAAGGATCTTTAAGTAATATATAAAATTAAGGGGGGACAAATATATAAATACTTAAGTTTTTCAATCTTAGGAAATTCTAAGGCCCACTATACTTGGTGTAGCTCTGTGCCTGCTTAGTAATGCTACTCTGAACTCTCATTGTAGTTATGGTGTTTCAGATATTAATGTCGGTGGGATTTGCAGCATTATTAGTGCAAACCTGGTGAAGCGAAGGTAACTTAGGATTTTCCCTTGTTTTTTTTTTCTTTTGTTAATATACATTTTTGATTTTATTTTATTCATGTATTTATATTCACTTTCTGTAATACATTCACTTTCTGTAAATCCTTTGTATATGAACAAATCTTCCCATCCTATCACAAAAATAAAAAAGAAATCTGGAACAATTAAGGTCAATATAACCTATTTGATTTTGACTTTGAGCATCTTGAAGTTATATGTCTTGCGGAGAATATGTTATCTTAAAATTGAAATTTTCATTTTTAATAACGAGGTCATAGTTGTAAAATGATACATAGTCATCGGAAGTGCATTGCATATGTGGTGTAAACTTACTATGTTTTTTTCCTTGATTATGGGTTTGTGCGGTTGTTTTTTTTTTTTTTTTGGATAACCGAGAAAATTTATTATTAATAACTGGCTGGCTCAATGAGCCTAGTTAACATCAACTTAACATGACTAGCATTCTGACTATACTCCTCCACAAATAGCTTGTTCTTTCTAACAGTTTTGATGATGGAGTCAGCCACATGATTAAAATTCCTACTAACATAAATAATTCTAGAAAACTGAAAAGATTTTAGCAATAATTTGATATCTCTTATGACCTTCCTATTAACCCAGCTAACAAGAAAGGTGTTATTATTGATAGAGTTGACAACTGCTTCTGCATCTGCATTTAACTGGATTTTGTTCAGATCCATTGCTTTGGCCCATCGCAAACACTCCAGAATTGCTCTGCATTCACCCATTTCTGCATCATTCACTCCAGTTGCATAAGATCCTTTGTACCATGTGCATTCTCCTGCAAGATTATAAAAAACCATGCCAGTTCCACATTCATTAGTGTCATGGTTAAAAGAAGCATCAACTGAGAACTTAAAAACATCAATTGAATCTATGTGCTTATTACTATCATCATTAGTGGACCTTGCATCATGAAAAATTGTGTCAGTCATAGAAAGTTCAGTTATGCTATCAACTATGCTACCTTGGACAATATTATTGAAACTAGCTAACTGATATTGAATTCTAGATACTGTAAGCATAGGGTTTAGTTTTTTTCCTTGAAAAATGCAATCGCATCTTTCCTTCCAGATTATCCAGCTGCCAACCATAAGTAAAGATATCCAATTATTTAAATCTTCCACACCAGTATTCTGGACATTTAAAAACCAAGATATGATCCACTCCTTTACTGACTGACAGTTAATAAGAATTTGGTCAATATCAATATGAAGAGACCTCCATACCACCTTTGCATGATTGCAGCTAATAAGAAGATGAAAAAGGGTTTCATCTTCATTTTTGCAGATTTCAAAGTGAGTCTCTATGTCAGACATAGCTTGGGAAAGTCTCATCCTTGTAGGAACAATACCCTTCAAGCACTTCCATGTAAAAAGCTTGACACGATGAGGAAGCTTCATTTTCCATAGTGCTTTCCAAACTGATTTTGGAACAGTACTTAAATCTGCATGTTGTTGAATTCTAGCTTCAGTGAGTTTGTTATAAGTACTCTTTACCGTGAAATTTCCATCCTTAGAGGGCAGCCAATGCATTATATCTTCTTCATTCCTTGAAAGTTGCATATTTTTGATTTTATCCACAACATCTGGGGTGGAAAGAATATGAAGAAGAGGTACATTCCAGTTGTCAGTACCAGAAATGGTTAATTCACTGACATAAACCAATTGATAATGATTAGGGTGTAAAGGCTCAACTTTAGTGTTGAGCCCAATAATCCACTTATCAATCCAGATCTTAGTTTTCCTCCCATTGTTGACCTCCATGATATAATTTTGATGAAGAATAGACAAGCCAATCTCAATTCCTTTCCAAGTCCATGATGAGTTATTTCTTTCCCCCGTAAGATGCAAGAACTCCTCCCCTTTGAAATATTTTGCTTTAAGGATTTTAGTTAGCAGGTGATCAGGCTGCTGACATATTCTCCAAGCAACTTTGGTAAGGAGAGCATGATTTAGCATTTCCAAATCCCTAAAAGCTAGGCCTCCCAGATCTTTTGATAAACTCATATTTTGCCAGGAAATCAGATTGTAACCTCTATTGGACTTATAACCCCACCAGAACTTCCTTTGTAAACCATCAAGTTTCTTGATAAGTGTCTTAGGGATTTTAAAAGTGCTCATCTGATACATGGGTACTGAGTTCAGGACTTCTTTCACCATTGTTGATCTGCCAGCTTGATGAAGATTTATTCCTTGCCAATTACCTAGTCTCATTTCAAAAGCAGTTTGAATGTCTTTAAAAGATTTTACTTTAGACTTCCCAATTATAAGAGGTGAACCAAGATATTTCTCATTTTTCTCCATAACTTTAACTCCTAATAAGTTGCTAATAGTGTTACATGAAGAAGGGTCCATGTTGTTGCTGTAAAACAGAGAAGATTTGTCAAAATTTATGACCTGACCAGATTGTGAACTAAAATCTTGCAAAACCTGTAAGAGATTATTCATACTGGTTAAATTTTATTGAGTAAAAATGAGGCAATCATCTGCAAAGAGAAAATGATTTATAGGTGGAGCACCTCTTGCTGTAGTAATTCCTTTGATTTCTTTAGAATCTTGAGCTGCTAGAAGAGTTCTTGAAAACCATTCCATGTCAATAATAAATAGATAAGGAGATAAAGGATCTCCTTGTCTAATACCTCTTGTAGGAGAAAATTCTTCACATGGAGAGCCATTGAGGATGACTGACAAGGAAGTAGTACTTATGCATTGCTATATTAATTGACACCAGTCTTCACAAAATCCAAAACTTTGTAGAACCTTGAGTAAGAATGGCCATTCTAGTCTGTCAAAAGCTTTTGAAATATCAAGATTGAGAGCTAACCAACTACTTTCACCTTCTTTTTTCTTCATAGAGTGTATTAATTCATGAGCAATCATAGTGTTTTCATTGATCAGTCTCCCTGAAACATAAGCAGCTTGATAAGGAGAGATGTTTCTTTCCATGAGAGGCTTCATTCTGGAAACTAGAATTTTTGAAATAATTTTGTAAGAAGTATTGCATAATCCAATAGGCCTGAAATCATAAGGTGTGCAAGCTTTACTCTTTTTAGGAATCAATGAAATATAAGTTTTATTTATTTGTTTTGGTAAGAACTTTGTATTGAAGAAATTCTTCACCATATCACAGACATCTTCTCCCACTATGTTCCACTAAGACTTGTAGAATCCTGCTTGAAAACCTTCAGGACCTGGTTCAGACCAACTCTCCATGCTTTTCAAAGTTTTAAGAATCTCATCATTATAAGGTGGTAAAAGAAGTAATTTGTTGTCTTCCTCAGAAATAATAGTTGGAATGTTGAGATACTGATGCTCTACAATAGTTGGACTGCTGGAAGTACTTATACTTTTAAAATGATTAGTAAGCAGTGCATCAATGTGTTCCCTTAAGTGTAACCATTCACCAGCTGCATCTTTTATGGAATCAATATTGTTTCTGACTCTCTTTCTTTTTGTGAGGGTATGAAAATACTGAGTATTGTAATCCATATCCTTAACAAAATTATCTCTTGACTTTTGCTGGTAGAAATCATGTTGGATTTTATGCCATTTATCCAACTCTTGACACACTTCAATTGCATTCCTTGTATTCTCTTGAGAAAAAGGTAAAGCTTGTAAAGAATATAATTGCACTTGCAAGGAATCCACTTTCTGATTAATGTCACCAAAGTGAGTTTTATTCCATTTTGAAAGTGTGATTCTTGTAAATTGGAGTCTCTTGATAAGTTTGTGTCCTGAAGAACCTTGAACTGTCTTTTCCCACGCCTTAGCAACTTCAGCTGCACAAGATCTGTCATGTAGCCAAGTCTTAAAAAATTTGAAAGGTTTTCATAGCTTTGGTTGAGAATAATCTGTAACTAACATAATAGGACAATGATCACTGCCTACTTGAGTTAGATGAAGAAGTTTAGAATCCAAGAATTGGTTACACCAAAAACCATTGATCAAAGCTAAGTCTATTCTAGACCTTTTCTTTCTAGTGCCCAAATTGTTGTTAGACCATGTGTATTCTCTGCCTATGAAACCCATATATTCTAAGCCAACTTCTTGAAGTATAGAGTGTACTAACCCATCACTCGATGAAGAACTTGAAGAAGAAGTATCAAGTAAATGAAAATTTAAATCACCCATTAGGACCCAAGGTTGAGCAATATTTAAACCAATGTCTCTGATGAATTCCCATTGTTTTTTATTTTTAGAGTAGTCACAGTACTCATACATACAAGAAAATAGACACTCTGGTTGGCTTGGATCACTCTGAACATCTGTATGAATCATATTATTCTGAAAACTAACCACATCACAAACAAAGCCATTCTTCCACATAAGAGCCAATCCCCCCCGCCATACCAATTGGTTGCAGGAACCTAGTGTTTGGAAATCTAAAAGGGTCTAAAAGAGTTTTCATTTTATCTTCATGTAATTTGGTTTCACATAGGAAAATAATATTTGGATTTTGGGTTCTAATGATATCTCTGAGGTGATCTCTAGTTGCTGTAGTTTTAAGACCTTGAACATTCCAGGAAACAACTCTCATATTGCAAGAAAAGGTTAGAAAACAATAAAGTAAGACTAAAGTGTTTCTATTAACGTGCTTCCTAATTATTGATATGCAAAAAAGCAAAAACACTTGAGTAATAAAAACAAACTGGAAAAAGGAAAATTGACATTCAAGAGCAATTAAAGGAAAGCTATAGCTATATACCCTTTTAGTGATTAAAAACAAATAATTTGACAGCAATAAAAACAAGTAGGGAAAATTTTATAAAGAAAGAGAAAAGTTTAGAATTAAAACCTGATTCCCCTTTTTAGCATTTGTTGTCTGATTATCTCCAGTAATGACCCTGTGAGCAGACTGTTTAGATGTGTTGGTATTCATTGGAGTTCTTTGTGTAGAAGTCTTAGAAATCATAGGCTTTTCAACTGATGTATTATCAGCTCGAAAATGCTTCCCCATCCTGCTATCTTCTTCAGTATTATCTCCATCTTTCTTTAGCAAAAAATCAAGATCAATAACTTCACCATCTTTTGGAGGGACAAAAACCGTTGTCTTAACATACTTTCTTTGTGTATTCTTGACTGCAGGGGCTGAGTTGGACTTTATAGCAGCAATATTTTTCCGAATACTCTCTGTCTTACCAAAAAAGTATGGTTTCTCATGAGCCTTTTTTAAATAGTCTGCAGCATATTTGCATACATCTTTTGAATGATTAATCATATAACATTTAGTACAGATGTTAGTAGGTTGTCTCTCATAAAAGAATTTTTGCCATTTTGTAACACCTGCCATAGTAGTGCACTTTACACCTCTTCTTAAAGGCATAGAGAGATCCACATTCACACAAACTTTAACTGGAGTGGTACCAATAGGAATAGCATCTTTAGGTTCAATACTTGTAACTTCACCCATAATTTCTCCAATCTTGGTGACTGAAAAAATGTTCATGTGCTCCGGGAGGATATACTTCAGTTGAATCCAAAACTGTTGAAAACCTCAATGCTTCTCGTTATAGATCATTCCAGGTATGTAATCATGGACCACTAGTAGGTGTTTGTTGATGATCCAGGGTCTTTCTTCAATGACTTTATTCAGCAACTCCCAATCATTAAAATTAAAAATCATTAAGTTAGGCTCAACCTCAATAATCCTTAGATTTTCCAAAGTTAAGAAAGGCCAAGTGAAGGTGATAAACTTTTCCATTGTGTCATAGTTCATCCTCCCTTCAATGATAATCTTTCATATAGCGCTTGCTTCCCACTCAAATTCATTCTCTTGTTCAGTGCTACTACTTTGCATACAAACAACAACTTGATTTGTATCTCCTAGCTCAAGGGTTGCCTGTTTAAATTTGTTAACCAGATCAACAACATGACTGGAGCTTCCTTCTTCCATCTTCCCCTTTCCACGAAAGTTTAAATTTTCCAGAAAACTTAAATGTCCAAAGTTTATCAAAATGCATTGATATGTAGTTTTCCGAGTATTGGAATATCTAAAAAAGTAGTTTATGGAAACATAAATAGGGTTGGGAGGGTAGGACTGACAAATTAGGCGTATGGAGAGTAATTGCGGATTATCTTTTTTGATATTAATAAGGTAACATAATGAATCCATATATTTCCCAGTTTGGTACAAAACATAGCTGTCAACAAACGTATGGAGAAAATTAAGGAAGAAAAGTAGCTTCATGCAGTTGACTTTTAAGGTTTTGAAATTTTTTGAACTATGAGTTAGGTGGGATAAGGGAGAACCGATTTCTGACGGGTTGAAACGGGGTCGAGACTTTTCCAATAAACCACCAATAGCAAAATATTTGAATCCAACACAATCTAAACCATTGAGAAAAAGCTCATAGACAAGCTCATCAAACGCTATGATCAATACATAAACCTTGGAAAAATCCATTTGAGAGAAAATCTGGCTGCAAACGCTTTAAGAGGAAACAAAAAAAATTAAGTGGACATGGAAAAACAGATTATAATATAAGTTAGATGATAACAAACAAAAGAAATATAATCTATCAAAGATTTTAAAATGAATATATAAATACGGAAGAAACAAAGTAATTTAGAAATTCATTAGCAAAGTCATTGAGAAAAAATAAAGTAGAAAAAGTAAAGTAAAGGATTTCAATAAGAATCTTAAAAGAAACAAAAAGAGTTGAAAGAAGAATAAAAAACTACTACTGAATCATGAGAAGGAAATCATCAAAGTGGAAATATAACATTGTATGAAAAATCAAGGATGAGAAGATGATCAATATGAAATCATGAAAGCAAAAACTAGTTTTTTCGTTAGTTGTGCAGTTGTTTTATAATCACCTCTATTAACCTCGTTTTTTTTTTCTAATGACATCCCAAATGGATCAGTTTAAGTGAAAAGGGTCAAACGATGCAGAAAAGACTCATTGGTGCTCGAAATATCTTGTGTACTAGATCACATATCAGATGCATAAGAAGTGAAAAGGTTCAAATGATGCAGAACATGCTCATTAGTGCTCGGTATATCTTAAAGTACTAGCCCACATATTAGATACACGCCACCAACTAGTCCATATTGCTCAGTTTGTTGTGATGCTTTTTTTTTAAATGATTGATTCTGTTACTTATTCTTTTTCTGGTTGTGGACTAATTTGTCGAAATTTTGCAGGAAAATTTATCTAAGCAAGGTGCTTATATGCCAATGGACTCCTAAATGCCGAGGTAGCAGAATATAATGTACTACTACAAGCCATGCAATGCGTGAAAAAACTAGGATTGTGATTTGTTTGTTTTGAGATGGACATGGACATACTGCTAGTTATTGAGGCAGTCAATTGTAACCTTCAAAAAATTTTATGGCATAGATCGGAGAATCAATCTATCATATTAGACATTCAGGGCCGGACCTGAGGAAAGGTCAACGAAGGTTGACTTTGGGGCAGCACGGAAATAGGGGCAGCAAAATTTGTTTTCAGTCAAGGGTTGTTCTGTGTTTAAAATAAAAATGAAGGTCTAAATAATGATTATCAACAGAAAAAGGACATAATCCTAAGAGATGTAGGGGGCTTATAGTAAATAAGGGTCTACTTTAATGGTTTAGTGCCAAATACATAACAAGTCTCATATAGGTTTCAGAGAATTTTTTTCTCTCGGACTCTCTTCGTCTCCTTCTTCCTTCTGGTTTCCAGTTTCCTACCCTACACCTCTTTTACTTGAGCTACCATCTCCGCGGGTAAGTGAAATGAAACCCCCAATTCAATTATAAGAGTAGATAGTCGTTTATATTCTATGATTGATTTGAATCTAATCTTTTGATTTTCAGTTAAGTATTACATAGTTGCATTTTTAGGGCATAAAATTTGTGTAGTCTTATTCTGTTTATGCATATCTGATTTGTTGTTTATCATCTTGGTGTGTCACATTCATGATATTTTCTGAACTTCTGTTTTCAACATTTCATGGAAAAGAGGTTGGAGCATCCACAACTAGCTCTAGTCGGTGAAGACTCACTTGATACACAAACAGGGCCGGTCCCGAGAGGGCAACATATTTACTTTCCCTTCGGGGCAGCAAAATCTCAGGGCCGACCCTGTAGACATTAAAGCCATGTGACGCAATCATCCTTCATGGAATCACAAATTTATTGCTAATACAATATTAGACCATATAATAAGCCAGCAGATAAAATTGCTAAGTGTACTAGAATCTACAAAATTTCTAAGATTTGGATCGCATATCAGCCTTGTTTACAAATACAATATTAGAACATGTAGATAATGTTGATATATATATATTTTTTTTATTTTGATGAAAAGATTATAATATTTGCTTGCCATAGTGCAAGTTGTGCGAGGCTCGGACATGTCGGCGTAAAAACCATGTTCTACTTTTATGAGATATTCTCTAGTTGACCCGGTACTTGTTACCGGAAAAGACTTTGGATTTAGAAAGATTATAATATAGTATTAAATTTCTGTGGGTGGTATTAAAAAAAAGTACTAGAAAAAGTTTAAGTTACAAGGGATTGGTAGTCCCCGAGATATTTGGATGCAGCCTATATATTCATCATAAAATAAGGACAAACATACTACCAACTGCAGAGAGTACCAACTCCAAATGCACGATCAATCATATCAACAACCGAAGCTGGTTGCATAAAGAAAAGAAAAGAAACTGAAGATGGTAGCGAATAAATAATAAGAAATCCAGGATTGGAACTTGAATACATGAATTTCATTATTATACGTGGGAAGCACATAGCAGAGATAAATAAAAAGCTGTGCACGCATGACTCCTTCAGACCATAATGCCTTCCCACTCCGGGATTCTACCAAGATTTTTCTTTACCAAAACTCTTTGCCGTCTCAAAACCGTAAACGGTTTGCAACTCGGTCAAGTCAAAGTTGTTGGCTCATCCATCCGATTCAATAAAATTTTAATGGACTTTGTTCTTTGCACAAGCCCATACCTTTGACCTGGGCTTTATTATGTTTATTCCCCCAATCGAACCCGAAAAATATAAACCGGGGCAATAATAACGAAATCCAGTTTCCCAAATGGTGGAACCGTAAAAATTTGGGGTTCCAAAAGAAAGGAAAAGAATTCCTTCTTCCCTCTTTTCTTCTTAACACTCTCTGAACTTTGTGGCGCAAGGGAAAATCCGATATCAAACAGGTTAGTTTTTGCTCCAAATCTTTCAATCAAGAACACCATCCTGTATAATTGATATATACTTCTGATGATTTCCTGTAAACGAAATTAGATAAATTCCTTTTTAAGTTTTATTGAATCCATGAGTTTTGGGTTTGTTCTCAAATTTTGTTTTATTTTTGATGATTTTCAATTGGTATTGCAATGGGTGTGTCCCATTGGTTGATTGATCTAGGATTTAGGTATGGTTTGTGTATGCACAACAACAATATATATGATCATTGTTTCGTTTGAGAGGGGTTTCCTAGGGTTTTGAGGTTAGCGAATAATAATCTGGAACTTAGGGTTAATTTGGATTCTTCCAGTCAAGATTTAGAAGTTAGTAACCGTAGAGATGAGAATATTAGTATTGTTCATGTTCAAAAACAAACAAATAAACACACTAGTATGTAGTGTATTGTATTGTTAGTCCGTGTTAAGAAGTACTTTGGGATATTGTATCAAGTTATTGACATTACCTTCTTAGTATGGTAGTGTTTTTGCTAGCAAGTACTGCATTACATGTTACATTATATATATACTTGCAGCCTCTGTAAGTGTTTAATACTTTTTTAAGATTCTTGTTTCAAGCTCAATGAGCTGGATTATTTGTTTGAGGAATGTGCATAAGATGGTCAATTCTGATACATTTCAAATTCAATGGTAATCACAAATCATCCAAATTGGCTGCTGCCATTTCCACTGGTTGAAGTTTGAAGGTTTTTGTAGGGTAAAAAGGCGGAGATTCTATCAGTAAAATGCTTCAAATCCGTCTAAACAAAGTAGAGGGAGGGGGTGGCGCGAAGCCCTCGCCAGCGGATTCAGTTACTGTGGCATGTCCCGACCATCTCATACTTGCAGATCTTCCAGTTGCTAAGAGCATTGGCACAGCAAGTGCAACTACACATTTGAAGGCTGTAGGTCGCAGGTCCCGTCGTCATCTTGGTGAGCGAGTTCACTTCTGTGTTCGATGTGATTTTCCCATCTCCATATACGGCCGTTTGGTAAGTACTAATTCTAGTTAATGCCTATCTCCTTCTTTCTGCCATACTTGTGTCCTGTTTTTTTGGCATGTTTTGTATGTTGCATATCAGCTACCTGATTGAAAATAACATAAACCTAATCTATTTGTAAACTCAAAATTTCATGTTCTTGCAGAGCCCATGTGATCATGCCTTCTGTCTGGATTGTGCTAGGAGTGATTCGAGCTGCTATCTGTAAGCCTTTTTACATATTCATATTACACACCAGAGTTAGGATTTTATTATTTGCTCTTACTATTTGGTAATCACATTGTGAAAAAACCTATCGAGTGTTCAGGAAGTCTAATATTGAAAGTTCCTTTCTTATGTGTGAAGTAAAGTTAGTGGACTAATTGACTTCTTACAATTTGCACATCCTCTTATACAGATGCGATGATCGAATTCAAAAAATTCAGACGATAAAAATGATGGAGGGGATATATATCTGTGCCGCTCCTCACTGTCTCAAGTCCTTCTTAAAGAGGTCCGAGTTTGAAGCCCATATTCACGAGACTCATGCTGATCTTCTTCAACCTAATTCAGAGAAAGAAGATGGAAATGAATCAGATGCTTTTAATGCTATTAGGCCCTCATCTGCAGACCCTCATGCTAAGCAACAGTCTGCACCTGCAGATTCCTTAACTTCTCGTGCCCCATCTAGATCTGGCTTCTCACCAAGTCCAAATTCTCAACCCCAGCAACCTAGTCAGCAACTTCCCAAGCCAATTATACAGTCAAAGCCACCACCACATTACAATAATCCGCCCCAAGGTTTTGACAGACCAGGGCCCTTCAATCGCTTCCCCCAACAGAGCATGGACATGCAGCAAGGTGGACCACTTCAAAGACGGGATTCTGACCAGTTTTTGGATAAACAAGGAGTATCAGAGTCGCCATATCCTGATTACAGTATGCACCCTCATCAACAACCAAATTTTATGGTGCCTGTTAATGCAAATCAAGGAATGGGTCCAACATTTACCTTCCCTCCTCATTTTTCTATTGGAGGAGCGCAACAATTCTACAATGCTCATTTTGAGACGGCTCGTCCAGATTTGGCAACCGAAAGTGGATCAGAACTGGGTTCTTTATTAGGTTTCCCCATGCCTACAGGAGGTAACTCACAATTCCCAGAAAATTATCCCCGACAATGGAATATGGGACATGCAGTACCTATGGATCAACAAATGGCGGTAAGTCAAGGGTTACCAGAAGGCTATACAAATTTAGGAGATCCTCAAGGGAGACCTCAATTTTTTCAAGGTGACTATGCACGAGGTCAAGGAGGTCTCCCTATGAATCCAAATCATCTTAATCAGAATGTTAATTCTCAGGATCAAAAAGATGGGAAAGGTGTTTTAGCTGCGATGCCACTTCCACCCCCACCTCCACCTCTACAGCATCATACACAGCTCCAGCAAGGGAACTTCTCAAATACTGGCGACTCAGGCCGGGAGGGATAGAACTGAATCTGACAAAATTCAAAACCTGGATGCGTGAATGGTTCGTCAGTACCAGAGAAGCCCCATCATTTTTGCTGCTGTAACAGTAGTATAACTGTCTTGGGTGCGGATTTTGGTTCACGTGGTTCTTTGTTTTTTTTACCTCTCCTGTATTGTTACATTGTTAATCATCTCTATGAATATTAAAAGTTTTCTCTGCTCCCCTTGGATTCTATTTGATTGCTTTCTTGAGTATTTGATGTTCGGCTGTTTAGGAACAAAATCATATACAGCACAAACCAGGGGAATAAATCTGCCAAGATTGCAGATTCAGGAACCAATCTGTGGGCGTGTTAACTTGATAAAGTCAAGTTATTCATCAGAAAAATTATAAAGGTTTTGGTTATATTGAAATTGAATTCAATTTCAGAAAGAAACCTGCTTCTTCAGAAGTGTTCCGCACTGTAAATTGTTCATAAACTAGAAGAAACAGTTAAATTATGCTACTGAGATGTTGCCAAACACAAGTTCGGATTCCTTTTCTGGCTATTTTTTTCTTGTTGTTGTTGCTTGTGAGAAAAGGCAGCCTCAAGTCTCTCGGCTTGTGAGAAGAAGTTAAAACATACTGATTCCGGACCAAATAGCCTCAAATTTCTCTGCTTGTGAGAAAAAGCGAACATAATTTTTCAATGGACCTGGGAAGAAGGCTCGGAAGGCTTGCTGGATCAGTTGTCGAAGTTTTGACAAGGGAAGATCAGTTCCCATATCATGATGTTATGATTCACGTAAGCTCATGGTTTATCACCACATAATCTTTCTTCTTTAGTTACATGGTTACATATGCATACTACGTATTTGCAATGGTGACTGTGTTAGTATTGTTTCTTACAGAGAGATGCTTAGTTATCAGACTGTTGAATAAGTAATGGTTATTGTATTCCAACTTTTCTTATGCGCTTACAGGATTATAAAGATGATCTCAAGAACTACCCAGAGGAGACTCCAAGGGATGTTATTAATGATTGCATCTTGAAGTTGTCCCGGGCTCTTGTTCACTCAGAAGACACAAAAGATGTCATGGAAGGAATACAAAAGCTTGAAGGTTAGATACGAAATTTTCAATTATTAACAGTTCCAACATTTTTTGTCAATGTAAAATGTGAATCATTGTTCTTTGTATGTTTGTGTTGCTACCTACTAGTTTTAGTGCTTAGACGTTAGACCCCTTGTTGAAACTGATAAATTTGTTTTTGTAGATAGCCTCAGGGGTGAGTGGGGTGTGCTTAGCCCACTGCAAAAGAGGGAGATGCTTTATCTTCTCGCAGTTGGATATTACAGAGATGGTGACTATTTATCTTACTTGGATCAATGTTTGGAGGTTTGATCTCCCGCCTCTTTATGTTAACCCGTTAGTAGTAATCTGTTACTTACTTCTTAAGTTGGATTGAGGGAGTGATGCAGGAGCATAAATAGCTATCTTTTGTTTATTTGTTTGAGTAATTAACGTCATGTGACTTTCTAATAAGTTAGGGGCTAGGATTTAGAGCATCTTTAGGAGGTTTTTACTATTATTGAATTCTATTTTCAGTTAAGGAACTTCTTTATTCTGCGTTCTGTGTGAATCAAAAACCTAGTTTTCATCTTAACTATTGCATAAACCTAGTTTTCATCTTAACTATTGCTGCACCATGATGAAGGAATATATTCCATCCTCCTTCAGCTATTCTTGTAAAAGGTTGTCCAATGTCGCAGCATTGCGTGCTTTCCTGCGCATTGCTGTGATGTGTTAAGAGGGTCGACCCCAGCCAAACTACGTATGTCAAGCAAAACATCTGTACGTCTTACAGTTTCTCTTCGTAGAGCTAATATTTATGCAGCCTATCCTAAAAACAGCACTTAATAAGAACTTAAACCCATTCACTTCTGGTTGCAAAAGAACTTCTTTTGAATTGATGTTTTTCATGACACCGTTGATCTTCCGAAGAGCATCTTAGTTTATCTTGAATCTTGAGCGTTTTTCTTTTTGTATGCAAAACTAATAACTTAGCATGCCCATCTGTTTGTAGTACGTAAGTGTGCATCAACGAGAGATTAGTAAAACTATGAATGAATTTGGTTTGTAGATTGCACCACAATTCAACCAAGCTTTGACCCTGAAGAAAAAATTCGGATCGGTTCTCTGGTTTCTCATTGGGGGAGATCACCAATATTATCTCGATATGATTCTTGTAAGTTTTTGTTTCCTAAGTAGGTTATTACTTATTATCATCAACAGTGCTACCAAGGTGGTTCAACTGTCAAGCTGATCTAATTTCCCTTGTGCATACACAGGATTGTGAGAGAGATATCACAGAGGCCGGGGATGATGCTCCATATGAGGTTAAGAATGAAAACATCATCAAGTTGTCCTGGGCTCTTGTTCACACAAGACAACCAGAAGATGTCCAGCGAGGAATAGCATTGCTCGAAGGTAAGTAAGGAAATGTCACTTAGAAGCAGTTTCTACATTTTCTGTGACGTCAGAAATGTGAGCAACTGTACCTTATATGCTGAAATATGTACAGAGATCAATATTTGTCTTGTGCTTGACACCTTGTTAAAGCTGAAACATTGTTTTTGTAGCCCCTCTAAGGAAAGATGGACTAAGCCAACTTCAACTAAGGGATATGCTTTATGTGCACGCACTTGGACACTACATAAGTCGTGACTTTAACAAGTGCGGGAAAGACTTGTGTCGGTTAATGGAGGTTTGGTCTCTTCTTCATGTTATCCATTAATAGTAATGTGGACTAAAGTAAATCCATATGTAAAATTCAATTTATGAACAGGAGATAAAATTGGATTATATTAGACCTAGCTTGGTCTTAACTGTTCTGTTTATATGAATGAATTTGATTTAGATTGCACCAGACTGCTGGCAAGGTTGGAGGCTGTACAATGCAGTTTTTTATCGAGTGGATTTAGGTGAGTGTTCTTTATGTTACTTTCGATTTTTGTCAGCTTAGGATTATGAGTTCTCCCATTTACTCTGTTCAAGGACTTGAAAGAAATGTTTGAAATGAATGCAGATAGAGTACTGGAAGGAATCATTTTTTATGCTGCTACGGTGATTGTGCCTGTTATTGTTTCCCGCCAGATCGCATCATTAGGCATATGATATGGCTCAAACCCACGTTTTGGCATGTAAATAATGATACAGCTCAAGACCACTTTATGTTTTCTTTTCTGCATGATATTCTCCTCTCTCCGATCACCTAGATCAACAGCACAGATTTGACCCCGAGCATAATTTGTTCCTAGATTGTATAGGGTTTCTGCAACACTATAAGGGACTGACAGGACACGGTTATTTTGTTATCCAGTAGTGACTTTTTCCTTATACCCTTTGCCTATCTTGTGGGATTTGACTGGGCCCTCTTTCGCCTTATCTGTTCCTCATCTGCATGGAAAAAATACGAGACTCTTCTCCAAAGCGTTAGCCGAAAGAGGAATTCTGGATTTAAAGATTAACAAGCAGGCTCTCATTATTTCCCGCCTTTATTTGCTGATTGCTTCTATTTCACAAAAAGCGGACTTGGGAAAAGCTAAAAATCTTGTGGAGATCCTTACAATATTCAGTGAGCTCACAGGTCAAATGGTTAACCTTCAAAAATCTAGGATTTATTTTAGTCCCGAGATTAACCATAAACATGTCAAAATAATTGCAAGAATCTTAAAAGTCGCGTCAATGACCAAAAAAAAAATAGTGACAGTTACCTGGGCACTTCACTCTTTTTTAACAAAAATCGCAAATCTAAACTGCTTCACAAGCAGGTTGGGCAATCCTAGTTTAGTATTTTTTACAATCATGTCCCACTTACCAGATGCAATGCATTCTAAATCTACTCTGGACCAACTTGACCTTATTCAACGAGACCTCTGGTGCAGTAAAGATAACGCTAAAGGCACGGGTAGTTATACCAAAGCTTGGATGAGTATACACAGATCAAAATCCCAGGGTGGTCTGGGCGTCAAATATACTCACCAATTTTAATATAGCCCTTCTGACTAAATTAGCGAGCCGCCTCATCTTGGAGTCTAACCATCTTTGAGCCCTTTCGATTCGTCAGGAAAATATAATTTATCTTGGATTTAGTAAGTATGCAAAAAGATCTTATTCTCATTAAAAACTATTTTATGTGGAAAATCAAAGACGGAATTCCAAAATATGGGAAGATTCTTGGATCCCTGGCTCACCTAGCATTCACGAACCAACTGAGAACCAGTGTCAAAGATTTAATGGATTAATCACTTCAAAAGGAGACTGGAACAATTGAAAGCTTGATGATCTCTTTTTACCTGATAATAAGGCTAAAATTTTACAAGATCGTTTCTAAATTTTACAAGATCATTTCTAATGGCTAAAATATTACAAGATCATTTCTAAATTTTATTTGGAAAACCATGTTCGCTTTGTAAAATAGAATTTGAAAAGGCATTTGATCATGTTCATTGGGACTTTTTGGATGAAATGTTTGTAAAAATGGGCTTTGGTGATAAATGGAGGAGATGGATCAGATGTTGTTCGGATCTTGCCAGATTTTCTTTCATTATAAATGGGTCTGCGGCTGGATACTTCAAGAGTTTTAGGGAAGTCGACAGGGAGACCCCTTGTCACCATTCTTGTTTCTTCTAGTGGGTGAAGCTCTCTCTTTTATGACAAAGCAAGCTCAAGACAATGGTCTCATTTTTGGTTTTCAAGCAGTTGATGGAGTTAAATAGGTAAATATGTTAATCACCTGCAATTTGCAGATGACACTCTTATTTTCATTGATGCTGATGTTGAGCAGATTAAACAACTTAGACTAGTTCTTATTTCTTTTGAATTATCAACTGGTTTGAAAATAAATTTTGTTAAGAGTCAAATATTTGGTGTGGGTTACGAAGGTGATCTCAAGCAACTTTCAGATTTGTTGGGTTGTTATTGCGGTACTCTTCCTACTTCTTGTTTGGGTTTGCCGCTAGGCGGCAAATACAAGGTATAGCCAAGTGGGATAGAGTCATCGAAAGATTTATTTCTAGTTTGGCAGGATGGAAAAAACCTTTGTTAACAAGAGCTGGGAAAATTACTCTCATAAATAGTATATTGGCTAGTTTGCCAACGTATTATATGTCACTCTTTGAAATGCCAGTCTTAGTGGTTAAGAAGTTATAAAGGTTGATGAGATATTTTCCGTGGAATGATAATGGAGGAAGAAATAAATTGCATTTAGTAAAGTGGGATGTGTTATACAAAAGGAAGAAGTTTGGTGGCTTGGGCATAAAGAAATTGAAGAAAATGAATCAGGCACTTCTCACTAAGTGGATTTGGAGATTTGCTAATGAAGAGGATGCTATGTGCATGGAGGAATATTGTGGATGAAAATATGGTACAAATGGGGTGAATTGGCCGTCTAAATGTCCTAAACCATCTTTTGGCAGATCTTTTTGGAAAGGAGTAATGAAATGCAAAAACATCTTTAGAAACAACATCAAATTCAAGGGAACAAAGGTTAGATTTTGGTTAATCATCTCCCTTATATGAAGTTTTCCCTAATTTGTTCAACATCTCCAGAAAGAAGAAATGTTTCGTGTCCGATTTTTTTACTGAAAATGCAGGGTTGTGAATTGGGATTTGGTGTGCCTACAAGAGTAAACTCTAATGTCATAACTAAATCCATTTGGTTACAGAGAGAATTGAATAATTCCAAAGTCAATCTCGAGGAGGAGGATGTTTTGGAATGGAAATTATCCAATAAGAAGATTTTTTCAGTAAAATCAACTTATGACCAGTTAGCAAATGAAGACTTGGAAGCTAAAGGTACCCCCTAAAATTGGTTTCTTTCTATGGACTATAACTCATTCAAAATTACCTACCAGAGAGATATGCTTAGAAGAAGAGGAATGGATGTGTCGCAAACCTTCCTTTTATGCGATGAAGATGAAACTGCAGATCATATATGCATTCATTGTGTTTTTGCGCAAAAGATTTGGACTCATTTTATTGAGAAGTTAAAGTGGTTCTTTACTATGCCTCCAGATGTAACATCTCTACTTTTTCCCTGGTCTCTTCCCCACTCCAACAAAGCGCACACTCAAATTTGGAGTATCATCCCAGCAATCATTCTTTGGAGTATATGGAAGGAAAGAAATTCTGGAGTCTTTAATGGCAAACAAAATACCGAAGAATCGATCATTTGCAAAGCTCAGTATGAAATGTAAACTTGGTGTTTAAAGACTTCCAGAATTGTTCATTTTCAGATGTAATTCAGAACTGGCCTAGTGCTTATTTCAATCCTCCTTAAGCTTAACAGTAAGTGGTTGTTGTTTAGGCTGTGAAGTGTTTTGGTTTCCGTCCTTTGTTTTTAAGTAGTAACTTGTTACTACTTATGTATCTGGGATTTCTCTTTTAACTTTATGGGTGACACAAATCTCTTTGTACCCCTTATTTTTTTCTTTATCGATCAAAAGAAGTAAAATAAGAAGAAGCCATAACTCCGTAGTCCATAACAATTTCTCCCCCTAATACAATTAGATGGAAATATCATGATGTCGATGGTGGATTTTAGATAAGGGGTAAAATCGTAAAACCCCATGACCTAGTGTTACCAGCAACACATTAACTACGAGCATTTAATTCAGATGTTAATAATTAATGGGGGGTATTCTTTCAAAAATACCAGATTGGGGTTTTCGATACAGAACCCTAATTCCGAAACCAAGCCGCATACTGCGCACCATGGCAACGACGCCAAAACCAAGTCGCATACTGCGCACCATGGCAACGACGCCAAAACCAAACCACATACTGCACTCATAGGCAACCATGACAAACCAAGCCGCTACCCAGTTGTAGCGCCCGCAACTTGGCCAAAGTGGCCGTGCGTGCCATTGGCACATGCCAACACATTACCACTAGCCACTTCCTATCCCAAGCCGCTATCCAATTGTAGCGCCCGCGACTTGGCCAAAGTGGTCGTGCATGCCATTGGCACATTCCAACACGTTACCACTACCCACTTCCTATCCCAAGACGCTATCCGATTGTAGCGCCCGCGACTTGGCCAAAATGGCCGTGCGTGCCATTGGCACATGCCAACACGTTACCACTAGCCGCTTTCTATTCCAAGCCGCTATCCGATTGTAGCGCCCGCGACTTGGCCAAAGTGGTCGTGCGTGCCATTTGGCACATACCAACACGTTACCACTAGCCACTTTCTATTCCAAGCCGCTACACAATTGTAGCGCCCGCAACTTGGCCAAAGTGTCCGTGCGTGCCATTTGGCACATGCCAACACGTTACCACTAGCCACTTTCTATTCCAAGTCGCTACCCAGTTGTAGCGCCCGCAACTTGGCCAAAGTGGCCGTGCGTGCCATTGGCACATGCCAACATGTTACCACTAGCCACTTCCTATCCCAAGCCGCTACCCAGTTGTAGCGCCCGCGACTTGGCCAAAGTGACCGTGCGTGCCATTGGCACATGCCAACACGTTACCACTAGCCACTTTCTATTCCAAGCCGCTACTAGCGCCCGCGACTTGGCCAAAGTGGCTGTGCGTGCCATTTGGCACATGCCAACACGTTACCATTAGCCACTTTTTATTCCAAGCCACTACCCAGTTGTAGCGCCCGCAACTTGGCCAAAGTGGTCGTGCGTGCCATTGGCACATGCCAACACGTTACCACTAGCCACTTTCTATTCCAAGCCGCTACCCAGTTGTAGCACCCGCAACTTGGCCAAAGTGGCCGTGCGTGCCATTGGCACATGCCAACACGTTACCACTAGCCACTTTCTATTCCAAGCCGCTACCCAATTGTAGCGCCCGCAACTTGGCCAAAGTGGTCGTGCGTGCCATTGGCACATGCCAACACGTTACCACTAACCACTTTCCATTCCAAGCCGCTTCCCAATTGTAGCGCCCGCAACTTGGACAAAGTGGCCGTGCGTGCCATTGGCACATGCCAACACGTTACCACTAGCCACTTTCTATTCCAAGCCGCTACCCAATTGTAGCGCCCGCGACTTGGAAAAAGTGGTTGTGCGTGCCATTGTCACATGCCAACACGCAACCACTAGCCACTTTTATCCCCAACCTGCTAGCCAATTTCCAAGGCATTCCGCACATGCCATTGGCACATGACACACGTGCTCCACTAGAAACTTTGGCATTGCCATTCGCACTCAAAGTGCAACTTGCGGCGAAGGCATTCCGCACATGCCACACAGGTTCCACTAGCGACTTTGGCATTGCCATTCGCACTCAAAGTGCAACTTGTGGCCAAGGCATTCCGCACATGCCACACATGCTCCACTAGCGAATTTGGCATTTCCATGCGCACTGAAAGTGAAAATTGTGGCAAAGGCATTCCGCACATGCCAAATGCTCCACCAAGCGACTTTGGCATTTCCATCCTCGCTCAAAGTATAACGTGCGGTCGAGATATCTCGCACATGCCGCAACGCTTCACTTGCAACTTTGGCATTTCCACTTGCGCCCACTCTAGAGACATCAACACAAACTGGGGGATGATTTCTTGGGGTTTTGGTTTGGCGGTCACAGCGTGCAGCGTACACTACGCTCGCAATAAAGCAAGGCGTGCAAGGAATGAATACGGTCAATTAAATAAGGAAATTTATGGTGAAAACGTTTTCACCATAAAGCCAACGGTTTCTACCTCCTCTGTTTTAATTGGCACATTTACTCAATTCCTTAATGAGGCCCGGGTACGTTCAATCTCACTTGTATAAATAGGTTTCACCTATTCTACCAAAACAACACAAGTCTTGGTCAGGCAAAATACAACACTATCAGATATCAACTTTGTAATCTCTCTCAAAAGCTTCCATCACTAGCAAGCTTCCGCAAGCTTCTACACTTCTGATACAAGTCGATATACTACCTATCCAGAACTCTCTGGTCTCATCACCCTTCTTCTCTATCCTCCCCAAATCAACCATTCTCCTCCACTTTGTGACCGAAGCAAATCTGGAATGACCATCTTCTTGGTTTAGGCCAGAGTTGTACAGATTGATATCTCGAATCAAAAGTGCTCACGTGCAGCAAATTTGTTAAAGGGTTTAAACCAGTCTCTCCACCATCGAATTTACCAAATTCAGCAGAGGAGATTTTCTCTCATAAACAATTGGCGACCACAGCGGGAGTATCAATCTCTCGGTTACAAAAACTGATCTTTAGTTCAAAATCTGCTTTACCATTCGCTCAACATGGTAGAACTAAGATCTGGGTCCGCGACAAACTCTGAAGGCGCCAACATAGAAACCGCCCCTAGCACAAATGCTCCTTCCACCAATGCCTCTGTGTTACCTTCCGATCTTGGCAGCATGGAAAGTACCCCTTCAAGTGTTACACCTCCTGTTACCAGGTCTACTTCCGTTCCAAATATCTCTGCACCGTCCGCCAACTCAAACATCACTGAGGGAAGCCCTTCAGGTGTCACGCCGCCAGTCACCAGGGCTCGTGCCACCGCTGCCACCACTAGTATTTCAGCAGGCATGATGCTTACAATAACCACTCGATCCACAACATCTACTCAATCTCCGGGGCGAGACAACAGAGGAGGCAAACCTTATTTCACAATCACGGATTTGATGAAAAGGCAGGAGGCTCTAGCCAGGGCTCAAACGGATATGGTTTCAACCCCGAAGGAGGTTCTCATCTTCCTCAAAGCCTTGACGGAGCAGCTTCCACAGGAGCCACGGCGGCCTGAATCAAGAGAAGATGCTTCCGACAACCTTGATGCTAATGTCACACCCCCAGGAGGGATATGCCAGACAGCGCCAAGGTCAAGCGATCCCAATGATCTTGGAATTGGCACCCCAACTGAGCACACCAACGCAAGCGAGGAAATCCACAATAGGAACCCAGTGGCAGGAAATCGCCCATTGGATTTCGTAACACGTGAAAACTTGGAACGACTCCTACAGAACCGAATCAAGAACGAAACGGATGTACATCAACACCAACCTCCTTATCCAATTGAAATCCAGAGAATTCCCCTCCCGGGAGGATACTCATCCCCTCAGTTCTCCTTATACAATGAAACCGGCAACACAAGGGAACATGTCTCATGATTTCTAGAGGCTCTAGGTGAGCACGAATACAACCATGTTCTCCGCCTGCGAGAATTTTCGAAGTCACTCACTGGAAAAGGTACACGTGGTATAACTGCATCGCCCTAGGCAGCATCCGCGATTGGGGTGAAATGGTTACGTCCTTTTACAAAAAGTATTTCTTTGTGTCCGAGCAAGTCACTCTCTCGGATCTGGGAAGAATTTTCCAACATAATGACGAGCATCCAAACGATTTTTATCAAGAGATTCAGAATTCAAGCGCTGGACTGCCACAACCCGGGTGCGACTGAGCAGCAACTAGTAAATTCGTGCATCAATGGCATGACTCCCATCTATCGGGATTTACTGGAAAACTTACGATTCCAGACCTTCTCCGAACTCTACGAAGCTGCTAAACGATCAGCCACGATAGCGCCAGCCCTGTTGGAAAGAACTAGGCCTCCCAGAAATGAAGATACACGAGAAGTTCGAAGAAGCACGCGTTTTCTCAACAAGCCATAAAACACCGGCCCCTCCTCCGTGAGCGTGGTGGACGAAAGGGGAAATAGGAAAACACCTCCAACGGATCAACACCCTGGGCGCATGGCCCCAGCACGAAGGTAAGCCCCACAAAAGTCCCCAACCAAGCTCTGTGAACGTCGCCCTGAAGCCATAGGAGGCGACTCAGACTTTCCCTTTCCGATTGAGGAAGTAATCGAACTTCTGGAAACATGGGTCCAGGATGGTGTTATTAGGCTACCGGCTCCTCAACACCCACCTACAGAAGAAGAGATGGCAAATCCCAGATTTTTCCACTACCACAGATTTTTCAGTCATCCAACCAGCGACTGCAACAGGTTGAAAATCATTTTCAAAGAATGGATAGAGGCAGGGGAGTTACGACTAAGGAATGAAGGAGTACATAGAGACCCGCTTCCCATAAGAAATAGTGAAATCTCTGGGGACTCCACACACGAAACAGTGCAGTCCATGATGCAGCGCATATGCGAAATCCTCTACTTTTCCAAGGAACAACGTCGAGACGCTTTCGCATCCCTCAACCATATAGTATCTGGGAAGCGACTCCACTCTGCCATGAAAAACACACCTGAAGAACAAATCTCGCCAGGTGTTCCTGCCGAGAAGCACAACTGGGGACTTCTCACCATGGCCCGCTTAAAGGACGCTGAGTTCGACAACACGCTCATCGACGCAGCCTCAGAGTTCAACATCGTTACGTTCAATACCCTGAAAGCAGCAGGAGTAACAAAACAAGAGGCCACTTACTCCCCATCGGCTATCAAATACCACGAGGGGAATCACCTACATGCGCTTGGCTACACTAATCTTGGGATCAACCTAGGAAATATCGCAACGCGCGGGACTTTCCACATTGTCAAGAATCTAAATTACGACATGGTTTTGGGGCGCCCGTGGGTACTCGATAACAAAACCGAATTAGGAGCATCACCCTTGCCCGTGTCAACGCCAGAGAGGGTATCCAACAAGCCGTCTAACTTGCTACCCTGTCAACAGCTTACCGACAATACTCTACTACCAGGAAAGGAGTCGCCAAAGCCACCTGCCAAACTTCAAACTCAAGTAAGCCTGACTAAGACACTCTCTTTATCACCAACCATTTCTCACCACAACCCGCCCTGGGGACTCGACACAGTTTTCGAGCACAACACTGTCAAGAGATGTGAATAGAATGCCGAACCTTTTAAGCGTTTCACCAGAGATTTGAAAGACGCCCTGGAAGACTGCGGGAACAACCACCAGGCGATTGTACCACAACCCAATCCTTTCCATATAAGGGATATAGTAATCAGAGCCGCCTCATTTCAAGTCGGAAAGATGACTGTGAAGATACCGAGTCGGGAAAGTTCTCCCGAAAAAGAGGAAGATGAACCATACCTAGTAGCCGACATCCTCTTGGGTGGCTATTGCAAACTTATCAACACGGATAAACTGGAAGGCATAGTGATCCATTCACGCTGGTTGGAGGCTGCCAACATATGAAAGGTCAAGATATTCAATTTCCCAACACATGCTCCTCTATACCTCTTTAGCAATTTTCCTTTTCACAACTACTATGTATTGCTTCAGGATGGATGCATCACTTACATTCATCCAGAAAAATTTCAATTGTCGCTCCCGTTGGGAAATCTAATATATCCTCTCCAGTGAAATAAAAGAACCTTTTTTTCCCTTGAAAATTTCTCTAGATCAGCACAAAATTCAAAACCCGTTACCCAAAAAAAAAGGGGGAGAAGCAACATACAGGAGACAGAATGGTTATCTTTTCGGTGGAACTTTCAAGCTTACAAATTATTACAAGACCAAGCCACGGAGGCTCAGTACAAGGTACAATGAAAGGAAAAATGCAAGACATAAAAGGGAGACTAGGCCTTAAGAGAAACAAAAGAAATAAGATCCGCCTCGTTAAGATTTCTTCCTACACTTCCCCCAGCAATCCTCCGGAAAACAGCAACAACAACCTCCGTTTCCCATCCAGATGCTTTTCCAGCAGTGCCAACCAACGCTTCTTTCCCCTTCATCTCCGACGTGGATTAAACGTGTGCAATCATGATTCCTCCGACAACACCAACGCCATCAATAAAGTTTTCACCAAGATTCTTCTCAGCAGCTCCTACAAGAAAATCACTTGACTCGCTCATGTCAAAATCCATGGGAACCTGTGCTTTTTTGCGTACCTCACCCGGAGGAACAGAAGGGATATCTTGGATGATGGCTCTAATCTCGCAAAGTAATGAGCCGATCCTGCCCAACGACTCTTTGAAAGAAGATCGATCCCCATTAATCCTATGATGCTTCTTGGAGAAACCAACAATGCCATCGCCATTGTCACCATGGGCTACCATCGCGAAAGTATGAAAACGGTGTAGTCGCCTCACTATACGACCAGTAGAGAGGGAGAAGACAACGAAATCTTGCCAGCAATATTTATGTGAGAAAGAAGGGTGCGCTTCATGGATGTAACGGCCCTAGGAAATCACACATCAATAAAGGATCCCCAATCACAGCCGTGCACACAGAAGGAAATTCAACTCATAAGCAAATTTTACATCAAGCGATTATTCTTCCCTCGGTTAAACCGGCCCCACCGGCTAGCATGCTCAATTTTCCAACTCATGACAACTTTCCAAAATTAACGTCGGTCCCACCAATCGCGCCAACCTATCAATGCTTCCCAAGTTACACTAGCCATCACGTCTACCTCCCACCGGCCCCTCCAGCCAGCACGCTCAGTTTCTCAACTCGCGCCAGCAGCTCAATGCTTCCCAGCCGTCCATTTCTTCCAAATTGTGCCAACCTCCCGCTCCGTGTAAAACTGCCAAGGACGAGGATTCTGAATCCAGTCTGCATCTCAGGAAAAAGGTCAGATAAATCTCCCGTTTCTCTTTCAGATCTAGTCTTGGCACCATCTTATGCTTATCTCGCAACAAATCTCTTGTTCCGATCTAAGCAGTGGACTTAATGTCGATGGTGGATTTTAGATAAGGGGTAAAATCGTAAAACCCCATGACCTAGTGTTACCAACAACACATTAACTACGAGCATTTAATTCAGATGTTAATAATTAATGAGGGGTATTCTTTCAAAAATACCATATTAGGGTTTTCGACACATAACCCTAATTCCAAAACCAAGCCGCATACTGCGCACCATGGAAACGACGCCAAAACCAAGTCGCATACTGCGCACCATGGCAACGACGCCAAAACCAACTCGCATACTGCACTCATAGGCAACCATGCCAAACCAAGCCGCTACCCAGTTGTAGCGCCCGCAACTTGGCCAAAGTGGTCGTGCGTGCCATTGGAACATGCCAACACGTTACCACTAGCCACTTTCTATTCCAAGCCGTTACCCAGTTGTAGCGCCCAAACTTGGCCAAAGTGGCCGTGCGTGCCATTGGCACATGCCAACACGTTACCACTAGCCACTTCCTATCCCAAGAAGCTACCCAGTTGTAGCGCCCGCGACTTGGCCAAAGTGGTCGTGCATGCCATTGGCACATGCCAACACGTTACCACTAGCCACTTCTTATCCCAAGCCGCTAATTGTAGCGCCCGCGACTTGGCCAAAGTGGTCATGCGTGCCATTCGCACATGCCAACACGTTACCACTAGCCACTTCCTATCCCAAGACGCTATCCAATTGTAGCGCCCGCGACTTGGCCAAAGTGGCCGTGCGTGCCATTGGCACATGCCAACACGTTACCACTATCCACTTTCTATTCCAAGCCGCTACCCAATTGTAGCGCCCGAAACTTGGCCAAAGTGGTCGTGCGTGCCATTTGGCACATGCCAACACATTACCACTAGCCACTTTCTATTCCAAGTCACTACCCAGTTGTAGCACCCGCAATTTGGCCAAAGTGGCCGTGCGTGCCATTGGCACATGCCAACACGTTACCACTAGCCACTTTCTATTCCAAGCCTCTACCCAGTTGTAGCGTCCGCAACTTGGCCAAAGTGGCCATGCGTGCCTTTGGAACATGCCAACATGTTACCACTAGCCACTTCCTATCCCAAGCCGCTATCCAATTATAGCGCCCGCGACTTGGCTAAAGTGGCCATGCGTGCCATTGGCACATGCCAACACGTTACCACTAGCCACTTTATATCCCAAGCCGCTATCCAATTGTAGCGCCCGCAACTTGGCCAAAGTGGCCATGCGTGCCATTGGCACATGCCAACACGTTACCACTAGCCACTTTCTATTCCAAGCCGCTACCCAATTGTAGCGCCCGCAACTTGGCCAAAGTGGCTGTGCGTGCCATTTGGCACATGCCAACACGTTACCACTAGCCACTTTCTATTCCAAGCCGCTACCCAGTTGTAGCGCCCGCAACTTGGCCAAAGTGGCCGTGCGTGCCATTGGCACATGCGAACACGTTACCACTAGACACTTTCTATTCCAAGCCGCTACCAAATTTTAGCGCCCGCGACTTGGCCAAAGTGGTCGTGCGTGCCATTGGCACAAGCCAACACGCAACCACTAGCCACTTTTTCCCCAACCTGCTAGCCAATTTCCAAGGTATTCCGCACATGACATTGGCATATGCCACACATGCCCCACTAGCAACTTTGGCATTGCCATTCGCACTCAAAGTGCAACTTGTGGCCAAGGCATTCCGCACATGCCACACATGCTCCACTAGCGACTTTGGCATTGCCATTCGCACTCAAAGTGCAACTTGCGGACAATGCATTCCGCACATGCCACACATGCTCCACTAGCGACTTTGGCATTGCCATGCACACTCAAAGTGAAACTTGTGGCCAAGGCATTCCGCACATGCCAAATGATCCACCAAGCGACTTTGGCATTGCCATCCGCGCTCAAAGTACAACTTGCGGTCGAGATATCCCGCACATGCCATTGGCACATGCCGCAACGCTTCACTAGCAACTTTGGCATTGCCACTTGCGCCCACTCTCGAGACATCAACACAAACTGGGAGATGCTTTCTTGGGGTTTTGGTTTGGCGGTCACAGCGTGCAGCATACACTACGCTCGCAATAAAGAAAGGCGTGCAAGGAATGAATACGGTCAATTAAATAAGGAAATTTATGGTGAAAACGTTTTCACCATAAAGCCAATGGTTTCCTCCTCCTCTGTTTTAATTGGCACATTTACTCAATTTCTTAATAAGGCCAGGGTACGTTCAATCTCACTTGTATAAATAGGTTTCACCTATTCTGCCAAAACAACACAAGTCTTGGTCAGGCAAAATACAACACTATCAAATATCAACTTTGCAAGCTCTCTCAAAAGCTTCCATCACTAGAAAGCTTCCGCAAGCTTCTACACTTATGATACAAGTCGAGATACTACCTAGCCAGAACTCTCTGGTCGCATCACCCTTCTTCGCTATCCTCCCCAAATCAACCCTTCTCCTCTACTTTGTGACCGAAGCAAATCCGGAACGACCATCTTCTTGGTTTAGGCCAGAGTTGTACAGATTGATATCTCGAATCAAAAGTGCTCACGTGCAGTACATTTTTTTAAGGGTTTAAACCAGTCTCTCCACCATCGAATTTACCAAATTCGGCAGAGGCGATTCTCTCCCATAAACACATGCGTCAGCCTCCTTCGTTGTTAAAAATGTTTAAAAATTCCACTGATAAAAATATTATGTTTTCATGATATGGTTTATGCAGGTTATTCCGAGATTTTGGTCGTTCCTTTGGAAATTAATTACCAAGGCTATGCAACTTCGAGTAGACTTGCAACTCATATTTCCGGAATATCCCCAAGTGCTCCTTGTGTGATTCCTAAGATGCCAAACCTCGGAAAATGAAAAACATTTATTCCTGGACTTCCATTTAGCGAAGACGATTTGGTTTTCCTTTTCAATGACTTCTGAAAAAGTGGGGGTCTAATAACACCATACCCAATATTTCGTTTAGGCAATCTGTATGGACAAACTCCAATATGATTCCAAGAGAATCAACTAGACCATCAGACTCAATCAATGGAAATATATCCAATAGTTGTATCTATGTTTCTCAATGTAACCAGCAAATAAAACAAATAGAATTCGTGAGCTTGATTATTAGGAGAAACAACTTGAACGGTACCAAAGACTAATGTTCAAGTGTCAAATAATTTATATTAACAACGAAAGGTTGGATTATCTAATTGATTGAACTACGCACAACCTGTGATATTTGAATTATATAAATAAATATAATGCGGAAAACAAATAACACAGACACCAGAAATTTTGTTAACAAGGAAACCGAAAATGCAGAAAAACCCCAGGACCTAGTCCAGATTTGAACACCATATTGTTTTAAGCCGCTACAGACACTAGCCTACTCCAAGTTAACTTCGAACTGGAATGTAGTTGAGCCCTAACCAATCTCATACTGATGAAGGTACAATCACGTTCCTTACACCTCTAAATCCTGACAGGACTCTACGCACTTGATTCCCTTAGCTGATCACACGCACAACTAAGAGTTGCTACGACCCAAAGTCAAATACTTGATAAATCAATATGTCTCACACAGAAAAGTCTATTGAATAATGTTTATGGGTGAAAACTATTTCTATCGGTTTTGGTAATTTGGGGTGTGTGGATGAGAAATGAATCTAAACCTAAAACAAATGCACTGCGCGGTGAGTGCTTGTAGATTCAGGAGATCAATATGTGCAAGTCCAGCCTAAACCAAGAAATGGCCATTCCAGACTTGTTTCGGTCACAAAGTGAAGGAGATGGGGTTGATCTTAGGGAGGGAAGCGAAGAAGGTGTTGAGATTGTGAAGGTGTTGGCTATGTATGACTTGTATCATAAAGCTGAACTGGCTTCCAGGATGTAAGCTATCAGTTCCGGTGTTTGAATACGATTGTATCAACACTTGCCTCTGTTGTCTTGTCTCGTTTGAAAAATAAGATGAAGAACCTATTTATACAAGTCTTTTAGCCTAACCTTCGTATCTCATGGGAAGTGGAGAAAGTGGAGTGATGGAGTAGTGGAGTAATGTGTTGGTGTCACACGACCAGGATTGCCCACTTCTCCCATCATCACTAACCGTCTATGACTTCCTAACACGTTCTTGTGATGGTGCGTTGTGCGCTGCATGCTGTAAACCGCCAGACCAATACCCCAGTATGTATTCCCCAGTTTGTGACATGATTGATGTCCCGAGTGTGTGGATCGTGGGACCCACATGAAATATCATGTAATGCTAGATTGAATAACTGCATTATTCATGAAGTCGATACTTGTGAAGTATCATGTGTATACTATGCAGGTACTGCATCGAGTATATTCAACACGTACGAAGCATCGTTGTTTGAGCATCTCAAAATAGCCCCATTGTTTAGCCTACTTCATGTGATGGTTTGGATATTGCACAAACAAGTCCTCCATTGGCCGACCACATGGTGTGGTAGAGTGACGGATGGTAATCACCATGACTCTACACTGACCAATTAACTCCTGACTAGGGCTATATAGCCAAGCCGGTGAAGTTGGACGGACGAGATGATCTTTGAGACACTCATCTGCGACCGTTCGTGGGGCTACTGCGCCTGCTTGATCGAATATGGGCTTGTTGTGCCTGTTTTGGTTAATCGTGGGTCCACTACGTCTGCTTGATCGAACGTGGGCTTGATGTGCATGCTTCGATCAAACGCGAGACCACCGTATACATGTTGGCCATGTCCTGTGCCTACTTTGACCGTATAGTTGACGTGCTTGCTCGAGTGTCATCTTGCTACTTCAACCAAACACCGACCCAGCTAGCTTGACTAAACACCGGACTTGATGTTTTGACCAAACACCGGTCTTACTGTTTGCTTCGCTCGAACGTGAGACCCGATGTAAGCAAGCTTGTTTTTAAAAAAAATGAACCTTGTATGATCAAATGTAAATGTGGGTCCTGCAGAAAATGTTGTAGCAGCTTCTGGAGTAAGCCCGGGAGAGCGTTGAAGTGTTGGAGATGAAACGCCATCTTCTGGAGAGAGAGCTTTGATTGGGGACGGTTGTGTCTTCTTCGACCAATCTGGGGCTGAGATCAAGTGGGACCCGCCGCGTGCCTGACTGAATGTCGACCCTGTGTTTCGACTGAAAACTGGCCCTGCTGTGTGCGCCTGTTTTATTCGAATACCAGCCATGTGACTTTGATCAATACCAGACTTGAAACTTGAGCAATACCGGACTTGTGACTTGATCAACACCGGACTTAAAACTTGAGCAATACTGGACTTGAAAATTGATCCAGACTTGTGGCTTAATCAACACCAGACTTGAAACTTGAGCGATACCGTACTTGAAAATTGATCCGGACAGGTGGCTTAATCAATACCGGTATTTGGACCCATTACCATCCTTGTGTACTCCAACGTGAATATGTGTTCTGTCGTGTGTGACTACACATCTCACCCATTTTTATACAAGTACTAACTCCTGTCTTTTATTGTAGAATGAAGAAAAGAACTCATGTTGAGATATCTTCTGGGGTTGATGCTGGTTCCAAGTCAGGGGGTGTTAACAGCTTCAAAGATATGCCAAACATTGATGATGAGTTGTTCACCGCGCCCTTTCAAGTATATGAAAATATCCGTTCCACAAGATAACCCTTCTCCTATCGACTTCAAGGTTTTTCATGCTCCGCTTGGCCCCCATGAAGGATGGATGAGATGTATGTTGAGAAATGAGTACATCAAAAATAACTTGACCAGAGCGCAGATTATTGATGTAACTTGAATGTTTAAACGGCTCGAGAGGATGTTAAAGTGGCTTCTGGTGCGAACGTTGAGGTGGATCCTAGAGAGAGTGTTAAAGTAGGATCTTAAAGCGAACGTGGGTCCCGGAGAGAGCGTTGAGGCGGCTCTTGAATATACCATTGAAACAAATTCTGCTGGAGGGAGCGTTGAAGTGGCTTACTCTTTAGTTCAATTTACCCTTGCGAATTCCATGCTTCTTGACTGACCATCTCTATCGTGTTGAAGAAGTCCTTGACTGACGGTGAAGGAAATGCATCCCGAGCCTCAGTCCCCAAGCGTGGTTTACATGGTTTGTTCGTAGTGGTTGTTGTCGAGCCAGATATGGAATATCTTGGACGTCGTTTCATCATTGTGGGAGTCGTGCATGTGGTACTGGAGTTGGAGTTGGAGTTGGCGGATGCGCAGGATGTTGTATATCGGTGGTTTTCTCTTGATGCTTCAGGGAACTGCTTACAGAAGGCTGAAGGTTGTATCACCTGTTGGTGAGATATATGCCCCTACGAACGTTATGAGTTTATTCATTACCGGCATGCCTGGTTCTTTATATCATGGCATATGTTGGTGTAGATGAGCGTTCAACAGCTTCAGAGGATGACCAAAAGCGCAGATTCTCCAACATAGCATGATAGACATGTACCACTATCTGATAAAGTGACTCGCTGGTAGGCTCGGAAAGATACCTACTTCTATGTATAAATTGCAAGTGCACAGTGTCGACAAGCAACACAGGGCAAGCACAGGTCGAACCACATAGACTTGGAGAGTGTAGAAGTTGATTCTAAATCCTGATTCAGAGAGTAACCAAAAGGGGTTTGATTTTGTCGATACGACGATATGATTTTCAAGTGACTGAAATAATAAAAGTAAAAGATGCAAATAGCAAGATATGTAAACAATGATAATATGGATACTAGGGTATTCAAATCCACCAATAACCTATGATATGCATTCAACTTGTAATATTATTCTTGTCCTTATAGTAGATTCAAGTCTGCCGTATAACTAAGGTGTTTCTCCAATGGATAATTTAATCGCAACTAAAGTATTTCTCCAAAGCATTAATTGTCTAATTAAGCACAACTAATCTAAAGATCAATATTTGGTTAAGCATGAGTTGTAGCATAATCAACATAGAGATATTCTAACTACAATGGATACATGGCATACATTGTGAGAGCAAGATGTTGACAAACTTGGATTAAATTATATCTTTAACCAATTCTAAACTTTCAAGAACAAGATACAAGATATGAATACATACCAATGAGATTAGGGCTTCATCTAAACCCTAGTAAATGAAATTAGAACATGAAGAACATTACAACAAAATTGAAATTTGATAAACTAACATGAACAAGCTATTCTTGGATGAGTTTTCAACACAACGACCCTCTCTATTTATACACAAAAATTCTCTCACACTTGGGATCCGAATTTCACTGTAGCAACCACTCAACAATTAAACAAAACATGTTTTCTTAATTGATGGATAGAATGGAATACAATGGGGGTGAGGTGGATGTTTTGGAAAGAATCCAATGGGGGTGAGGTGGATGTTTTGGAAAGAATCCAATGGGGGTGAGGTGGAAATGGATTTTGGTCTTGGGTTTTGGGTTTTGGATCATGGGTTGTTTAATCCCATGAATTTGTAAACAGGTTGCCACTGATGCGCGAGCGGGTTGCAACGCTTCCAACTTTCTTCTCTTTTGTCTTCTCAATTCTTCCAAGCTTTATTTAGTACTTAAAAACACAAAATTAATTAATACAAATATTTATTCTTGAAGATGGTAAGAATGCAGAATTTGGGATAATATATGACTTTGAAGCGCGAAAGATGAGTTAAGTGCCAATGAAAAGGTGTATGAATATGCAATATTTGGCACTCATCAAATACCCCCAAAACCTGAATTTTACTTGTCCTCAAGTGAAACAAATCCGTAAATCCTAACTATACCATTGTCGCTGGTCTCTCGAATGCATTTAGCGTATGCATCAAGCCTTTAAACCCCTAGGTGTCCCTAGTGGACGAGTTGTAGTCTCGTGAGGGCCTACCAAAGATGTACCCACAAAACCTTCTCCAATTTCAGAGCATCCATAGAAATGTCTTCGTCTTCGGTCTTCAACTGTAGATGATGAACTTCGGAATTTCGTAGAACCATGAAAATTTGTAACCAATATATATATTTTTTTAAGACCCGCTACACAGCTGATCATCAATTTTTTTTTTTATTTAGTGACCCGCTACACAGCTGGTCATCAGATAACACACTACAAAAGACCCGCTACACAGCTGGTCATAAAAAAATGCAAAAGATTACAAAAGATCCTAAAAAAGACCCGCTACACAGCTGGTCTTGACAAAGACAACCAAAAATAAAATGCAAAAGACTATAAAAGACCCGCTCCACAGCTGGTCATAAAAAAAATGCAAAAGACTACAAAAAAAACTACAAAAGACCCGCTACACAGCTGGTCTTGACAAAGACAACCAAAAATAAAATGCAAAAGACTATAAAAGACCCTATAAAAGACCCGCTCCACAGCTGGTCATAAAAGACACAACAAAAATTGCAATACTCCCCAAAACCTAAATCTAACATTGTCCTCAATGTTTCAAAAGATAACAGAAACAACAAAACATGAGAACAAAACAGATTCAAAGGAAAGAGATTACCAGATGCCAAAAAGGGTGGTGCTAACCATAATTGAATGAATGCTTTGAAAGAAAATAATATGAGCGCAAGACAAAATGTTTGGTTAGCACACAAATATATCAACAAGATTCAAAATTTTACCTACTAGATTATACAATGATGACTCACCATGTACCAACAATCTAAAAAGTTGAGGATCAACCCAAAAGACGTAGTGCGGAAAACATCAACATCCCTTACACAATTATAACAGACAGCAATGCAAGTGAGACTGCATATGTGAATGAGTTACCCCAAACCTAGATTTTTCAATAGATATATTTTTGGGTACAAAATCTAACAATTTCAGGGGTGCACCATGCACAAGATCTAGTTCAAAGTGGATTTTGTCAGGGATGGATAGAGAGACATGAGTGAACTCTAATTGTGGCTCATCAAAGGTATTATATTTAACTGCAAAATAGTCCAAGAGGACTTGAGAGGCACACAGTTCCAATCCTAGATTAGGTACTCTTAGAAAAGTAGGTTTAACAATAACTTTACAAACCAAATCTAGGTTGGGTGCAAGATTACCAGTTTGTGACATGGGCAGGGAGGTAGGCACATCATTATTAGGAACATCTATAACTCCTAAATCATTTGCCAGTGTCGCAGCATGCTCACATTCATAGAACAATCCATCAAGACCCAAATAAGTATCATGCTCATCCAAAGTTTTATTCTCATGCATAGACAAATCCAAAGAGACATCACAATGTGACCCAGGCAGAGAATCAGACACGTCAATTATGTTTTTATGCATAAGATCATTAGTGTTGACAGGAGATTCAACATTACCTATGTCATACACAAGTACAACATCATGCTCATGCTCATAAAACAAATCAATAAGCCCCAGTTCACAATCATCCCCTAGAACTTCAGTTTCATGCATATGAATATCACAAGAAACTTCACACTGTGACTTAGACAGAGAATCAGACACATCAAAGTTATTTTCATGTATAATATCATTAGTTTCTACAGAAGATTCAACATTTTCTAAGTCATAAACAAGTTGTGTAGCATGCTCTCTTTCACAGGACAACTGCACATGCTCAAGATTAGTAACTACATCACATGTAAATGGAACATTAGAAGAAACTTCATCCATTAAGGTCGAGGAAGATAAGCCTAATGTCTCTGAACCCAAAGGTTCGACAATATTTTCAGTAAAAACATATTCTTCTAACATAACATCATCATCATCATCATCATAGAAATGCATTTCCTTATTTAAAATCGTAGTATTTCTAGTCCCTTCATTTAAAATAGGTTCATATGCAATATCAGCTGCACAAGTAAGACTAGGCATACTATTTTCACATTTTATTTCATTAGGACAAACAAATATTTCATCCTGAAATTCCTCCTTTCCTACATTTTGTAAATGAATCAAATTCATTTTTAAAAATGCATTAAGTTGTTCAATGGAAGGAGAGTCTTCAACAGTAGGAAATTCATAATCAATGCTATATGGTTTATCATGCAATACACTCCTAGCATTATTTTGTTCGAAGCTTCTGAGATTTTCCTCCACATATTGAGAAGTACAAAATTGTTCAAATTCCCACTGTGGTGGATGATACATGTGTGCATGGTCATTAGGGTCTATAAAATACTGATCGCAACCTTCGAAAGGTTGATTATGGTCCCAATGACTATCAACTTTGTAATCTGTTGTCATTTCATATTTTGGATTTTCATGATATTCTCTAGATTGCCTAAAATCATGCAAAATATAGCAATTCTCAGCAGGATGGCCTAAGCCTCCACATAAGGTACAAGCATAGATTTCAGATTGCATTTCTAAAGCTGTGATTTTAGCTTCTAACTGATCCAAAAATGATGACTGAGGGTTGGGCACTTTGTCAAGATGTTCATTTTCACCCTGTGGTGGATGATACATGTTTGAATAGTTATTAGGGTCCACCACAGGGTGAAAATGTCCATAAAAATCCCTATAACTATTGACATCATGGTCTGTTGGAGGCTCATAATATGAAGCATGCCTGTAAGCAAGCTCTCTAATGAATTTGTTTTCATCCTCACCTGCAGACCAAAATCCTGACATGATCTCTAACTAGCACTAGGCTTGTTGCAGAGATTGGGAGGTACACACTGAAAACAGACCAATATTTTTTTTATTATTTGTTTTTTTTGTTTTTTTTTTTTTTTTTTGTTTTTTTTTTTTTTCAAGCCCGTTCTCTAATGACCTCGGGCATACATTAGAAAAACAAAATAAAAGAAGAAATAAACGGAAGGGAAGTTCTATGCAATCGCAAACAAGGATGACTCCACCACAGTAAACCTACTGATTTCTAGCAAACAAAAAGCATGATGGCTCCACTTAGATTGTTTTCTAGACCAGCTTCTAATCCTTCGAAAGGGAATTCGTTACAATATGAGTAAACCTCTCTGGAATCAATCTTAGTTTAAATAAATTGAATATAGGCGAGGGAAGATGCAGGAGCTTTGATACCCAAGGCCTCACCGCAATACAAGGCGGTGCAGTCACGCATTCAATTTACAGAAACCGTCATGAACTTCGAAGTATGCTTAAAGAGTAACCAATATTTTTCAAACGACTTTCCTACTAAGCTCGTTACCCTATAGGTCTCGTTCTATTCCAAATTTTAAAGCTTAGGTTCGCGTTTGGTAACGTTTTCCTAAGGCGGGCAAGAAGAGAACGGTGATGAAATCCGAATCCCTTATCTTGTATGGCCAGCTCTTGCCCTTTACTAGGAAAATAAAAGCAGCCGTATTCAAGTCCTCGACATATATGCAACCGAAGGAATACAGTAACTCGCTAACAAGGGATTCGCGAGTGTTTCGACAAACTTACCTCCGTTCCAGACGGGGGATGAACCGTTGTTGTCGACTCGGGCCACGACTCCTATGTCATGAACGAACCCGAGGGGCCGAGGTGATATTGTAATCACCGTCCTTCTCTGCAAACAGTTTGATATTTAATATTAACCTTCCGTAGGGTTTAAAAATAAAAATAGAATGTCCAAAGTCCAAAGTCCAAAAATAAAAAATGCAAAAGAAAAAGAAAATTACAAGAGTAGAGGAATCCTAATACAAACTAAAAATAGATAATTAAAATAAACTCTTTTTTTGTTTTTATTAAAATAAAAACTTCTTCCGCTTTCTTTCGCTTCCTTTCCTTCGCCTTTACAACAGCTACTCAGGCACTTGTTGAGCTCAAAAGAGGTAGTTAGGGTTTCAAAGTTTTAAAGAAAAAGCAAAATTAAGAATATATATATATATATATATATATATAAAATAAGTGTAAAATTGACTGTGAATAGTTGCGTTGCTACAGTACCAGACTTCAAAGTTTTATTCGAATACCAGCCATGTGACTTTGATCAATACCAGACTTGAAACTTGAGCAATACCGGACTTGTGACTTGATCAACACCGGACTTAAAACTTGAGCAATACCGGACTTGAAAATTGATCCAGACTTGTGGCTTAATCAACACCAGACTTGAAACTTGAGCGATACCGTACTTGAAAATTGATCCGGACAGGTGGCTTAATCAATACCGGTATTTGGACCCATTACCATCCTTGTGTACTCCAACGTGAATATGTGTTCTGTCGTGTGTGACTACACATCTCACGCATTTTTATACAAGTACTAACTCCTGTCTTTTATTGTAGAATGAAGAAAAGAACTCATGTTGAGATATCTTCTGGGGTTGATGCTGGTTCCAAGTCAGGGGGTGTTAACAGCTTCAAAGATATGCCAAACATTGATGATGAGTTGTTCACCGCGCCCTTTCAAGTATATGAAAATATCCGTTCCACAAGATAACCCTTCTCCTATCGACTTCAAGGTTTTTCATGCTCCGCTTGGCCCTCATGAAGGATGGATGAGATGTATGTTGAGAAATGAGTACATCAAAAATAACTTGACCAGAGCGCAGATTATTGATGTAACTTGAATGTTTAAACGGCTCGAGAGGATGTTAAAGTGGCTTCTGGTGCGAACGTTGAGGTGGATCCTAGAGAGAGTGTTAAAGTAGGATCTTAAAGCGAACGTGGGTCCCGGAGAGAGCGTTGAGGCGGCTCTTGAATAGACCATTGAAACAAATTCTGCTGGAGGGAGCGTTGAAGTGGCTTACTCTTTAGTTCAATTTACCCTTGCGAATTCCATGCTTCTTGACTGACCATCTCTATCGTGTTGAAGAAGTCCTTGACTGACGGTGAAGGAAATGCATCCCGAGCCTCAGTCCCCAAGCGTGGTTTACATGGTTTGTTCGTAGTGGTTGTTGTCGAGCCAGATATGGAATATCTTGGACGTCGTTTCATCATTGTGGGAGTCGTGCATGTGGTACTGGAGTTGGAGTTGGAGTTGGCGGATGCGCAGGATGTTGTATATCGGTGGTTTTCTCTTGATGCTTCAGGGAACTGCTTACAGAAGGCTGAAGGTTGTATCACCTGTTGGTGAGATATATGCCCCTACGAACGTTATGAGTTTATTCATTACCGTCATGCCTGGTTCTTTATATCATGGCATATGTTGGTGTAGATGAGCGTTCAACAGCTTCAGAGGATGACCAAAAGCGCAGATTCTCCAACATAGCATGATAGACATGTACCACTATCTGATAAAGTGACTCGCTGGTAGGCTCGGAAAGATACCTACTTCTATGTATAAACTGCAAGTGCACAGTGTCGACAAGCAACACAGGGCAGGCACAGGTCGAACCACAGAGACTTGGAGAGTGTAGAAGTTGATTCTAAATCCTGATTCAGAGAGTAACCAAAAGGGGTTTGATTTTGTCGATACGACGATATGATTTTCAAGTGACTGAAATAATAAAAGTAAAAGATGCAAATAGCAAGATATGTAAACAATGATAATATGGATACTAGGGTATTCAAATCCACCAATAACCTATGATATGCATTCAACTTGTAATATTATTCTTGTCCTTATAGTAGATTCAAGTCTACCGTATAACTAAGGTGTTTCTCCAATGGATAATTTAATCGCAACTAAAGTATTTCTCCAAAGCATTAATTGTCTAATTAAGCACAACTAATCTAAAGATCAATATTTGGTTAAGCATGAGTTGTAGCATAATCAACATAGAGATATTCTAACTACAATGGATACATGGAATACATTGTGAGAGCAAGATGTTGACAAACTTGGATTAAATTATATCTTTAAACAATTCTAAACTTTCAAGAACAAGATACAAGATATGAATACATACCAATGAGATTAGGGCTTCATCTAAACCCTAGTAAATGAAATTAGAACATGAAGAACATTACAACAAAATTGAAATTTGATAAACTAACATGAACAAGCTATTCTTGGATGAGTTTTCAACACAACGACCCTCTCTATTTATACACAAAAATTCTCCCACACTTGGGATCCGAATTTCACTGTAGAAACCACTCAACAATTAAACAAAACATGTTTTCTTAATTGATGGATAGAATGGAATACAATGGGGGTGAGGTGGATGTTTTGGAAAGAATCCAATGGGGGTGAGGTGGATGTTTTGGAAAGAATCCAATGGGGGTGAGGTGGAAATGGATTTGGGTCTTGGGTTTTGGGTTTTGGATCATGGGTTTTGGATCATGGGTTGTTTAATCCCATGAATTTGTAAACAGGTTGCCACTGATGCGCGAGCGGGTTGCAACGCTTCCAACTTTCTTCTCTTTTGTCTTCTCAATTCTTCCAAACTTTATTTAGTACTTAAAAACACAAAATTAATTAATACAAATATTTATTCTTGAAGATGGTAAGAATGAAGAATTTGGGATAATATATGACTTTGAAGCGCGAAAGATGAGTTAAGTGCCAATGAAAAGGTGTATGAATATGCAATATTTGGCACTCATCACTCGCCCGGATCTTGTTCGATATGACGCGTGGATATCGTTATCTTCTTGAGGATGCTCCCTTGAGGTATCGGCTCTAGTGGAAGATTGCAGTATGGTATAATTAAAATTTACGAGAGGAGTTCGAAAAGCTATCTTACTTACGTCATGATCGTACATCCTTATCTGGTTGTATCCACTACATCCATCCATGGAGGAGAATATGCCGTGTCCACTGGTTGCAACTACTAACATGTCGATGTTAGATAGAGGAGGATCGTTTTCGGAGCAACACATGTTCAAGTATCTGAATTCTATGCAGCAGCTGATCTTTCCATTTTCCTCATGTCTGAACTGCAATTGTTTAGCCGACTTGGATCCAGGTATTACATGTAGATGATGGGTGACCAATTTTCATCTAAATCCGACATTTCTTCATATCTCCAAGCGAATATGTCCTGCTACTCTTTGAGAAATTCCACGAGCTTCGTGCATTTATCCGTACACAAGGTTGAGCTGATGGATATAGGCCTAGGAGATTCCTCAACGATTTCAATCTCATCAGTTGTGGAGTTGGTGCCATCTTGCAGCTGTTGTGGAGCATCTAGCACTTGTTCTTGTGGTTCGTTTCTGTTGTAGCATTCCATTGGGTGGAGAGACTGGGTAACAATCTCCCTTGCTAATTGATAATGGCAGCGTAGGTATACCGTTTTCCCTTTCTGGTTATGACTCGCCACAAAAGTTCGTTCCCTCTTCGTGTGAACGTGGGTCGTGGCTTCACAGGATGGAGAAGAATGCTTCGTCAGCAAAGATGCATCGTGGGCTTTAGCCTTCAATGATGCAAGCCGGTCTTCTTCCTGAATTTACGCCTATGTGGGGAGTGGGACGCAATGAACTTGTCTAATTATATCCACGGAGCTTCTCCCGTATGTACTGGTTTGGTTTCCCTCGAAGTCCGTCATTGTGGTAGGCTTCCGTACGACCTTACCTAGGAGAACCTTGGATGTCCTGAGAGTCTTGAGAGTAATCACATTCGAAGACACTTCCGTGTCGATAAGGGTCATCTTTAACTCTGAATCCTTGATGCGTGTGGTGATATGTAGGGCACGGTTGTGACCTTCCTCTGGTTGATTAAAGAAAAACGTCTTCGTGCGCTGATTATTCGAGAAGTGTGAAAGTTCGCATAAAGTTTCCACTAAAGTTTCCACTACCCGATCCACCGGATTCTGGTTCATAGTGAAACTATTGACTTGAGGAGGATCGTTGTGATGATCAGTCCCCAGTGTAGGAGTCTCCATGACAAGACCATTCATATCTGATGTTGTTTCTTTGATCAGGTCCATGAAGGTTCACGCCGCTGAAGTACCTTCTATGGTGCGTTGAATGCGTTCCTTGTTGGCTTCAGGGGCTATCACGGCTCTTGTGACAATCGATCAGTTAATGTCTTAAGAAAAGTGAGTACCTCTTTCTAAGTAGTGGACATATCCATTTGAGTCTTAGCAAGAACTTCCTGCTTCTCCATCAAGTTTGCAATGGTAATGGGAGATAGTCCTCCTCTCGTCCCTCCGGCTCCTCGTCCTGATGAAGAAGTGGAAGTTGTAGCTGTGGTGACTACCGGAGGTGTTACAATTGAGGAGATGTCGGGATTTTCGGCTACTCTGGCTCTGGTGATGGGAGGTGTTACTCTTACTAGAACATTTCCTTCTATGCTGGCGCTGGTGGTAGAAGTGACGGATCCACGAGATGTATTGACCACGGTACATCCACTGACAATACATCGCCACCGGGAGTGTTATCCACACTAGCTCCATCAAAATTGATTGCTGATCCAGACCTGAGTTCCACCATCTTGAAATGAATTGATGATTAGATTGGTCCTAAGATCTACCCTTTTTGAAATTGATAATATTGAATCGGATTTCGAAGAAATTGACTTTACAACTGATAGATTAACCTCCCACTGTGGTCGCCAATTGTTTATGGGTGAAAACTATTTCTATCGGTTTTGGTAATTTGGGGTGTGTGGATGAGAAATGAGTCTAAACCTAAAACAAATGCACTGCGCGGTGAGTGCTTGTAGATTCAGGAGATCAATCTGTGCAAGTCTGTCCTAAACCAAGAAATGGCCGTTCCAGACTTGTTTCGGTCACAAAGTGAAGGATATGGGGTTGATCTTAGGGAGGTAAGTAAAGAATGTGTTGAGATTGTGAAGGTGTTGGCTATGTAGGACTTATATCAGAAATCTGAACTGGCTTGCAGGATGTAAGCTATCAGTTCCGGTGTTTGAATATGATTGTATCAACACTTGCCTCTGTTGTCTTGTCTCGTTTGAAAAATATGATGGAGAACCTACTTATACAAGTCTTTTAGCCTAACCTTCGTATCTCGTGGGAAGTGGAGAAAGTGGAGTGATAGAGTAGTGGGGTAATGTATTGGTGTCACACGACCAGGCTTGCTCACTTCTCCCATCATCACTAACCGTCCATGACTTCCTGACACGTTCTTGTGATGGAGCGTTGTGCGCTGCACGCTGTAAACCGCCAGACCAATACCCCAGTATGTATCCCCCAGTTTGTGACATGATTGATGTCTCGAGTGTGTGGATCGTGCGACCCACAAAAAATAGCATGTAATGCTATATTGAATAACTGTGTTATTCAGGAAGTCGATACTTGTGAAGTATCGTGTGTATATTATGTAGGTACTGCATCGATTATATTCAGCACGTATGAAGCATCGTTGTTTGAGAGTCTCAAAATAACCTCATTGTTTAGCCTACTTCATGTGATGGTTTGGAGATTGCGCAAACAAGTCCTCCCTTGGCCGACCACATGGTGTGGTAGAGTGATGGATGATGATCACCATGAATCCACACTGACTAAATAACTCCTGACCAGGGCTGTATAGCCAAGTCGGTGAAGTTGGACGGACGAGATAATCTTTGAGACACTCATCTGTGACCATTGATGGAATTAGGGTTTATGAAAAGGTGCGCAAGCATCACTTTTCATCTTGGTCGAATCCAAGCTTGGGACACAATTTTGGCTTGGCCGATCGTGCATGCGTGTAGATGGCATGACGGTGTGGGCGCCCATACCTCATTGTCTCATGAAAGTGTGATCTGGGCCACTCAATTCGTCCGGCGAAGTTGAGTGGTTGAGATCAATTTACGACAGAAAACTGGTTCCGCAAAAGACGCTCCTCATGCCATCTTCAGGCACGCGTTCCAAGATGACCAGGCTTGGTCGGTCCTGGACGATTGACCCAGCGTGTAGGTGATAGGCCGGAGTTCATGTCCATACCCTGACATCCCATAGAAACATGATCTAATCCCCTCAATTTGTCCGGCAAAATCGAGTGGTCAAGATTAGTTTGAAGCTTGGGAGGTGCGACCACACTTGCTTTGGGCACTAATCGAGACATATAGCCGAGTTTGGTCTTGGCCGATTGGGTGTGGATATAGGTGGGCTCGCAGTGATCGTGTTGATACTTACCGGACCTGCTTAGCCTATTCCGGGACCCTCCATCAGCTCCGGAGAAGATGGACGTTCGTGATCGCGAGACAAACCCTAGTTAGGGTATTGCCAGCCGTGTGCCATATCCGGTTTTGGGCGTGCGATGCGAGGTGACCAACTATAGTTGGTCCTGACCGATCAGTCAGGTATTCATGCGAGCCCACAGTGATTGTATTGACATGCTCTGGGCCCTTTAAATCTACATCTACACCTCCATCTACACCTGCGAAGATGGATGGTTGAGACTGTTTTGCGACACATGTAATGTGCCGCAAACCCTAATTTAGGGTTTTTCCTCCATGCTGCTTTGGTTTGGACGTTTTGGAAAACTCGGCCAAGGGGAGGCCAACCACGCGGGCCCGCGTTGGTTCGGCAGCGGATATTCCATACCTGTTCGGGGGTTATGGAATCGATCTGGGCCATCCAATCATGCTGGTGGATTTGGATGGTCGTGATCATTTCCAGACTGATACGGACAGTCTGGATGCTCAATCGGGCTAGTATAACACACCGAGAGTGGCTCAATCAGACTAGTATAACACACCGTGAGTTGCAACCTGTACGGGTATTTCATACATGCTTTCATTATAATGCTTGGAGATTCGTGTTGCTCTGCTGAGAGCAACACTCAGTCGTCATGCCGCACTGATAATGAGTACATGAAATACAACGCTGGTTATGCATTAATTAATAATGCTGGAAATTCACAGGGTATATGGGATTATTGCTACATGCTCCAACCTGGATGAATTTCGTGTATTTAATTCACAGAATGGGATTGTTGCCACATGCTCCATTCTAGGTGAATTAGTAAAGTGAAGGAGTATCCGTCACTTATTAATGGCCTTATCTTTTACAAGATGTTAGCGCATAATTTTTTAGCTTTTACAATTTTAGCCCTTAAATGAAAAACCACCATCAACAAATAGATAAATCTGTCTCCCACAAAAATACCTATGAGTTTTGTTCCTTCTTTTAATAAATCAAGGTGAACAAGAACCAATTGATACACCAGACTTATATTCCTAAAGAACAACCTAGTAATATCAATCACCTCATAATAATCTTAATCGTATAGTAGCGAAACAAGATATTATGGAATCACAAACGATGAGACGAAGATGTTTGTGACTACTTTTTATTTTGCCTATCGGAGATTAAATCTCGAGCAAATCTTAGAGAAGATAATACTCAATACGATAGAATACATCAAGATCATAACACTCAACTACAAAGAAAATAGTTAGGTCTGGCTTCACAATCTCAATGAAGTCTTTAAGTCATTAACCTATAATGGTTTTAGAAAAGCCTAGGTTAAAGGAGAATCCACTCTAGTCGTAACTGGTATCACACATGAGGTGTGGGGATTAGGTTTCCCAGTTGCTAGATTTCTCCCTTGTATAGTCTTCAAATCAGGGTTTGCAATCAATGTTACCTTGGTAACAAAGTATTCAATATTCACCGTTAGATGAAAACCTGATTAGACTCAAGCTAATATCTTTCAACCGTTAGATCGAACTTAGCTTGTAACACACAAATGAAAAGTGACTTCACTTGGATATGGGTAACCCTACCTAAACGTGTACACCTTTTCGGATCAACAATAGTTACCAAAAGTTATCCATATGAACACTTTTATATCAACCTTGTTCATCTTAACACAACTAGTTGATTGTTATAAACTCCCATTTAAATTATTGAAACATTCTTAGAAGACGACAATAGCTATCTCACACAAACTATTATCTTCAAAGAAATTTTTAAGTAATCGATAGATCAATACGAAACATTCCGAGTCTACATCAAATGACTGTCTCACACAAATCATGTAAGATGTTACCAGGTGATTTTCTCATGATCATCTTTTGACTTTTGTCAAGAATATAAGATGAACTTGGTTAAAGCGAAATATTGCCAACACATATTTTGAGAAATATATAAGCGAGTTAAACTCAGCTCGAAATATCAAATGTGTATAATTCGAAGTCTATATAGCTATACGACTTTTGTCGCAAATATGAGATAAAGTAGATAGACTTTTGAGTGATAGATGAGTTCAAGTCTCCACATACATTTTGTTGATGAAGTTCCACAAGATCCCCTTAGTAGTTCTTCGTCTTCAGTCGATGAACGCCGTGAAGTATAAAGATCAACTACACTTTTTATCCTAATCCGAGACATATCTATAAGTAGACTAGAAATCAAGAATTATAGTTTTGGCAACTAAACTTGACAAACAAGCTTGAGATAGAAACGCTTGCGAGTTCGACCGAGAAGTGCTCTAAAAATCTTCCCCTTTGTCAATTTTAGTGACAAAACTATCAATACATATGGATTACAAAATAAATAAACTTTGTAGCTTCTGAGTCAAATGCTTGATTTCCTTGGTTCTTCAACATTACTCAAAATCTTCGTCACTTTCAAGTACTCTAGTGATTCTGAACGTGTTCAACTCAGCATCATATTTGTTGAAGATCCATAGCTATAATAATGAGAAAACAATAGCTCTCAATCATTGTTATACAGTGTCATAGTATTATTACACAACATCAAATTCCAATTGCATCACAACTTTGACAACAATACTATGGTGATATGTATCACTCCCCTTTAGTCAATACTTTATTTCGCAATGAAAACCACTTCCCCTTACATAATTATCCATAAACCATATGTATTTGTAGTGTGAACTACATAATAATTCTCCCCCTTTTGTCAATATAAATAAATTGGCAAAGGTACGAAAACTAGCAGGATCATAATGAAATTCTCATAGAGATACTTCATGACTAAAAGAGAAACATAGTCGAAACTTAGTATATTCATAAAGGAGTTTATAAATATACAAGATAACTCCTACAATATTCCACAGCCGCACTCCCCACAAAGATTTGGAAATTAAGCACAAGTTCAATTAAGAACTCTCCCCCATAAAATGCCATTCCCGAAAGAACAACAAGAGCGACCTTACTTTTACAAGAAAAGAAGGATTTCTTTGGACACTAACAAATTACATGAAACATGAATTTGTATCCTGAAAACTCAATTAAATTAACCACAAGAGAACCCATGATTAATTTAATCGGAAATGCTCAACATAAGAGAACTTACGGGGCCGCATAGTACTTTCACATAGAAGTGGATCAGTGAAAGATCAATACTGCGGAATATACAAAGATTCATTCTATTTTTATCAATATTTTCTTAATGATACCATAGACTTAATCTTTGTTATCAAAAGTTCAATATATTTCCATTAATATTTGCATAAAGACATATAATAGACTTAACTTTTGACATATATTTAGCTAACCTTCTTATGGATTTAACACATTTAGCTATTTAATTGAAGGATCATTCAAGGATAAAGTACCATTAAATTTATTACAACCATTAAAAATAACAGTTTTAATAAGTTCAACATAAGAAGTTCAACAACAAATTAAGCAGAGACATAGACACAATAATTAAACAGAGTTTAACCAATCATATCATAATAGTCTCTAGAAATTTCATCGAATTTCTCAATCAGTTCAGGATGATCCAAAGAAGCATACTCCAATTGTTCTGTCAAGCATTCCACCTCTTCTCCGAGACGGGTAATCTCAGTGTTTGAGACTGTTGAAGTTCTTGCTGAGGTTCTGGTTGAGGTTCTCATCTTTTTGATGCACGCCATGGTTAAGACTTTTGGTCCTCCAAGATCAGTTCCAAAAGTAGCGATGCCGAAATGACTGCAAATCCTTGTAATAATACAAGGAAATCCTGAGGTATTTTTTGGAGTCTGTTATACGAATGATAAGACACAGAAGTCAATATCTCTCCTTTCAACTATGGAACAAGCCAATTCAGCAAGAGACTTGGTCCATACCATATTGTCAATTGTACTCGGCATCATATTTGCCACAATCAATTTTCCAGCAACCTTGAAAAACAACTCAGCACCATGAACATCAATCTTAACATCTCTCCAGAAGACATCTCTATTAAGAAGACGAATTGATAGTGAAAATACGAGGGTACCCAAATACACCACAATCTTTAAATTATCCACCTATAAGTCCTCTTACCGAAAGTGATTGTCTATGGACAAAGTCGAGACAGTAAGACAAATCGGTATTCACACTTTGTGTGACCGTCTATGGATACGTAATCGAGAAAATACAACAATCAAAGTGTGATTACTTGATAATAGGTTCGGACTTAACCAAAATCTATAGGATCACTATCAAGTAACACGGAGTTAACATTTGTGTAATTTACTTTAAATTATAATAACAAAAATTATAATTGCGGAAAAAAAAAGTAAATGACACAACAAGATTTTGTTAACGAGGAAACCGCAAATGAAGAAAAACCCAGGGACCAAGTCCAGAATTAAATACTCTCAGAATTAAGTCGTTATACAAAATGTAAACCAACTTCTTATAGTTGAGACCAAGCAACTAAACCTAGTTCACTTAGTTTCTCCAGTATCCCTGCTCTCCCGACATTCAATAAGTGCACTCACTGGAATAATTCCTTTGGATAGTATTTCAATCAGTATAAGAACAACAAATCTGTTTGGCAACAACTCTCTTGATTCTTTCAGATGAACATATCTCAAGTCATATGCAAAGGCCTTCTGTTTAAACTAATAAACTCTTTTCCCTGGTTAGATCAATCTATCCAACAACTACTGAAGTAGCAGAGTTTAGATTTGTAATCAATCAATATATAATCCAACAAGAAACTATAAAGTGATGCCGATCTTACATAACTAATCAATCGAATAAATCCGAGCCTAGTTGGATCTCAGCCGATCAAGGTTTGTGCAACACAAAGATATGAGAAACCAATAAGAAATATTCTTTGTCTTCAAATCTTCTTTAATCTTCAATTAAACCTGCACAACACCACTTGAATCTCTTGTGATCAATCACGCACAGAACGGAGTCTGTTAACAATTGATTATCACAAGATGTCTTTAGATCTACAAACAGTTCTAGATATCCCTTCGACACTTCGATCTAGTTTGAGTGAATCTTATATCAAAAGAGAAGATTCTCAAGAATAAACAAACTAGGTGCAATAAAAGTTCAACAACCGTTAGTTAATCAAATCAATCGAAAACTAATAAACTGCAATTATCTAGTTTCCCACCAACGGTACTCGTAGAGCTTCTTGATCCCACAGAAGTCTTTAAACGAGCGGTCGTAAAATATTTCGCCTAATTAGGGTACTTTCCTCTCCGGATAGACGGCTCCACCATAAACAACAAAAGACGAAGTTTGGATGGCTCTTAGGATAGTTTGCTAGAAATGAAAATTTGGGTATTTATAGACCAAGGATGTTTGGACACCAAGGAATTTCCAAAACCAAATATTCTCAAGATATGCAATAAATACCCAAATCGGTTTTCATAATTCCGGGAAATGCTTTGTCCAATATTTTCCGAAATCTCTCAATAGAAAACCTCCAATTAGTAAATGCACATTACTAATTTTTATTCTCTAAAGATATACATTTAATTGCTGGTAATTAAAGCATATAAAACTAATAACCTTAATTAAAATATTTTTAATTTATTTCGGACCGGGATCTCCTTAAGTAATTAAGGAATATCTTTGAACAATAAAATATAAGAGTTACAATTCGTGTTCAAAGTATGTTGACATCTTTTTTAAATACTCTTTCATATTTACAATCTTGGAATTGATTATACCACACTTCCAAACAAGTTTAGAGTTGGTTCATCTGTATTCCAAGATAACTATGTGATTGATCAAGTATCAAATCATAATCATGGGTTAAATCGTTTCTACCAATCACTAGGATCGGTTCTACCTCAATATGGATTTACTTGTGATCGAATACACAAGTCACCAGGACAGGTTACATCAGTTACAAGGATCAGTTACGTCAATTACCATGACATGTTACCATATACTCATGGTATTTCTTGTGATCGGTCACACCAGTTACCAGGATCGGTTACACCAATTACCAGGAACGGTTACACCAATTACACAACTCTTTTGTGATCGGTCATGAAAAAGTGGGGGTACAAAAACCTCACCCAATAATTAGCTTAGCAATCTGTATGGACTTACTCCAATATATTTTTAAGAGAATGAACTAGACAGTCAGACTCAATCTTAATAAAAAGTATATCAAAGAGTTGTGTCTCAATTTATCGATTCAATACTTACTCAAGCAAATAGAAATCTACAAGTCTAATTGAATACAAGAGAAATTAACTTGAACGGTACCACAGACCAATGTTCAAGTATCAATAAATTTCAATCAACAACCAAAGGTCGGATTTACCAATTGATCGATTTAACGCATAACCTGTGATATTTTATTTATATAACAAAATATAATGCGGAAAATAAATAACACAAACACCAGATTTGTTATCAAGGAAACCAAAAATGCAGAAAAACTTCTGGACCTAGTCCAGATTGAACACATATTGTATTAAGCCTCAACAGACACTAGCCTACTACAAACTAACTTCGGTCTGGACTGTAGTTGAACCCTAATCAATCTCACACTGATCCAAGGTATAGTTGCGCTCCTTACATATCTGATCCCAGCAAGATACTATGCACTTGATTCCATTAGCTGATCACACCCACAACTAATAGTTACTACGACCCAAAGTTGAAGAATTTAATAAACTAATCTGTATCACACATAAAGATATACAGGAATAGATAAATATGTCTCCCACAGAAATACCTACAAGTTTTGTTCCGTCTTTTGATAAATCAAGGTGAACATGAACCAATCGATAACCCAGACTTATATCCCCGAATAACAGTCTAGAATTATCAATCACCTCACAATAACCTTCATCGACTATCGAAACAAGATATTACGGAATCACAAACGATGAGACAAAGATGTTTGTGACTACTTTTCTATCTTGACTATCGAAGAAATTAATCTCGAGCCAATTTTATAATTGTACTCAATACGATAGAAACAACAAGATTAGATCATGCAAATATAGAGAAAATAGTTGGGTATGGCTTCACAATCCCAATGAAGTCTTTAAGTCATTAACCTACATGGTCTCGGTAGAAACCTTTGGTTAAAGGAGAATCGACTCTACCTTATATAACTAGTAACACACATGAGGTGTGGGGATTAGGTTTCCTAGTTTCTAGAGTTCTCCTTTATATAGTCTCTAAATCATGGTTTGCAATCTAAGTTACCTTGGTAACAAAGCATTCAATATTCACCGTTAGATGAAAACCTGATTAGATTCAAGCTAATATATTTCAACCGTTAGATGGAACTTAGCTTGTTACACACAAATAAAATATACGTTATTTAGGTTTGTGTAACCGTACCTAAACATGTACAAGTCGTTGGCTCAACAGTAGTTAACCAAATGGTTAGCCATATGAGCACTTTCATATCAACCATATTCATATTCATCTTCATCATAACTAGTTCAAATGACTCAAAAGAACTAGTTAGAGAGTTCTTCAATTGCTTAGATCTTATATTAGTATACAAGACACAATCGAATCAAAATCAGTTTTGATTCACTCGAATCGATTCATGAACTTTATAGCCAAGGTTTGAAAATATGTATTCCTTAGTTTATATATGTTTAAGTTCACGAATAAACCAATTTTAGAAAGTAACACACTTAAGTATGCGTACGGATATGTGTACTTAAGTAACCGGATTTGAGTTTGTTTTGGTTTCCAAACTCAGCAAAAATTCACGGACATGAACTTCCGCCAGTATGCGTATGGGTACGCATACTTACCGAGTCTCCATCAACCATTTAGTACACACACAAGTATGCATACATTTGGTTCCTGGTTTTGGACTTATACACGAATGCGCGAACACATTATATGCTTATATCCAAGGATGATTACATGTTCTAAACTCTTTATTTCATTCATTGAAACATTCTTAGAGGATCTTAAATAGAGGTTTCACACACTATTTTTCATCAAAGCAATTTTTAAGATATTGAAATAATCAACATGACTTTCGTCACTTGTAAATATGAACTTGGCCAAAGCGAAAGCTTACCAACACATATTTCGAGAAAGAGATAAGCGAGATAAACTCGGCTCAAAATAGAAAATGTGTATAATCGAAGTCTATATAGAAATACACTTTTGTCTCAAGATAGGAGATAGAGTATATAGATTTTTTAAGTGATAGATAAGTTCAAGTCTCTACATACCTTTTAGTCGATGAAGTTCCGCCAGTTCCTTGAGTAGTTTTTTGTCTTTGCATAATGAACGTCATGGAGTCTAAAGCTTAACTACACTTTCTATCCTAGTCCGGGACTTAGATATAAGTAGACTAGACGTCAAGACTTATAGTTTTGGCAACTAAATTTGATAACAAGCTTAAGATAGCAACGCTTACGAGCTCGACCGAGTAATACTCTAACAATCTCCCCCTTTGTCAATTTTAGTGACAAAACTATCAATACATATGGAATACAAAATAAAAAAACTTTACAGCTTCTCTTTCACATGCATGATCTCCTTGGTTCTTCAGCATTACTCGAAATCTTCGTCACTTCCAAGTACTCCAATGATTCCAAAGATATCCAAATCAGCATCACCGTTGTTGACGATCCGTAGCCATAATAGTGTCATATTATTATTACACAACATCAAAGTTCAATTGTATCACAACTTTGACAACAATACTATGGTGATATGTATCACTCCCCCTTAGTTAATACTCCATCTCACATGGAAACCACTCCCCCTCACATAATGATCCGAAAACCATATGTATTTGTAGTGTGAACTATATATTAATTCTCCCTCTTTTGTCAATAAAATTGGCAAAAGCTACGAAAACTAGTGGGATCCTAATGAAATTTCCATAGAGACATTTCATGACCAAAATAAAGCAAATATCAACTTTTTAGATGCAATCATATAGCCGAAACTAAAAGCATTCATCATGGAGTTTATAAATATACAAGATAACCCATATAATATTCCACATTTGCACTCCCCACAAAGATTTGGCAATAAAGCACAAGTTCAAATAAGAACTCTCCCCTATATAATGTCATTCCTGAAAGAACAATAAGAGCGACCTTACTTTCACAAGAAAATAAGGATTTCTTTGGACAACAACAAATCATATAAGAATATGAATTTGTATCCAAAATACTCAATTAAATTAACGACAAGTGAACCCATGATTAATTCAACCGGAATTCTCAACTAAATTAACCACAAGAGAACCCATGATTAATCTAATTGGAAAATTCTCAACATAAGAAAACTTACAGAGCCACATAGTATATACATAAAAATATGGATCATGGAGGATCAATACTGCAGAATAAACAAAGATTCATTTTATCTTTCATCACTATTTGCACAATGACATACAATAGACTTAACCTTTGTAAACAAAAGCTCATCCGTTCTTCATTAATATTTGCATAATGAGATAAAAGGCTTATCTTTTGTTTTTGTCAAAAGTTTATTAATTCTTTTATCAATACTTGTATATCGACGTACGAAAGACTTAACTTTTGACAATGTATGGGACAATCATAGTTCACAGATGCAAACACACATATCCCATAACAAATTGCAATATATAAAACCATAAAGATTAATACTACAAAAATCATCTTCCAAACCAACTTTAGAATTTATTTGTTGTATCCCTACAACAAATAGACAAACAGAAGGATAAAATTGGTGATAAACACCTCCTAAATCAAGAGATTCAGGCCAAATCTGAGTTCACATAGAACACAGCCATGAAGAACAAAGTTTTAATTTGATAAATGATATTCCATTGGGTTTCCATACAGACTGACTCAGACATTATAAGTCTAGGTTGCCTAACTAATCCAACGGCCATCACTTAGCCAGGTGGTTCTAATCTAACCCTCTCTTACATTGATAAGGGAACTCACTCTTATACTAACTACTACTAAACACTGACAATAACATGATATGGGCGCCCTCTCTCGTATACCGGGATACAACATTCCACCCTCCTTGAAAACATCCTTGTCCTCAAGGATGAGAGCAATAGGAACCAGCATGAGGAGAGATATCGCTTGAAACATCTTCAGGAGCATGATAGGATCAATGCAAGGGTTATGCCCAGTAGCAAAAGGACTAGTAGTGTTGTAGTGTCCTCTAAACAGTGACTACCATGATACCCTTCAAAACTTTAACATGAAGCCTGACAAGCAACTGTCCATTTCCATTATCTTCACAACCCGCCACTTGGTCAGCACCAACACAAACACCACTTGAATCGCCAGTCATGATTACCGAGGCAGGAGCATGAATCTTTATGTATGCGTCTGGAAAATTGATCATAAGATTCCAGTTTGAGCCAAAATACAAAACTGATGTAGATCCCCTATAAACTCCGTTGAAATTTCCCGCATTCCATAAACCAGTTGAGAGCAATCTAAACTTCCACATTAAGTAGTCTACCCATATCCATACATAGAGAACCTGAATTACCTTGAGTATGAGTATGAGTATGAGCTGAATAATTAGAATCCACCTGAGAACTGAAAATTTCCAACTCACACTATCCGCACCACTGAGATCTGTAGAGTACAATTTATATTTCCATCTCAAAAGGGCCACCCAAATCATTAAACAGGTAGCTTGGTGTTCAGTAGTAACGGCACTATGGAGCTGACTATCAAAATTTGACACAAGTTGCTGGTGCTTGTAGTGTCTATTTACCCCTTGGTTCTCCAAATGCTTTAGGGTCGAAAAGTGGAGCCCAATCATCACCGTGGAAATGAAGTCCAGATTTATCCTTTGAACATTGCTTGCACTCCCAAAGTCTGTAGGAAGGATATGAAAGTCGCACTTCAAGTAGAGCACCAACTGCGACACATTTGGGGTGTCTATCATAGTGGAAAAAATTTGCACTCCCCCCTGCCTTCCGATTAACTTGAGTCGGGGATAGCCACTTGTTGTTAGACAGACCAAATACCACAGACTATGATATAAAAATATCAGAATAAGAAGAGTACGCAACACAAATTTTCCATGTGCTTGTACTATCACAGTTGAGAAAATTAGTAAAATAATGTGTAATCGATGTCTATTTTCATGTACTCCAGTACTAACCTTTAAAATTTCACCAAAGAAATCTTTTGGAACATGAGAGATAGCACGGTTGATCACAAGAATAACATCAGTACCACCACTCAACCTCTGTACTATACTCCCAACTAATATAGTAAACAATGCTTGTACCCAAAACTGACCAGCAGTAATACACTTGGTTGTAAGCCTAAAATGACCCTTCAGCTGCTCAAACACCTCAGGATACATAATGACGACACATGTTGGCAAGAGAAGAAAAATGGGGACCGAAACTTTCAGGAGAGATGATATTGGTGCAGACCCATTGATAACTTCAAATTGATGAAGCCTTCCTATCTGTACACAATTGGATTTGGCAACACAATTTGCCACAAATTGATTACAGATCCAAGCTGCACAAAACATATCACTCCACCAACCAGTTAAAAACAACTTGAATTTCCAACTCAGGTACTCAACCCACATCAGCATATTTAGACTACAAGTAGATAATACAGTTGCGTGCATATAGGAGTCTTTACAGAGTAGCTCAAAACCAACACCCACTGACAAAAAATGAAGAATCGAGATCCCAGCTAGCAACACACTACCTAACTGCAAGATGAAAGAACCACATAAACTCCACTGACTACTTGGATGTAGTTGAGTAAATAATTCCCTTGCAGTAACAGCTGCATTAACCCCTATCATTGGAAGTATCAACCTAGACCACATAGACTTATCATGCTGCAATATTCTCCAATACAACTTGAAATATTCCAAAATGAACTTCAAGACTAAATTTTCATTGTTAGTAGCCCATAAATTGGAACACTCATCGAGTATCAATGAGTGAGAATTAGATAGACTAGAATAAAATTCATAATCATCTACAGAATCAGTATTCCCCCTAATAAGCTCAATTCGCTTGCCACGATCAAATGTGGAACAACTGTAAACAAAACAAGGATAAAAACAAACACCACCATCATTCCATCTCCACAACACGGTCACAAGCATTCTATCCAACACATTTTTGTCTCTCTCTGACATTTGAACAGACACCTTCCTTGTACCATGAATATCAACAGATTTGACATATAAAATAGTAACCGAATCTAAAAACCGCAATTCTGAATCATACCCAAGGCTAAGAAGCAATTGAAAAATCACTTTACTAGCAATTTTACCTCTATCAAATAACAAGCGAGAATCATCAAGTTTAAAGTGAGAACAAGCCATACCTAGAATTTTGGTGTGGAGAAAGAAAAAACCGTTTAAACATTCAATATTGTCAAGGGTTTCTGGGAAAAAATTGACGCAATTTGCTCTGTTAAAATCATTTATCACCGATTTTGAAATATCTTCAGGTTGTAAACTCACACCATTAAGTGGATCTACATTTTCTTCAAAGCAAAACGGCGAGAGCAACTTGCAATCAGGAGATTCATCTTCGGGTTCATCTTCAGATTCGGCTGATGAAATTGAAGATTACTGAGTCAATTCACTTACTGGATCTGAATCAACAGGAGTTGGCTCCATTTAGTCAGAGATGTATTTCTTCATCGTCTTCAGTTGTTGAATTACTGATTGAAGTAATCAGACTCTCTGCAGAATTCTCATCATACAATCTCCGTTCCATCGCCAATATTTCTTTAATTTATGCTGAAAAAAAGCTTATACATTCCTCTACTAGTTGTGGAGGTCGATGAAGTTCATCTTCCAACTTCTCTTCTACTCTAAATTGAAATCTTCCCAAACTATAAATTTTCTTAGATAACAATTCAGTTCATGTAAATGGTTTTGGATAGAATTCGTCCATATCTGCAATTTCCCTTGAAGAATTTAGCAGAATTGAACGGCTCTGATGCCAATTGTTGTATCCCTACAACAAATAGACAAACAGAAGGATAAAATTGGTGATAAACACCTCCTAAATCAAGAGATTCAGGCCAAATCTGAGTTCACATAGAACACAGCCATGAAGAACAAAGTTCTAATTTGATAAATGATATTCCATTGGGTTTCCATACAGACTGACTCGGATCTTATAAGGCTAGGTTGCCTAACTAATCCAACGTCCTGCACTTAGCCAGGTGATTCTCATCTAACCCTCTCTTACATTGATAAGGGCACTCACTCTTACACTAACTACTACTAAACACTTATAGTAACATGATATGGGCACCCTCTCTCGTATACCAGGATACAACATTATTTAAATAAATAAATCTAAAAATATTGAACTCTCCCCCATATAATGCCATTCCTGAGAATAACAAGAGCAACCTTACTTTTATGAGAAAAGAAGGATTTCATTGGACATCAAAAACCACAAAAATGTTTTGTATCCAAAATTCTTAAATAAACTAATCACAAGAAAACCCCATGATTAATTTAATCGGAATACACAACCAAAATAACCACAAATGAATCAATGATTACTCTAGTTGGGAATGCTCACACAAGAAGACTTATGGAGCTGCACAATATATACATAAAATATGGATCGGGGAAGATCAATACTGCGGAATAAACAAGGATTCATCATCTTTTCCATCACTGTTTGCACAATGACATACAATAGACATAATCCTCGTAAACAAAAATTCATCCTATCTTCCATCAATTATTTGCATAATGACATAATAGGTTCAATTTTGTTTGTCAAAAGTTCATCGATCTTGTATCAATACTTGCATATCGACATATAAAAGAGATAACTTTTGACATCGTATGGGACAATATAGTTTACGGATGCAAACACACATATCCCATAACATATTGCAATATATAAAACTGTAAAGATTAATACTGCAAAAATCATCTTCCAAACAATTTTAGAGTTTAAATAAATAAATCTAAAAGAATCAAAGATGAAAATATTGGACATAGCTATGTGTAATCACAATAATGGCTATTCCAAACTCTAGTTATTTTTCTTAAAAACATAAGAATTAAATTCTCATAAGAAGTTTCCTAGATATTGAGACCTCTGAAAAATTCTTTATCATCCCCGAACTCCTTGCCGTCAGCAGCCATGGGAACATATGGTTTGTGAAGAAATGAGTCAATTCCAACAAACCTTCTAGGCTGAAGATGTCGAACCAGGGCCTTCTGAATTTTAAGAGTTCTCACAACACAAGCCTTTATTTGTTGAATATCCTTTCTTGTCTCCTTTAACTCTTCAAGAACATCAGAAAACTTCTGATAATTTGAAGGAACAAATCTTGGTTTCCTCACATTCCTTCTTTTTGTTTTCAAAGTTGGAGGTAACGAAGATCTTTCTTTTTACTTCGTGATTGATGGCTTAACAATCATATTAATATCTTTTCCATCAAAATACATGATGCTTGGAGTATCCATATATGTACGAGTTTGTAAGAGGAAATCACAACTTGAGTCTCAACAAGCAGTCTTAAGATAAAAAGAGTTTTAGGGAAGGAAAAAGGAATGTAGGGTTACGAAACCTTTATACACTTAAAGGATTCACGTACGCACAACTCATACCCTATAAAAGGCATAATTGTAAATTTTAACCCTCTTTTATTGATTGAACAGGAAAGTCCTTTCCAATATCAATTAGATATGAAAGTCATGAATTCCAGGCTTTCAAAACATGGAAAAACTAAGAAAATAGAGAAAATAAAAAAATATTTTACTAAAGCCTGAGGTGTGCACAATCTTGTATCTTTATTATCAGGCTCATGAGACAAGACGCACCAATCAACACAATCAAGTTGTGCTACGGTGAACAACAATCTATCCACCATGACCTCTTTGAAAGAAATTCATTGAACCATGTCTATCAAAATGTTTAGACCATATACTCTTTTTTCTAGCGGTCTTGACAAATCCTTGTAACTTCTTTGACGAAGATAAAATCTTACATACCTCTGCGATTTTTTGAACAAGTTTGAGCTTGTTTGCTAATCGATTTTCTTTTCGTTGAATTTTGTTGGCATGCCTAAGTTTGTGTTTATACTTGAAACACTTTGACAGTTCATGGACCTTGAGCAAACAATATGAGAATGTCAACTTGGAATATGATTCAGGTACCCGAGATGTGCAAAAATTAGACAAGGAGTTTCCAACGGAAAGGTTAGTTTTTCTTCCAGATTGGTTGAGTTCTCTTCTGAAAGTATATCAAGATTGATGTATGTATTGCTACAATTATCAAAATCAATATTTTCACAAAGAAATGCAACACTTGACTTTTCGTCTTCATTAGAATTATAGTTGTCAGACATTTCATCAAGAGTTGCAGTAAGACCTTTGTTTCTAGTGTATTTATTTTGATTTGGACACTCATTTGAAAAATGACCAAAACCTTTACACTTAAAGCACTTTGTATATCCCCGTCAGCATCCTTGTTTTTAGGAGGAATGTGATTGTGAGGTTTAACTGAAGATCTGGGTTTGTCTCTGGAGAACCGTTTACTTCTCTTCAATGGAAGATCTTTAAACTATCTGATCAACGAGACTAACTTATCAAGATCTTCATCTGATGAATCAGCCTCAAAAAGATCATCCTCAGATACGCAAGCACTTTTACTTTTATCAAGTAATTTAGTGTTCTTTAGTGCTTTAAAGGAAATATCCTTTCCGGTTTTGGATGTGTGTGTAGGACCAGAATATCTCCACTTCTATATTCTTGCGAAGTTTATAAATGATATTCCTGCGAGCTTCTCAGCAACACTCTGCGAGCGTCGCAGAGAAACTCAAAATATGATTCAAAGAGTGACGTAATTGATGACGATAATAGAAACATGAGAAGAGCATGACGATCTCGTGAAGTTTATAGCGTCTGCGAGAGTAGACATTACAACTGTTGCGAGAACATTGCGAGTCAAATACGAAATTAAAGGTTAACTTAGCTGTCATCCATTATGTATTTATCCTATATAAAGATAACCACTAGACTCAGTAAAGAAGAGATCAATTTTAGAGTGTTGAGAAAGTCTCGAGGAGAGAGAAAGTTCTTGTGAGCGGTTGTATTCTTGAGTTCTTCCATTTCTTGTAATATTTCTGAGAATTAATTAATAAAAGCGTTGTTCTTAATCTTCAAATATGTGTTGATAATGGTGAAATCTTGTATGGGGTGTAGTGTGGGAATTCCTGCTACTACATAATGGCGCTAGAAATAGGGACTGATTAAGAAGAAGAAAGGATTTACAGTGATCATTTGAAAGAATTTGAAGAAATTGGAAAATATTTTTAGGAAATTTACAGTAATACCTCAAAATTGAAAAAATGGCTAGAAGAAGAAACACATCAGAACAACCAACAATTGTAAGAAGGAGTAGGAGAATTGTTGGAGATAAAACAAGTGAGATAGGAGAATCTTCAAGATTGAGAAAAATGAGCAATAGAACAAGGAATAATGGAGAAAATCAAATTCAACAACCAAATCAACAAACACCAATACAAGATAGAACTATGGATTATGACAGAGTAAGCGTACATACTTGGCAATCAGATTCAATGGAAGAAGAAGAAGATCGACAAGTAAGAAATGAAGGACAAGAGAGAAGAGATCAAGAAGTGGTTGAAGGATTAATTCATGAAGATGGCGAAAATAAAGTAAATCAAAGGATACAAGAAGAAAGGAGATTGGAAGCGGAAGAACGTGCGAATCTAACAAGGAAGAATCACGAATTAAGAATAGAGAATTTGAGATTACAAAGCAGAAGATCAAGAAGTACTGCTAGATCAAGTTCAAGTTCAAGATCATTTAGATAAGAACCAAGGAGAAATTTACTTATAAGAAATGCTAGAGAAAACATCCGAGATGAAATGCAAAATCCAAATGAAGAGCAGTATCATGGAGAAGGATAGATGGTTAATGATCGCTATAATCCACGCGGTGAAGTTTTGGATGATAGACATAATAATAGAAATCAAGAAGGTAGAGATAATCAAAATGGTGAAGAAAATCGTGGAGAAGGAAGAAGAATGTTACATGAGCGAGAAATTCAAAGAAATCAAAGAATAATTGAGGGTGAAATTGAGAGACATTATGCTAAACAAGCACGTCTGGCCTGCGAGAGAGAAAGGTTAAGAGCAAAAGTGGAAGAACAAGAGTTTCAAGAGGCAATACGGCAGAATAACATGATAATCGAGAAAGGAGACGCATACAAAATCGTCATAATGATAATATTCAGGAGGAGTATGATAGAATACAAAGAAGAATAGAAGGATAATGAAGAGAAATGAAGAAATTTGCAGAGAAGAAAATAGATAGCATAATCAGCTGCAAATTCAAGAAGGAGGTGAAGGAGAAAATCACAGAAGAAGGCAGAATGAAGATGCACAGAATCTCGTAAGGCAAGAACGCAGGAGAAGGGAAGCTTCACTGAAAATACCAGTGGAACAAAATTCAGCTGGGAATGAACAAATTTTAAGGGAATTAGCAGAAATGAGGGGAATGATAAATAACAGAAGAGAAGGAGGTAGAATACAACTTGATGAAGTTGTTGAAGAAGCTGCGAGAACTCCATTCACTCAAGAAGTACAATTAGGAGGAATACCCCCTAAATGCAATTTACCGACGTTAACCAGTATCTTTGATGGGACCACTTGTGATGTTCAACATGTCAAGGCTTATGTTAGGTGTATGTTGAAGTGGGAGAACCATGATGCTGTATTGTGTAAATATTTTGCGTCCAGCTTAACTGGCAAGGCGCTAAAATGGTTCGAAGGGTTGCCAAAAAACACTATAACTTCTTTTGACCATTTGCAAGCTACATTTCTAGGAGCATATATAAGCAACAATTCTTCGTGGCCCGGTATTGAATAGGTATTTTGGTTAAAACAAAGGATTGGCGAGAGTTTGAAATATCTAACCATAAGATGGAAGACAATGTGCAGTGAGATGGCAGGAAGAGTGGGTGAGAGATACCTCATTTTATCTTTCATTAATGCAATATTCGCGACCAATCTGTTGTATATACAAATTTTCAAAACCAAAAATACAATCACCATGACGGATCTGCGAGAATTGCAAGAAGAATACATTGCATTGGAGGAAAGGCAAAACGAGATGGAATCTTATACCATCGGAAACACCAGTTCAGTTGCAGCAAACGCAAGTCTACTTCCAAGGTTAATAAATACAGTGGCGAGCACCTCACAGGCAAAGCAAGAAAAGACTATGAATGATAACACACAGAAATTAGTAGCTATAGGAAGCAGGGACCAAGAAGAGTTTGAAAAGGAAAGAAATTTCTTCAGCAGAGGTGGGAATAACAAAATTCATAGGCTTGATCAGCCACAAGAAACCTATGGTGGATAGAGGCAAAATTATTATAAAGGGCAGGGAAACCAGAAGACAATATGGGAAGAAATTAAGATGCCACCTCTAAATACTAGCATAGAGAAGATTTGGGAGGCTGTAATTCTGATGGAAGATATACCCATACCATGGAATATGGGAAAAGAACCACATCCGAATAATCGAAGTTCAGAATTTTGCATCTATCATCAGTTTCATGGTCACTCAATAAAAGAATAAAAGAATGTAAAAAGAATCATATTAAAGATGATAGATCAGGGGAAGTTAAATCACTTTTTGGTAAGACATCAACAGACTCAACTAGCTCCAGATGTTCACAGGGTGAATACAACTAAGGAAGGCGAAACCTTTGTGATAGAAGTGGGAGCAAAAGCAAAAAAATTGTTCTGTAACTCCATCATACATTCGTATAAGACTATAGAGGATTTCCATGATAATGTTCTAAGTAGAGTCTTCGCGAGAGATATAGATGGATGAGAAATAATGAACATCGCGAGAGCTTCGCCATTAGAAGAATGGAAAAAACAGACAATTTCTTTCACTGTGCAAGAAGTACCTGAACCTGGCGAGATGCATGATAACCCATTGGTGGTAAGGTTAGAAATAAATCCAAATCAAACAGAAGAAGAAGATGAAGAAAATGAGGATGATGGAGCTGAAGATTCTTGGACTATTAATAGAGTTTTAATTGACACTGGAAGCTCAGTTGATATCTTATTTTATCATACCTACAAGACCATGGGTGGAAGAGACGAGGATCTAATACCATCAACTTATAAAATTTATGGTTTCAATGGTACTGCCAACAAGCCCAAAGGGGAGATTACAATGCGAATTCCACTAAAGGGAATATCTTCTAAGATTCTATTCTGTGTTGTTGATGTGGAGTCCCCTTACAATGCATTGATCGGCCGATCTTGGATACATGGGATTTTAGGAGTAGCGTCAACTTACCACCAATGCATTAAATTTTCTCATCCTAGTGGTGTTGGAGTCATCAATGGAGATTGGGTTGAAGGGAAAAAATGCTATGAAATTGATGTGGAGTCTTGCGAGGAAAGATCTGCGAAGAGCAGAAATTGGAAGCATAACATCAAACAAAAACAGAGAAGTGATAAGCTGATGGTTGATATAATAGAACTGCGAGAAGAAGGAATACTGTAAAACTGGCATGAGCTACAATCAATAGATGGCGAGCATCTCGCAGATGGAGAAAATATAGCAAAGCGCAACAAAAAAGCAGAAGCAGAAAATTAGTAAGTAAAAAAGGTAAAATTTCTAAATTGAAAAATACAAAAAATGTATGAATGGTGTATTGTAGAAAAAATTCACAAAAGATATGTGTTTTGTTTCAACGAAGAAGATGAAATTGAAAAGTTGTACAAGAGCTGAAATACAAAAAGATATGTGATGAAATAGAGAAGAAATGAATGAAAGAAATTTTTATCAGCATTGCGAGATTATTCGCGAGAATATGACAAACATTTAAGAACTGGCAATATTCGCGAGAAACTCAAAATATGATTCAAAGAGTGACGTAATGGATGACGATAATAGAAAATGAGAAGAGCGTGACGATCTCGTGAAGTTTATAGCGTCTGCGAAAGTAGACATTACAACTGTTGCGAGAACATCGTGAGTCAGACCCGAAATTAAAGGTTATGTATTTACCCTATATAAAGAGAACTAATAGACTCAGTAAAGGAGAGATTAATTTTAGAGTGTTGAGAAAGTCTCGAGGAGAGAGAAAGCTCTTGTGAGCGGTTGTATTCTTGAGTTCTTCCATTTCTTGTAATATTTCTGAGAATTAATCAATAAAAGTGTTGTTCTTAATCTTCAAATATGTGTTGATAATGGTGAAATCTTGTATGGGGTGTAGTGTGGGAATTCCTGCTACTACAGTGTGCTCATGATCAAAGATCTTTAGCTTCCCAACCAACGTATTTCTAGAGAGAGCATCAAGGTTATTTCCTTCAATGATGGCATGCTTCTTAGAATCGTATCTAGATGGCAGCGATATGAGAATTTTCATCACAATGTCCTTTTCAGGAATAGTCTTACCCAATGCAAAGGATGTATTAACAATTTCAGACACTTTGTGATTAAACTCATCAAATGAATCTTCATCTTCCATACAAAGTTTTTCCTAATCAGAATTTAGGTTTTGTAGCCTGGCTTCCTTTTCACTGGTATTCCCTTCAAATACGGTTTCTAAGATATTCCAGGCATCTTTAGAACGAGTGCGCATAGTCACATGGTGCTGAAGATCTGGGGTAATGACATGTATGATGGCATTCAAACCGTTGGAATTTTGCTTTGCAGCAAGTACATATCTCAGCAGCATCATATGCACCAATATCTTTAGGTACGGTTGCATCTCCTACCGCCACAACGGGAGCATCATAGACATTAACTACATAAACCCATGATTGAAAATCACGCGCTTGAAGAAAGGCACGCATAATAATTTTCCACCACAAGTAATTTGAGCCATCGAATACTGGTGGTACGTTTATAGAGACAACACTTCTGTCCATAGAGTCAGATCGCTTACAAACACAGAATTATAAGGTCTTTAACGTGTTTACCTGCTCTAATACCAATTGAAAAGGTGGGGGGTACAACAACCTCACCCAATAATTAGATTAGCAATATGTATGGACTAACTCCAATATAATTTTAAGAGATTCAACTAGACAGTCAGACTCAATCTTAATAAAAAGTATATCAAAGAGTTATATCTTAATTTCTCGATTTAATACTTACTCAGGCAAATAGAAATCTGCGAGTCTAATTGAATAAAAAAGAAATTAACTTGAACGGTACTAAAGACCAATGTTCAAGTATCAATCAATTTCAATCAACAACCAAAGGTCGGATACCAATTGATCGATTTAACACACAACCTGTGATATTTCAATTATATAACAAAATATAATGCGGAAAAGAAATAACACAGACACGAGAAGTTTTGTTAACGAGGAAACCGCAAATGCAGAAAAACCCTGGGACCTAGTCCATATTGAACACACACTGTATTAAGCCGCTATAGACACTAGCCTACTACAAACTAACTTCTGTCTGGACTATAGTTGAACCCCAATCAATCTCACACTGATCCAAGGTATAGTTGCGCTCCTTACGTCTCTGATCCTAGCAGGATACTATGCACTTGATTCCCTTAGTTGATCTCACCCATAACGAAGAGTTTCTACGACCCAAAGTCGAAGACTTTAATAAACAACTGGTATAACACAAAAAAGTCTACATGAATAGATAAATCTGTCTCCCACAGAAATACCTACAAGTTTTGTTTCGTCTTTTGATAAATCAAGGTGAACATGAACCAATTGATAACCCAGATTTATATTCTCGAAGAACAGTCTAGAATTTTCCATCATCTCATAATAATCTTAATCGACTAGCGAAACAAGATATTTCGAAATCAAAAACGATGAGACAAAGATGTTTGTGACTACTTTTCTATCTTGCCTATCAGAGGAATTAATCTCGAGCCAATTTTATATTTATACTCAATACAATAAAAATAGCTAGATCAGATCACACAACTACAAAGAAAATAGTTGGGTTTGGCTTCACAATCCCAATGAAGTCTTTAAGTCATTAACCTATAGGGTCTTGGTAGAAACCTAAGGTTAAAGGAGAATCGACTCTAGATTATACAACTAGTATCACATAACAGGTATGGTGACTAGGTTTCCCAGTTGCTAGAGTTCTCCTTTATATAGCCTCCAAATCAGGGTTTGCAATCTGAGTTACCTTGGTAACAAAGCATTCAATATTCACCGTTAGATAAAAACCTGAATAGATTCAAGCTAATATATTTCAACCGTTAGATCAAACTTAGCTTGTTATAGACAAATGAAATATACGTCATTTAGGTTTGTGTAACCGTACCTAAACATGTATAAGTCGTTGGTTCAATAGTAGTTAACCAAATGGTTAGCCATATGAGCACTTTCATATCAACCATATTCATCTTCATCATAACTAGTGCAAATGACTCAAAAGAACTAGTTAGAGAGTTGTTCAATTGCTTAGATCTCTTAGAAGTATACAAGACACAATCGAAACAAAATCGGTTTTGATTCTCTCGAATCGATTCATGAACTTTATATCCATGGTTTGAAAATATGTATTCCTTAGTTTATATATGCTTAAGTTCACAAATAAATTAATTTTAGAAAGTAACACAGTTAAATATGCGTACTTAAGTAATCGTATTTGAGTTTTTTTTGTTTTCCAAAATCAGCAGAAATTCACGGACGTAAACTTTCCGTCAAATACTTAGGTAATCGGATTGAGATGGTTTTGATTTCCAAATTCATCAGAAATTCACGGTTGTGAACTTCTTCTAGTATGCATATGGGTACACATATTTACCCAGTCTCCATCAACCATTTAGTACACACACAAGTATGCATACATTTGTTTCTCGGTTTTGGACTTATACACTAATGAGCGAACACATTATATGCTTATATCCAAGGATGCTTACATGTTCTAAACTCTTTATTTAAATCATTGAAACATTCTTAGAGGATGTTAAATAGAGGTTATCACACACTATTTTTTATCAAAGCAATTTTCAAGATATTAAAATAATCAACATGACTTTCGTCACTTGTAAAGATGAACTTGGCCAAAGCGAAACCTTACCAACACATATTTCAAGAAATAGATAAGCGAGATAAACTCGGCTCCAAATAGCTAATGTGTATAATCAAAGTTTATATAGCAATATGACTTTTGTCTCAAGATAGGAGATAGAGGAGTGTTTGAGGGTAAAAACTGATTCTGATGTTTTTGGTAAATTTGGGTGTGTTGATGAGAAAAAAATTAGTACCTTAAACAAATGCACTGCACGGGAGTACTTTTAGATTCGAGAGATCAATTTGTAAGACTCTAGCCTAAACCAAGATATGGTTGTTCCAGATTCAATTCGGTCAAAAAGTGAAGTAGAAGGGTTGATCTTAGGGAGGGATGCGAAGAAGGTGTTTGAGATCAGAATGTTAAATTATGAAGGTGTTGATGTTTTATGACTTGTATCAGAATGTGGTTTCTGGATACTTGTGTTGATAACACTTGTGTTTTCATTGTCGAAATAGATTGAAAACCTATTTATATAATTCATTGAGCGCACCCTGATCTCATAGGAAGTGGAGGAAGTTAAGTAGTGGAGAAGTGAAGTCATGTGTTTCCGTTATGAGGGAAAACTAGTCACACTTTCATCCACTAATCTCACGAATGTTAACTGTCTGTCCTTCCTTCCTGACACTTTCTCATAATGGGCGCGTTGCACGCCCGCACGTTGTAAACCGCCAAACCAATACCCTAGTGAGTATCCCCCAGTTTGTGACATGTTTGATATCTCGAGTGAATGGGTCAAGTTGTGAGACTTTCCGCTAAAAACAGCATGTAGTGCTTCTTAGATCAAATAAAATTGTTCGTGGAATAATGTATTATTTATAAAGCATCGTTTATAATCTATGTGTATAAAGCATCATTGTTTTAAAGATCGCCTAAACTAGTCACAAGTCAATCGTCTTAAAAGGAAGAGCGTGACCGGACACATTTAGGCGATCATTTGGTAGCTTTAGAGGTGAGCTATTGCTTGTTCGATCACTCTCTGTAGGCGAGTGGTGACTGGTGGCCAAATCTGAAATGCTATCAGTCGATTTTGGTTAGATCTGATATGTTTAAATTGGCTGTCCAAGTTGAATGACTGAGATACTTTGCGGAAGTTGATGGCCGCCATTGTATTACATGCAAGCAGCACAACTAGTTACCTTTAGGCGATCATTTGGGATCTTTATGGACTAGTCGTTGCTCGGTCGATAATTCCTCATGAAATAGGAGGGGATGGTGCTCATGACGACATCTCATCGGTCACATAAAATCAAATCCTGGATGGTCGACTTGGATGGTGAAGTTGGACGGCGAAGACAATTTATGGCAATTGCTAATTGTCGTTGATTTTAGGGTTTTAGAGTCGTGTGTCCAACCTACTTTGGGCCAACGATTTTGGGTGTTATCACCCATCTAGAGAATATTTGATTGGTCGGTACAATAGCCGAGCCGCCGGTTAATGTATCTGCACCCTACTCGCTGAGTGAGATTGAAACTAAGTCGTCTGACTAGGATAGCGAAGATGAGCGGATATGATCAATTTGAGATAGTGATATACTATCGCAAACACAAATTAGGGTTTATAAAGCAGCGCGTTCACCCTACTTTAGGTGAACGATTCTATACGCTCTTGGCTTGCCGTGATCAAGTCGATCAGCCATGGGTGTAGATGGGTCGCTGGTGGATACTGTTGAAAAAGCGTGGGTCTAACAACCTCACCCAATATTTCGATTAGTAATCTGTATGGACTAACTCTAATATACTTTTAAGAGAATCAACTAGACAGTCAGACTCAATCTTAATAAAAAGTATATCAAGGAGTTAATATCTATATCTCTCGATTTGATTTATACTCAAGCAAATAGAAATTTGTGAGCCTTTATCAAATACAAGAGAAATAAACTTGGATGGTACCAAAGACCAATATCCAAGGATCAATCAATTTCCAATCAACAACCAAAGGTTGTATTTCACAATTAATTGATACAACGCACATCCTGTGATATTTCAAGTATATAACAAAATATAATACGGAATAGAAATAACACAGACACCAGAAATTTTGTTAACGAGGAAACCGAAAATGTAAAAAAACCCTGGGACCTAGTTCAGATTGAACACCATACTATATTAAGCCGCTACAGACACTAGCCCGCTACAAACTAACTTCGATTTGGACTGTTGTTTACCCCTAATCAATATCACACAAATTCAAGGTACAGTTGCGCTCTTTACATCTTCGATCTTATCAGGATACTACGCACTTTATTCCCTTAGCTGATCTCACCCACAACCAAGAGTTGCTACGACCCAAAGTCAAAGACTTTAATAAACAAATCTGTCTCCCACAAATAGACCTACGAGTTTTGTTCCGTCTTTTGATAAAATCAAGGTGAACATGAACTAATCAATAACCCAAACTTATATTCCCGAAGAACATCATAGAATTATTGATCACCTCAAAATAATCTAAATCGTATGGTAGCGAAACTAGATATTGCGGAATCACAAACGATGAGACGAAGATGTTTATGATTTCTTTTTATCTTACCCTATCAGAGATATAATCTCAATCCAATTATTCAATTAAACTCGTACGATAGAAAATGGAAAGATCAGATCGCTCAACTACAAGAGAAGTAATTTTGTCTGGCTTCACAATCCCAATGAATTATTTAAGTCATTAACCGACAGGGTCTCGAGAACAAACCTACGGTTAAAAGAGAATCGACGCTAGAAAAACCAACTAGCATCACACAGGAGGTGTGGGGATTAGTTTTTCCAGTTGCTAGACTTTTCCTTTATATATATTCAAATTAGGGTTTGCAATCTAAGTTACCTTGGTAACAAAGCATTCAATATTCACCGTTATATGAAAAACCTGATTTATCCAAGCTAATATCTTTCAACCGTTAGATCGAAACTTAGCTTGTCACACACAAATGAAATGTATTTAATTTAGGTTTGAGTAACCATACCTAAACGTGTACATTTGGTTGGTTCACAAATAGTTAACCAATGGTTAGCCATATAAGCATTTTCATATCAACCATATTCATCTTCTTCACAACTATATCAAATGACTCAAAAGAACTAGGTGAAGAGTTGTTCAATTGCTTGGATCTTTATACATAGAAACAATTGAAACAAAATCAGTTTGATTCACTCGAATTAATTCATGAACAATATACCAACGGTTTGCAAATATTGCATTCCTTATTAATTTATTGTTTAAGTTCATGAGCTTACCGATTTGAGAAATATAACCAGCTTAGGTACGCGTACGGGTATGCGTACCTTAGCTACCAGATTTGAGTTTACAAACTCAGCAGAAATTTTCGGTTCAAAAACTTCTGTGGGTATACGTACGGGTACGCGTACCTAAGGTAATTGGTTTGACAGATTGCAAACTTACAAACTCAGCAGAAATTTTAGGTTCGAAAACTTCCGTCAGTACTTGTACGGGTACGCGTACCTAACCTGTCTCCTTCACCAATACCGCATGCACACATATGCACGCACTTGGTTTCCGATTCATGGATTTATACACTAATATGTGAACAAAATATATATGCTTATATCCGTAGATGGTTATGTAATCTCAACTCTACATTTCAATAATTGAAACATTCATCTATAATGTTATAACAATCGTTATTCATGACTATCCTCATCAAAGTTATTTTCAAGATTGAAACGTCATCATGACTTTCGTCACAGGTAAAGATGAAAAGTGGTTAAAGCGAAAGTTTACCAACACATATTTCGAGAAAAATATAGGCGAGTAAACTCGGCTCGAAATAACAAATGTGTACGTATGAAAACTATCATACTTACGACTGTTGTCTCAAGATTAGAAGATAGAGTAGATAGACTTTTGAGTGACAGATGTGTTCAAGTCTCCATATACCTTTTGGTCGGATGAAGTTCCACTGGTTCCTTGAGTAGTTCTTCGTCTTCATAAGATAATTTCCATGGAGTCTGGAGCTCAACTATACTTAACTATCCTAGACCGATACTTAGTCATAAGTAAACTAGAAATTAAGACGTATAGTTTTGATCACTAATATTGACAAACATGCTTGAGATAGAAATGCATGCGAGTTCAACCGATCAATGCTCTAAAAATCCCCCCCTATGTCAATTTTAGTGACAAAACTATCAATACATATGGATTACAAAATAGATAAAACTTTGTAGCTTCTCGTCCACATGCTTGATATCCTTGGTGCTTCAACATTACTCGAAACTTTGTCTTTTCCACGTATTCCCATGATTCCATAGATGTTTAGTTCAGCATCATAGTTGTTGAAGATCCGTAGCCATAACAATGAGAAAACAAAATCTCACGATCATTGTTATACAGTGCCATAGTATTATTACACAGCATCAAAGTTCTTATATCGTAACCTTGACAATAATACTATGGTGATATGTATCACTCCCCCTTAATCAATACTTTCTTATCAACACGGAAACCACTCCCCCTTATATAATGATCCGAAAACAATATGTTTTTTTAGTGTGAACTACATATTAATTCTCCCCCTTTTGTCAATAAAACTGGCAAAGGTACGAAAAAGGGATCCTAATGAAATTTTCACAAAGACGCTTCAAGACCAAAGAAAATTACATATCAACTTTGTTTAGATGAAATCATAAAGCCGAAGCTAAATTCATTCATCAAGGAGTTTATAAAGATATAAGATAACCCCTAAAAATTTCACAGCGTGTATGGGTACTCCCTTCCACAAAGATATGGAAATTAAGCGCAAGTTCAAAAGAACTCTCCCCCATTTGATGTCATTCCCGAGAGAACAACAAGATCAACCTTACTTTTATGAGAAAAGAAGGATTTCATTGGATATCAAAAACCACAAAAATGATTTTGTATCCAAAATTCTTAATTAAACTAATCACAAGAAAACCCATGATTAATTTAATCGGAATACACAACTAAAATAACCACAAACGAACCTATGATTACTTTAGTTGGGAATGCTCACACAAGAAGACTTATGGAGATGCACAATATATACATAAAATATGGATCGGGGAAGATCAATACTACGGAATAAACAAGGATTCATCCTATTTTCCATCACTATTTGCACAATGACATACAATAGACATAATCCTCGTAAACAAAAATTCATCCTATCTTCCATCAATTATTTGCATAATGACATAATAGGTTCAATTCTGTTTGTCAAAAGTTCATCGATCTTGTATCAATACTTGCATATCGACATATAAAATAGATAACTTTTGACATCGTATGGGATAATATAGTTCACGGACGCAAACACACATATCCCATAACATATTGCAATATATAAAACCATAAAGATTAATACTGCAAAAATCATCTTCTAAACAATTTTAGAGTTTAAATAAATAAATCGAAAAGAATCAAAGATGAAAATATTGGACATAGCTATGTGTAATCACAATAATGGATATTCCAAACTCTAGTTATTCTTCCTAAAAACGAGAATAAAATTCTCAAAAGAAGACTTCCTAGACATTATATTCATCTACCCACGTGCAATAAGATCTCGAACACAAAAAAGTTCCTCATTAACTTCCTTCAGCTTGATCCTCATGAACTCGAGATTCCTTTTAGCGATCACGAATTGTTCTTTTAGGACCTTAAAATCTTGAAGAAATTTCTAACCAGTTGTTGTGATAATTGAACTGGTTGCTTGTCTACATGATCAATTGCATATAAGAACAAGGTTCTCACAAAATTCATCAAATGTTGATTCTTTCATTCTCAACTTCCTTTTTGTACCCATCCATAGTTTTCACCGTTATCTCACAGAGACTATTCCCGTTCCCTAACTTGTACATACCAAGAATTTCTTCATGATATATATATATATATATATATGAAAACCCTAGGGTTACCCTTTTTAAAAGTTAGTAATGGGCCAGGTATGCAAACACTCACAGTTAAGAACCAAGTTCCAAACCGTCACAGCAAGGGAGCCTTATAAAAAGACTTTGCCAAGGGACTTTAAATCAAGGAAGGAGCACTGGAGGATTTAGTGTTTCAAAAAAGTATGATTTTCTCACTAGTTTTTATGGATCAACTATGCTTCATAGAAGGCTAGAGTAGAAATCTACTTAGAGAGCATCAAATTAAAGAACCAAACGAAAACTACAATAACTATTTTTGTCAAGACTAGTGCATCTTGAGCTCTATGGGCATCCTCATGAGATTAGAACGACAATACACGGTAAAAACTGGTCAAGTTATAGAGAGACCATGTAGCTCATCATCGTTTCCCTTCTCTGAATCACAAGAAGGATTAGTAGGATCAATTTCAAAATAATTATTACATGGAGGACAAGACATACCTGAAGATGCTTTCTTCCTTAATTTTTTGATTTTACACTTGAGATTATTTATACTGGTTCTTAAATCAGAAGCATGATTTTTGATGTGAATGTGATCGAAACCCGATACTTTGGACCCGGTGTGATCCTTTCCAACAGATGATATCCCTTCCTTAATTGAACCATCATTCTTCCTTTGAAGTCTTTTTCTTTTTAATGGAACATCAAATGTCTTAGCTTTCCATATGACATTCTTTCCTCTATGATTATTGAAAGAATTAGTATCATACAAATAACTAAGAGAGGACTTATCACGTACTCTTATGGATTTGAGACTATGATGTTCTCAGTACGAAGAGAAACAAGATTGATTACTTCTTTTGACATCCATATGAGAATGTTATGCAGTTTTTCATTCCTTATCCGAAAATTACATTTTCGTTCAACATGACCTCTATTTCCACAGTAGTAGCAGTTAAAGGTAATGCTTTTAACGGCTCTCCTACACACTGTCTTTGAAGTATGAAAATCTTTGTTAACAGGAACATCAGTTGTAGTAGGTGATTTTTCACATAGTGAGTTATCATTAGCACATACAAAATTAAACTTTCCAATGCTTGGAGCATCTATTCCTTTATAGACCAGACCATGTGTATCATGGTGTTCTTTACATGCTCCTAACATGTAAGATAATTTTGTAGAGCTAGTGTTGAATCTTTTCAGATTCTCTTCTAGTGATTTTACCTTATTGACAGTTGTAGATAGATCATTCTTAAATTATTTTTCTTTGGCAAGAAAAAGGCATTCTCTGTCATTATAGTAATTCTGTTGAGAGTCATACTTTGCCTCAGATCCAGCAAGTCTTTCTTTCAACACACAAAAATTCTTCTAAAGTTTTTCACATTCAGCAACCTTTGAATAGACTTTTTCATTACGATCTTTAAGGATGGATTGCAAAAGTTTATAACCACTATCATATCCCTTAAAGAGTTTTTTTAGTTTCCTGTTTTCACTACAGAGAGGAAATAGATATTCTGCCAAATAGCCAGTTGATCTCTTTTTTCTATGATATCGTCAAGGGTTATTTGGTTTTTGGTATCATTTTTTGACCTAAACCTGGGTTTGGTCTAACATTTGTCCAGGCTTTGTGTTTGGTCTAAAGACCAACGTTGACCTGCATTGACTAGGTTAGACTTTAACTTCTGTTTAAAAATTAATTAAAGAAAAAATAAAAAATAAAAAGAATTTAAATTTTAGGGGAGTTTACCATCTTACCCTTAACTAAAGACCAACCATTACTCTTTCCCTTCTTCGTCTTAAAACGAGAGATCGAGAGAGGAAAGGTCGAGATATTGAGAAAGGAAAAGCCGAGAACAGAGAATCCAGCTGAGGTTTGAATGGGTTCGATTATTTGAGATTTATGGGTGGAGATGGATTCGAAGCAACATGAAGCTATAGTATCAAAAAAATTATAAATTAGGGTTTTGATATAATCTGCAAACAGGAAAGGAAGATTCACGAAGAAATTGGTTATTGTTGATTGATTTAGTCAGAGATAGAGAAGATTCAAATGGGGTTTATGGAGGATTTGAGTTTAGCATCAGCTGAGAAACAGAAATTTGAAGAAATTGGAGGTGTTCTTGAGTAGCTTGAAAGGAAGATTCGTGAAGAATTGATTGCTATTTATTGATTCAGTCGGAGATATAGAAGATTCAGATGGGGTTTGAGATAGATTTGAGTTTTGCATCAGCTGAGAAACAAAAAGATGGAGAAATTGTAGGTGTTCTTGAGCTGCAGAGAAGATCAGAAAGGAAAATTCATGAAGAAATTGGTCGTTGTTTATTGATTCAGTCGGAGATATAGAAGATTCAAATGAGGTTTGAGATGGATTTAAGTTTATCATCAGCTGAGAAACAGAAAGTTTGAGAAATTGTAGGTGTTCTTGAATGATAATTAATTGAATTACTGCTGATGTTGAGTTTGAGAGAAAGAATTACAAGCCGTGAAGAAGTTCGATCTGAGAAAATGGATGTTGATTTTGTATGCGACAGAAATTAATGAGCTGAATCAGTTGTAGTGGGTTTGTGTTGGTGGTGGTACTAGATTCAGTGGGGTTAGATGGCTATCGTTGAATCTGGTGATGGAATTCAGATGGATTAATTGTTGGAAGCTGAAGTGAAGTCCTGCAACAGATGTAAGAGAAGAATGAAGAAGTCTGCTGGTAATGAAAGAATAAACTAGATGAATGTTAGGAAATTGTTGCAGGGAAATGAGCAAAGAAAAGGCCTGAAAAATTGGCCGAAAATGCCTAAAAACAGATAGAACTCAGCCGAGTTTTCAACCGGGCGAGTCAACTCGATACCGGCGATGAACCAACTCAGGTTTAAATGATAGCCGTTGGATCGATTCAGGTTTAGATGTTATATGTTAGCCATTGGATTTTAGACCCATTTAAGGGTTATAATCGTAAACTCCTTATTTTTATTTTTATAAAACTAATTAAAAAGCCAATATTTAAACACATCATCATATAACGGAGTCAACGCTAGTCAATGTTGGTCTTTAGACCAAACGCAAAGGCTGGACAAATGTTAGACCAAACCCAGGTTTAGGTCAAAAACTAAGTACCAAAAACCAAATAACCCTATCGTCAAATAGTTATTGATGGTGGTTTTTAGTTCAGAGCTAAATTTGTAAAATTCTATCTACCTGACTTGGAATCAGATGTAGTAGACATTGATATATCTATATTCCGCAGGGAATTTGGAGAATATATCCAAATATTATGAGTGCCTATGTCTCTCTTCATATTATATTGAAACTCAAGCTCCTAGATGAATTTTCCACTAGTATAGAGCCTAATAAGTGTATAAGCTCCTAGCTGCATTACTCACAAATACCGGAGCCTGCTGAATACTTTTCTTGTGCTTATGTTCCCCGGAAAAACCCTTAATATTAGTATGGAATGACGAATTTGTGTTCACTCGCAACAAAGTAGCACGGACCTCCAAGTACCAAGGTTAAGGCCCTTGTACAAAATACTCAGTCAGAAAGCAAAGAATAAACAGAGTCTCAGAGTAGAAGAAACAACGAGGAAAGCATGGCCATGCCATAGGCTATCCAGTGCCACTTGGCCACGCCCTATGCTACCCAACCGGCCCTTATTACTTTGTCGACCAATCAGGTCGCTTTAAACCTTCCACACTCCCAATGAGTTGTGGATGGGACCATATTTTCCGGCCCTATTCTCCATCGACAAATCGGGCCGCATTAAACTTACCAAGCGCACCATAAGTGTGTCCACACTCTTGCTTGGATAGCCCCCTATTTTTTGACCAATCAGGTTTCTCTAAACCTGCCATAATATTAAAAGAGGTAGAATTGCATCAAGTGGTCACCATGCCAAATTGGATTCCCAAAGATTGTACAAACAACTGGGAACGTTTGGTAAGCAATTTTAGTATGACCTATATTCCAAAGGTTTCGTATGGATGTCTATCATAACATACTAAAAATTCAAATCAATCGGTGTAACAAGCTAAAAGATACAACATAAACAGCGAGCTAGGTCATGGCTGAAAACTAACAGAATCCCTCATGAATTCTTCCTCAGTTTTAATGTCGGGTTATTTTCACCTCCTAAACGAGATCAAAACATAAATATTCCCACGCAAGGATATAGGAAATTCTTTTCTGATCATAATGAAGGGGCGGACCTCCAAAATCCTAGTTCGTACGAGAATTCTACAACGATTTTAGTGAGGTCCCATATCTGAATTTTTCTGATTACGAAATTTCATGAGCTAACTGTAGGACCAGAATATCGCTACAATACTTCTATGTGAGATTAACAACACTTCCCAGCAAGCATCACCGCAAGATCATCAGCTATACTTTGTGAGTGTCACAAAAGCAGTCGAAGGAGCGACGCAATAAATGACGAGTGAAGAAAACTTGAGAGAAGTATGATTAGTTCTGCGATGGTTACAAAACTGACGAGAATGAACATTGTAACTAATTGCGGTACAATCGCAGAACCAACCCGAAATAAGAGGAAAACTTAGTTGTCATCCACTATGTAACTACCCTATAAATATAGACCCAATGTGTACAGAAAATGATGATGTATTTTTGAGAGTTAGGAAAATCTTGAGGAGAGAGAAACTTCAAGAGAATAGTTGCAATCTTAAATTCTTCCATTTCTGTAAACATTTCTGAAACCAAAATAATAAAGTGTCATTTTTCATCTTCAATTATGAGTTGATTATAGCAAAATCTTAACAAGGGTGTAGTGTGGGAAATCCTGCAACTACATTTTGGCGCCCGAAACAGGGAGAATCAAGTTAAGAAATCTCTAATTACAATTTGAAGATTTGAAGAAATCATTAGAGTTGAAGAAATGGCTTGAAGAAGAAGGAATACATCAGAACCACCAACAACTGTGAGGAGGAGTAAAAGACTTGCAGGAGAAGAAACAAATGAATTAGGAGATTCTTCAAGGATAAGAACGAGAGGAAATAGAACATGGATTGAAGGAGAAGATCAAATACCACAACCTAATCAACAAACACCGATACAAAATAGAAATGTGGATTATGATAGAGTGAGTGTGCATACTTGGAGATCGGACTCGAGGGAAGATGTAGAAAATCAACAATTAAGAGACGGAAGGAGAGAAGAAAGAAATCAAGGAATGGTTGAAGGATTAATTCGTGGAGGAGATGAAAATGAAACAGCAAATGATCCAAGACAAAGAATACAAGATGAAAGAAGATTAGAGGCGGAAGAGCGTGCAAATTTAACAAGACAAAATCACGAGTTGAGAATGGAGAATTTGAGATTACAAAATAGAAGATCAAGAAGTACTGTTAGATCAAATTCAAGATCAGTAAGGGAAGAATTAAGGACAAATTCCCCAATAAGAAATGCTAGAGGAAATATCCAAGAAGAAGTGCAAAATCTAAATGAAGAGCAACGTCATAGAGAATAAGAGGTAGTAGAAGATCGCCATGATCCGCGTGGCGAAAATTTGGATAATAGACTTAACAACAGAAATCAAGAGGGAAGAAACAACCAAAATGATGAAGATAATCCAGAAGAAGGTAGGAGGATATTACATGGGCGAGAGATCCAGAGAAATCGAAGAATAATTGAAGAAGAAATTGAGAGACATTATGTTGAACAAGCACGACTAGCTCGCGAGAGAGAAAGATTGAGGGCAGAAGTAGAAGAACAAGAATTTCAAGAGGCATTGCGATAAAATAACCATGAAAATCGAGAAAGGAGGCGGACGCAAAATCGCCATAATAATAATAATCAGGAAGAGTATGATAGAATACAAAGGAGAATAGAAAGACAGCGAAGAGAAATGAAGAAATTTGCAGAGAAGAAAATAGACAGTATAATCAGTTACAATGGCAAGAAGAGGCTAAAGCAGAAGATCATAGAAGAATAAATATGGATGTATATGAAGATATACAAAATCTCGCAAGACAAGAAGCACATGAACGCAGAAGAAGGGAAGCAGCATTGAAAAGACCAATGGAACCAAATTCAGCAGCGAATGAGCAAATTTTAAGAGAGTTAGCAGAGATGAGGGGAATAATAAATAACAGAAAAGAAAGAGGTAGAAGGCAACTTGATAAAGCTATTAAAGAAGCTGCGAGAACTCCATTTACTCAAGAAGTACAATTTATAAGAATACCTCCAAAGTGCAACTTACCAAAGATTAACCAAAGATTTTTGATGGAACTACCTATGTTGTACAACATGTTAAGGCTTATGTTAGGTGTATGCTGCAATGGGAGAATCATGATGCTGTATTGTGTAAATATTTTGCATCTAGCTTAACTGGCGAGGCGCTAAAATGGTTTGAGGGGTTGCCAAAAAATACTATAACATCTTTCGATCATTTACAAGCTACGTTTCTGGGAGCATATATAAGCAACAATTCATCGCGGCCAGATATTGAAGATGTGTTTGGGTTAAAACAGAGGGTTGGCGAGAGTCTGAAACATTTAACCATAAGATAGAAGACAATGTACAGTGAGATGGCGGGAAGAGTTGACGAGAGATATCTTATCTTGTCTTTTATCAATGCAATGTTCGCGACCAATTTGATGTATATACAAATCTTCAGAGTCAAGAATACAATCACTATGACAGAACTGCGAGAACTACAAGAAGAATACATTGCTTTGGAGGAGAAACAAAATGAAATCATATCCCATCGCGAACACCAATTCAGTAGCATCAAATGGGAGTTTACTTCCTAAAATGATTAACAATATAGCGAGTAGCTCGCAAGCACAGCAAGAGAAAGTGGAGATTGATAACCAACAAAAGTTGGTAGCTATGGGCAGTCGAGACCAAGAAGAATATGAAAGGGAGAAGAATTATTACAACCGCGAATGGAATAATAAGATTCAAAGGCTTGATCAGCCGCAAGAAACTTATGGTGGACAGAGACAAAACAATTTCAGAAGCCAAGGGAATCAGAGGATAATATAGGAAGAATAAGATGCCTCCTCTAAATGCTAGTATAGAAAAAATTTGGGAAGCTATCATTCTGATGGAAAATATACCCTCTCCGTGGAATATGGGAAAAGAACCACATCCTAATAATCATAGTCAAGAATTTTGTCCTTACCATCACTTTCATGGTCACACAGTAAATGATTGCATAAATGTAAAGAGAATAATTTTAAGGATGATTGACCAAGGAAAGCTAAACCACTTTTTAGTAGGACAACCACAATCTCAACGATTGCCTCCAGTACCAGAAATTCGCAGGGTAAATACTGTAAAAGGAGCAGAATCATTCGTAATAGAAGTTGGGGCTAAGGCGAAGAATTTGTTTTGTAATTCCATTGTACATTCACACAGAACAATAGAGGATTTCCATGATAATGTTCTAAGCAGAGTCTTCGCGAGAGACACAGATGGAAGAGAGATAATGAATATCGCGAGAGCCTCTCCATTAGAAGAATAACAGAAACAAATTATATCTTTCACTGCACAAGAAGTACCAGAACCTGGCGAGCAGCATGATAATCCATTGGTAGTAAGATTAGAGATAAATCCAAAGCAAGTAGAAGAAGATGGAGGAAATGATGATGAAAATGAATATTCTTGGGCTATCAATAAAGTTATGATAGACACAGGCAGCTCAGTTGACATACTATTTTATCATACCTATAAGACCATGGGTGGAAGAGACGAAGATCTAATTCCATCAACATATAAAATCTATGGTTTTAATGGTACTGCCAATAAACCAAAAGGGTAAATTGAGATGCGGATTCCATTGAAAGGGATAACTTCCAAGATCTTGTCCTGTGTTATTGACATTGATCACCTTACAATGCCCTGATTGGTCGACCTAGGATACATGGGATATTAGGTGTAGTATCTACTTTCCACCAGTGTGTTAAATTTCCTCATCCTAATGGTGTTGGAGTTATCAAGGGAGATTGGGGAGAAAGCAAGAAATGTTATGAGATTGATATAAAATCTTGTGAAGAAAGAGCTGAGAAGAAGAGCAATTGGAAGTACAACATCAAGCAACGACAGAGATGTGAAAGACTGATGATTGATTCAATCGAGCAGCGAGAGGAAGATGATAACGAGAAGCTCGCAGAAAAAGAACAAACAACAAAGCGTAACAGAAAAGCAGAACCAGAAGATAGTAAGTAGAAAGGTAAAATGATGAAATTTAAAGAAACTTACGCAGAATTTGTTTGAAGAAAATGCAATTGAAAAGTGTACTCTGTTTGAAAGAATTGCAAAATTTTACAAGAAAATCAAAGAAATGAAATTTCATCAGAGTTACAATGCTCGTGAGAAACGCGAATAAAATTTCGCAGAGATTAATAGAATGGGACAAACCTTTATGGAGTGCACCTTAGTCCGCGAATACAATTTCTCAAGAGGCAAATGTAAGACCTAATAGTGCATCATATAAGGGGGTATTTCTTGACATGACTCAGCGATAAGGTTATACCGCTGCTGGAACCTGAGTTATGAAGATGTTGGGGTTAAAGAAAACCTATCCAGGAGAGGTATCTTGGATTTCCAATTATATAAGGTTATACCCTGATTGGACGACTAAGGACCTCTTCTAAGAAGTGCAAAGTATGACCAAGACGCCGAGGTACACGGTTGAGCCAAGGGTGCCCGGGGCGTACGAAACTATCCTGTCCATTCTTGGTAAGTCTTGGATATGATGCACTTGGCCTGAAGAAAATCCCACTTAGGGTACAGTCTTGTAACTATAAGCCGTATAGGCATAAATGACAAGAGGCTGAGAAAACAGCTGGTTGTTGGCAAATATGGATGGGAGGAGCTAGTCTTGTATGGCCGATGTGCCCTCCTTGAAGGGGCAACCAGGGGGAAGATAAGGGCGGCACCCTCCATTAGGGAGATGATAAGTGTCTAAAGACGGCAATGTCATGGGTCTTTGTGATCGCAAGAACACTTAGGCCTGTCATATTGTCGCGTGACGAAATTATACAAAGGAAACAAGCCAAAAGAGAAAAGTTAAGATGAGATCAATGGGTGTTTACATTTAACAAGTGTAAGGACGTCCTGCTATTTCATCGCAAGACGGAAATGTCATAAGGTGTAATTCTTGCAAGAGAGTTCATACTTATCTTATTGTCGCAAAGATGTTGAAAAAATATTGATAAGGCAAGATCAATGGGTCGATACATGCAAATGTAAAGACGTCTTGCGATTTTGTCGCAGAAAGAAAAGATGTGGCAAAATAAGACCTTTAATTAGGAAGGCATAATAAGACCATAAAATTGTTGCGATAAAGCTCGCAGAATTTATGAGATTTGCGATTCTACGCGAAAATCATAAAGTTATGCAATTGTTGCTAGCGATAACATCGCCGATATTGAGGCAAATTTAATTTGATTTATAACTAATATCTAATCTCTATTCAATTTTTTCATATTGCAGATGAATAATAGAGGCAAGTATGGGAATGCATAGAATGATGAAATTATTATTCATCCATCATATGATAAAATTGCATAAATGATACATTTATACAAATAATTAAAGGATAATAATTCTGATTGATTGATTATGTTGCGGAAAAAGAATTGTTTTCTAATTCATACAGATAAAAGCAAAAGAAGTTTACACATCAAGTTGGAGAAGCTTGCAGCGATGTTACGAGAAGCAAAAAATAGATGTACAAAATTTACAAAGAAGAAAAAGAGAAGAAATAAGACTAAGTAGATCCATCAACACCTCCATCAGAGCTCTTTTCTTTTTCAAATTTCTCTTCATTACCAGATTTTTCTTTTTCTTCATCATCTCCATCTACGTCAGATTTATCTTCCTCGTCAGATAATTCTTCATCATATTCGCTAGACTCCTCAGCTTCGCTATCAGAGATAACTAAATTTGGGGAATCAGCTGGAATTTCCTTTGCAAGATCGGGGTATAAAGAATGAGGGATACCATGATAATTACAGACTAGTTTAACAACGTCATTACGAACGCGGAGAAGGGCATTGCTAAAATTTGAAGATGAGATTTTCAATTTTTCCTTCAATCTAGAATACTTTTCATTGCGAGAAGATAGACTTCTAGCGAGTTGGTTTTTCTCTTCTTCTAACTCATCAAATCTTTTACGATAGTTCTTTTCGGATGCTGCGAGCAAATGACAACAAAATTAGTACATATAAGGATGATTCAATTAGGAAATAATTCAGGGAAATCATAAGAGTGATAACCTTCTCTTTCAGAAATCATGTCTTTAATTAAAGCCGCTTGATCAGCATGAAGACTAACATCTACACCTAATTTAGTTCTGGCATTATCAAGAATCTTCGCAGCCTAATAAAACTCATCATCACTATTGATAAGGAGACGAGATCGAACTTGGGTTTCCCTCGCAAGAAGATCTTCATTCTCGCGGATAAGCTTATCTCTTTCCATTTGAACACTAAGAAGAGTTTTATGAAAGTTTGCTAGGGTCTTGGAGACATTTTTAACGGCAAGGTCTTTCTCGTCAATAAGATCGCTATTCCTTTTTCTTAATCTATCTACTTCTTTCTTCGAATCAAGATAAAAGCGCTTATATTTGTTGGTCAAACCTAAATTGAATCTGTGTTCAATTTTTAAGAGATTAAATTTGGATTTGAGTTCATCTATGGAGAGGGATTCAATCTTATCATCTGAGAAATTACTTAAGGAACTATTAAGGTTAGCAAGAAGGGTATCATCATCTAAAGGGTCAGGAAAAGATTGAAAGAGTCTGGCCTCGTCAGTAAGACCATAAATATCTGCAAAAATGGTTGCTTGAATAAGCTGCGATAGGGTAAGAGGAATAAAAAGAGGACAAAAATAAATCATACCATAGAGTTGTTGATTGGATTTATCAAGATCAGAGATTTTTTGCTTGTCAACTGAAGCTTAAGTCTCTAGCTGCTTATTTTTTCTGCGAAGTTCAATAACTTCAGCTTCTAGTTTTTCTTTATCTTGACGAAGATTAACATCTTTCTTTTCATAAGCAATACGCCTATTGTCTAAATCAGAAGCAACGGCAAAAGCGGATCTTCCAACCTGTGATAAAACTATATAAATCAATATTTGACAAAGGAATCAGTAGATACACAAAAGGGATGAACAAGTAAAAACTTACCAGGCTGCCAAGTGAATTCAAAAGACTTGGAGTTAGCGATCTTGAAACCCCGCGAAGGGTATCGCTATCAGCTAGTATGGGAGCATCACAGACATTGGCGAGAGATTGGGATATTTCATTAACAGCTTCATCCCCATACTCATTTGGGATAACAAACATATTCTTGCCAAAAATTTTAGATAAATGAGCTATCGAAGAATCAGATGAAGAAGAATTCTTTATAGAAGGGAAGTTGTTATCATTGAAATCCTCGTTATTATTATCCTTGTCAAAATCAACACTTGGATTTTCTGGAGTGGGTTGAGGAGTTGAAGAAGAAGAAGGTCGGGTTTTCCTTTTCTTCAAAGGAGGGTCGCCAAATTTTTCACCATGAGGAGCAGAAGGCTTCCCTTTGGGAGGAACAGTGGATTTATCCTGATCGCCAGATTCTTCACCACGAGGGGAAAAAGATTTTCCTTTAGGAGGAACAATAGATTTATCCTTTGAAGGTTGCTCCTTGGTTCTCACGGGTTTTATTGACGCTAGTTCTTCAATTTCCTGCGAGCATAGATGAAGATAAGAAATAGGGGCAACAATATATTGTTAAAATTTATGAAGAGATATTTCTTACTTCATCCGTGAAAGATTTAAGAGCTAAGAAAGTGTTGGGCTTCCTAAAAGATTGGTAGCTGAGCTTCATTCTCTCAATCTGAGAAAGATCAAAGTAATTAGCGAGAATATAAAAACATGAAGAAGATAATGAATAATAATAATGCAAAAAGTTGAGAGGATATACTTCTTTAGATCTTTCAGGCCAGTTGAAGACCCATGGTTCATACTCTAAGAGATTTGCAGGTAATGGGAGAGAACCAGATATATAAGGACCTTCAAGTCATAGCGGAAAGATAAACCATTTATCATCGCTAGAGTGGCGAGGGCCTTGATTGGTAGGTGTATGCCAATCAATGTATAACATAAGAGCCTCATCATCAGCGACCTTTTCTTTCTTTAACCGGACACCCCAGCAAGTATTGTCCCTCTTCATAGGAACTATCTTGTAATTTTTGAAGAAATTTTCCACAGTATAATCTGCAGAAACAATGGGAACATCCTTAAATTGAGGATTCTTTGGAGCTTCAGGATAGAGAGAACCTTTATCAGCACCGCGAGAAGCATATTCAAGCAGCAATCTGATACAATCTCCACCTAATTGGTATATTGCTCGCGAGAACCTCTCGTCAGATATTACTTGATAGAATAATGGGAGTTCTGGGTCATAGAGAGGAAGGGGAAGACCAGCTTCAAGTTAACCTAGAGATACTATGATTTTCTGGCGAGAGCATTGATGATCAGAAAATAGTTTGATAGAAAGTTCAGATCTATGGCTTTGGCCTGGAATTGTAGACAAGGTTAAACCTTTAATTTTGAGCTTTTCTCGCATCGCATTAAAAGCAGTCAAGTTTTTAGCACCAGCAGCAACCATTTTTGAGTATGGGAATGAAAGAAAAGGTTGAAAAATAAGAAAGAAATCACAACGATGACAGACGCGCAATTTACGGAAGAACAGTAAACTTGCAGAGAAGTTACGCAGAGAAAGAAGAAGAAAGTAAAAAGAGGAAAAGAAAAGAATGAAAGGAGTATTTATAGAAGAAGAAATTTCTCGACGAAGATGAATGTAATAAATGCTAAGAAGAGACATGAACGGTCAGATCGCAGCGGTTAGAAAAGACGTGTCGCAAATTCATTAGAAGAGAGAAGCGTGAAAACAGCTAGCAAAAGATACAGAAACGTGTCAGAACAGAGATTAATGAAGAGATAAGTAGTTGCGGCATTTTAAAAATTCTCATGATCTTCTCTTCTTCGCAGAAAAGACATGAGAAGAGGCAAGATGTAGGACCAGAATATCGCTACAATACTTCTCTGCGAGATTAACAACACTTCCCAGCAAGCATCACCGCAAGATCATCAGCTACACCTTGCGAGTGTCACAAAATCAGTCGAAGGAGCGACGCAATAAATGACGAGTGAAGAAAACTTGAGAGAAGTATGATTAGTTCTGCGATGGTTACAAAACTGATGAGAATGAACATTGTAACTAATCGCGGTACAATCACAGAACCAACCCGAAATAAGAGGAAAACTTAGCTGTCATCCACTATGTAACTACCCTATAAATATATACCCAATGTGTCCAGAAAATGATGATGTATTTTTGAGAGTTTGGAAAATCTTGAGGAGAGAGAAACTTCAAGAGAATAGTTGTAATCTTGAATTCTTCCATTGCTGTAAACATTTCTGAAACCAAAATAATAAAGTGCCGTTTTTCATCTTCAATTATGAGTTGATTATAGTAAAATCTTAACAAGGGTGTAGTGTGGGAAATCCTGCAACTACACTAACACAAATTTATGTGAATCATCTCATCCATCCAACTTGGTTAGCCAACTTAAATGGTTTATATTTAATTTGGTCCAATAAGCTTAGCCATCCACGGTCATATGTCGCATGCTCTAATTAGGGTTTCGGCATGCCAAACCCTAATTTAGGCAAAGTTGCTACACCAACCAGGCCAAATAATATTCCACGGTGCATTGGGATCAATATGGCTACCATAATTGATGTTGCCACATCACATTTTAGTTTAACATAAATGTGCTAAAATCCAGCGGCCATGGATACGCCAGGTGCCACTCGTCCTATCATGTCACTAGCATGCACGAACTATGACAACCATTTCACTGTGCCACTGGCATACGCTAAAAGTGTCGTTGTGCCATTATAAGGCGCCAACAGGATGTGGCCATAATCAATGGATACCCTTCCTCATGAGATGCAATCTCAGCCGTCCAAGTTCGCCACCGAACTGATAGGCTTGTGGCAAGTTTTAGGCGACTAGCCGAGATAAGCCTAATAGCACCACATGTTATTTTCCTGCAACAAGTCTCTTGACCTTGACTTACCACACGTACCAAACTGCTACATGTTTTCCACGAAAACACCCGAGACATCAAACATGTCACAAAACTAGGGGATACTCATCAGGGTATTGGTCTGGAGGTTTACAGCGTGCGGCATGAAATACGCCCATTATAAGAAAGTGTCAGGAAATAGAACATTTAGTGGTGGAAAAAAGTAACAGGTGTGAACGGATCCATTTCCTTCATCATGGAAGCATGGTTTCCAACGGTTATATGTTACTCCACTCTTTCATTACTCAATCGTCCCCACTTCCTACAAGACCAAGGTACATTTTATTATGACTTGTATAAATAGGTTTCACCTATTTCCACCAAAGAACAAGTTTTGGTCAGCAACAACATAGTATCCATAAATCACCAAAGAACTTATAGCTTTTCATTCTGCAAGCCATTTCCACTTTCTGATACAAGTCATAAAATAGCCACACCTTCAGAATTAACCATTCTGGTCTCAACACTTTCTTCACTTCCCTCCTTAAGACCAACCCTTCTCATTCACTTTGTGATTGAAGCAAGCCTGGAACGGCCATTTCTTGGTTTATGCCAGGATTGTACAAATTGATCTCTCGAATCAAAAGTACTCTCGTGTAGTGCATTTTTTAGGGTCTAGCCTTGTTTCTCATCGACACACCCAAATTTACCAAAAATATTAGAAACAGTTTTCACCCACAGATAATTGGCGACCATAGTGGGAGATTAAATCTCTCGATTGCAAATTCAATTCCTAATTTCATTTTCATCCCAATTGGTCTTAGGCCAAATTCGAACCCATTTTCAATTTCCTAAATTTCTCAAGATGGTTGATCTTAGAAATGCTTCAGAAACCCTCAATCTAAATTTTACTTCTCCTAGCACCGAAAATACTCTACATGATATCCCTGAATCCGTCCGTTCATTCAAAACCATTGTCGAGGCTATGGAGTCTCGATATTTAACAATTATTCATGATTTAACGAAAATCCCGAATGATAGTATCGAGAATCAAGCTACTATTGTCAAAACGCAGGACAGAGTATTTACGCTTTTGAAAGCGCTTACGGATCAGCTGTCAAAGGAACGAACGCGTATTCATTCTGTAGAAAACGCTATCAACCATTCATTTTGGATCAATGCTGATGATGGTAGTCCTTTTTCCAAGATTCATATTCATATTCCTAGTGAGGATGATGAAGCCTATGGTCACGCTGAATGGAAAGGTATCCACCAAGCTAACGTGTATGCTCATGAAGATCAAAATATGTTTCCTCAAGATCATAAAGAAGACCCGTGGGATTTATCACGTTCTCATCAGAGTCCTCGCATTGAAAAGGTGATTTCATTATGTGCATCATTCCTGGAAAATATCAATTCCCATATTACATCATAAGCTTCTAAGAGATCCGTTGCTGCTTTACACAGTCGATCTGAACCGTTCCAGAATGAAAAAGCTCATAAAGACGTACAGGAAAGCAAGAGTCTTTCTAATAAAATATTTAGCCTCCAGTCAATCGCTAATGAAGGAAAAAAGAAAAAAACTCCAGCAGGGGAACAACAACCCAAATGTGTGGCACCAGCGCATCAGATGGCTTCACCCCAGAAGGTCGAGGCTAAGGTTCCTATGCAACAACAAGAAACTGGATATGCCACTCCAAACTTCCCATTCCCGATCAAGAAAGTAATCGAACCCCTAGAAGTATGGATTCAAGACGATGCCATCAAACTACCACCTGTTAAGCGCCTACCAACTGAAGAACAAATGGCAAATCCCAAGTATTTCCATTACCACAGGTTCATCAATCATCCTACCAGTAAATGCAATGCTCTGAAACGCATCGTCCAAGAAAACATAGATTCGGGGGAATGGCGCCTGGGGACTGGAGGTCCTTATTCTTTCCGCGGATCAACATAAAGATGTTACACAGACAATAAAGGACGACTGGGGACTTCTCGCGGCTAGGATTGCGTCACACAAGAAACTTGTATTTGCAACCTGAAAATTTAGTTTTGTGGAGAGACCCCTAAGAGAATAGAGTATGTGGCCGTATCGGACGAGAGCAAAAATGGAACTACCAACACTATGGTGTTACATCCTCTACCATTAACACCAGTGGCACCGCAAGCATCTCCTACGACATGACGCATCTTATTACCAGAGCCAGAGCCGCCGTTATTCCTAATATTTCTTCGAGCATGACCGACTCCAATCATCACCAGAGCTGCCACCACTTCTTCGTCAGGACGAGAGACTGGAGGAGCCAGAAGAAACCAACCTTACCATTACCATTATCAATTTAATGGAGAGACGTGAAGTTCTTGCTAAAAATCATACGGACATGGCATCAACTCATAAAGAGCCTCTTTAACGTTTCGCTCCAGAAGCCGCTCTATTTCAACGTTCGCTCCCGAAGTCGCAACATTCTCCCCTGTAGCCGCCACTCCTCCTTGCCAAGGATTCTGCCTAGCTGCCACTCCTTCCTTCCAAGTATTGTTCCGTAGCCGCCACTCCTTCCTGCCATAGCAACCACTTATTCTTGCCAAGTATCGTGCCGTAGCCGCCACACTCCCCCTGTCAAGGATCATCATCGCAGCCAGCCAGGGTTTATAGTCGTGGACATCTTTTGATCCATACCGCCAAAAGCTCGTGGTCTTGGAAAGTTTACTCACTCATTTGTTGATACCATCTAGAGCTTCATCATAACAAAAATCACTACAAAGTCACCAGTACGAATGCAAGATGGAGATATCTTTATCATGGTCAACCCACCGACCATACAAGATAAAAACATGTAAACCACACTTAGGGGATGAGGCTCTACACGGAATCCCTTCACTATCAAAGCTCAAAAGACACGGTCAACCAAAAGGTCATAACCACGACAAGGTCATATACTCTTCAAGGGTGTAGCGTAAGAATATCATCAACTCGCTGCCTAGAAGGCGCCTGCAACACTTTACGAGGCCGCGGAAGATCCCAAGCCTACTCATAGAAAATAACTTCATAAACTAAAGAAAAGTGTGATTGGGGACCGCTCATTGCAGTCCATCCTGACAACCATTAGAAACTCCAAAAGCAAGCCACGCTATTGGATCTAACAGAAGTATAACTGGGGACTGATCACCGTATCCCGTTCCATGCAATAGTCCAAGATTCAGAAAATGGTTCAAAGGATGCTGCTTGGAACAAAGAACTTAAAGACTTGATAGAAGCACATCAGCAACAAAATATCTCTCAACTCATCTATTTCACCCAATGGATCTGGAATATTTCGACCATACAAGCATCCACATCATATCATCATCGCAATCATAAAGTCTAGGTACCAAATAACCTAAAGTCAAGGATGAACCAACAACGCAACTACAATCTCCAAGATTAGCCCTGATATTATTTCATCCATCCATCCCAAGAGCGCAATGGAGTTTGGTGAATTTTGAAATCCACTGGAGAGGTTAGATACTCATTCTTCTGGAGAAGATCGATGGTACTGTTGGGTGGATACATACGATAGAACCTACCTTGAGTTCTCCTGGCTTGCCTTGCTATTGATTATAACTATTGGAGATTACTTTGTTGCCATTTATGCTTGCTCTACCACCGCTAAGAAATAACGAAGAAGAGCCAGATGATGCAGATAAAAGAACGGAGCCGGGCGAATAACAAAAATAGAAGAGGGTCGATACCCCTTTTCATACGAACGCAGTCTATAAAGTTTGAACAAAATAAGGATTCCTTATTTCTCCATGAACGTGAGTATATAACTAGGCGCACCATACTCATGATCCATATCCGAACAAGTAGTGTGCCAATATCTCTGCTCCGTGACCGAACCAGCATCGCGCCAGCACGAGGAACACCAATCACTCAACCTACAACGCTTTATGGCACCAGCAATTTGTGGTCAAGCCAACTCTCAATGTCACCAGCAATCCGTGGTCAAGCCAACTCTCAATGACTCCAGCGCTCCATGGTCAAGCCAACTCTCCATGGCACTATCACTCTATATTCAAGCCAACTCTCCATGACTCCAGCACTCCATGGTCAAGACAACTCTCCATGGCACCAACACTCCGTGTTCAAGCAAACTCTCCATGACTCCTGCACTCTGTGGTCAAGCAAACTCTTCATGGCTTCAGAACTCTATGGTTAAGTTAGCTCCAATGCTCCAGTATTCTGTGATCCATCCAGCAAGCCTTTCAAGTTCCATTCCCACCATTTCATAGACTGAAGCCATCAGCGCCATCATCATTGTTTGGTATCCAAAGTTCCAACGCCATATTTTTACCATTCCACGGACTGAAGCCAGTTTCCACCATTCTATGGACTGAAGCTAGTTTTTACCATTCCATGGACTGAAGTCAATTTCCACCATTCCCCAAACTAAAGACAAGCGTCATCTCCATACCTTTCGTGACCTAGCCAGCTAGTGTCATCCACCGATCCACGGACCAAGTTGTAGCGCCATCTCTGTCGATCAGTAACCAAAATTCCAGGCTAATGCCAGCACCCTATGGCAAAGATGGAAGTACGCCAAGCCGTCAATGTAAGGATCACGGATTCCTCATGCCTCCTGCCAAAGGTTAGCCAAATTCTTCCTGGTAATCACTTCATGACTTATTTTATCCTTGCCTGTCACCATCTTATGCTTACCTCGCAATAATTCCACTGTTACGATCTAAGCATGGGACTTGATGTTGATGGTGGTTTTTAGTTCAGGGCTAAATTTGTAAAATTCTATCTACCTGACCCGGCATCAGATGTAGTAAACATTGATATGTCTATATTCCGCAGGGAATTTGGAGAATATATCCAAATCTGATGAGTGCATATGTCTCTCTTCATATTATATTGAAACTCAAGCTCCTAGATGAATTTTCCACTAGTATAGAGCCTAATAAGTGTATAAGCTCCTAGATGCATTACTCACAAATACCGGAGCCTGCTGAATACTTTTCTTGTGCTTATATTCCCCGTCAGAACCCTTAATATTGGTATGGCATGACAGATTTGTGTTCACTCGCAGCAGAGTAGCACGGACCTCCAAGTACCAAGGTTAAGGCCCTTGCACAAAATACTCAGTCAGAAAGCAAAGAAAAAACAGAGTCGCGGAGTAGGAGAAATAACTAGGGAAGTGTGGCCATTCCATAGGATAGCCAACGCCACTTGGACACGCCCCATGCTACCTAACCGACCCTTATTCCTTTGTTGACCAATTATGTCGCTTTAAACCTGCCACACTCCCAATGAGTTGTGGCTGAGCCCATATTTTTCGGCCCTATTCTCCATCGACCAATTGGGCCGCATTAAACCTACCACACACACCAGAAGTGTGGCCACACTTGTGCTTGGATGGCCCCCTATTTTTTTACCAATCAGGTTGCTCTAAACCTGTCACAATATTAAAAGAGGTGGAATTGCGTCAAGTGGTAACCATGCCAAATTGGATTCCCAAAAATTGTACAAAGAACTGGGAACGTTTGGTAAACAATTTTAGTATGAGATACATTCCAAAGGTTTCGTATGGATATCTAGCATAACATATTAAAAATTCAAATCAATCGGTGTAACAAGCTAAAAGATACAGCATAAAAGGAGAGCTAGGTCATGTCTGAAAACTGACAGAATCCCTCTTGATTTCTTCATAAGTTTTACTGTCGGGCTGTTTTAACCTCCTAAACAAGCTCAAAACCTAAATATTCCTGACTAGGGAGATAGGAAATTATTTTCTGATCAGAATGTAGGGGCGGACCGTCAAAATCCGAGTTCGTACGAGAATTCTACAACGATTTTAGCGAGGGTCCAACATCTGAATTTTTCCTGATTACAAAATTTCATGAGCTAACACAAATTTATGTGAATCATATCAGCCATCCAACTTGGCTAGCCAACTTAAATGGTTTATATTTAATTTGGGCCAATCATATTAGCCATTCACGGTCACGTGCCGAATTCCTTATGCGCTAATTAGGGTTTCGGCATGCCAAACCCTAATTTAGGCAAAGTTGCTACACCAACCAGGCCAAATAATGTTCCACAGAGCATTGGGATCAATATGGTTACCAGAATTGATATTTCCACATCACATTTGAGTTTAACATCAATGTGCTAAAATCCATCGGCCATGGCTACGCCATGTGCCACTCGCACTTTCATGTCACTAGCATGCATGAACTATGCCAGCCATTCCACCGTTCCAATGGCATGCACGAACTATGCCAACCATGCCGCAGTGCCACTGGCATACGCTAAAAGTGTCATTGTGCCATTATCAGGCGCCAACAGGATGTGGCCATAATCAATGACTACCCTTCCTCATGAGATGCAATCTCAGCCATCCAAGTTCGCCACCGAACTGACAGGCTTGTGACAAGTTTTAGGCGACCATCCGAGATAAGCCTAATAGAACCACATGTTATTTTACTGCAGCAAGTCTCTTGACCTTGACTTACCAAACGTAGCAAACTGCTACATTTTTTCCACGAAAACACTCGAGACATCAAACACGTCACAAAACTGGGGGATACTCATCAGGGTATTGGTCTGGAAGTTTACAGCGTGTGGCGTGCAATGCTCCAGTTATAAGAATGTGTCAGGATACGGAACATTTAGTGGTGGAAAAATGTAACGGGTGTAAACGGATCCACTTCCTTCATCATGGAAGCATGGTTTCCGACGGTTATATGTTACTCCACTCTTCCATCACTCAATCGTTCCCACTTCCTACGAGACCAAGGTACGTTTTATTATGACTTGTATAAATAGGTTTCACCTATTTCCACTAAAGAACAAGTTTTGGTAAGCAACAACATAGTATCCAGAAATCACCAAAGAACTGATAGCTTTTCATTCTGCAAGCCAGTTCCACTTTCTGATACAAGTCATAAAATAGCCACACCTTCAGAATTAACCATTCTGGTCTCAACACTTTCTTCGCTCCCCCCCCCTCCCCCAATACGAACCCTTCTCCTTCACTTTGTGACCGAAGCAAGCCTGGAACGTCCATTTCTTAGTTTAGGCCAAGATTGTACAGATTGATCTCTCGAATCAAAAGTACTCCCATGTAGTGCATTGTTTAGGGTCTAGACTTATTTCTCATCCACACACCCAAATTTACCAAAATCAGCAGAAACAATTTTCACCCACAAACAATAGTATAATATACAGTGAGACTTGTTTATCAACACTTGGTCCCTCGTCTGAGTCATTTTCATCTGAAAGTTCATCTAATTGATTATCTACGCGATTTTCCCGGTTGACATCGGTTTATGACAGAGGGGAAGATATGACAAATTTCTTGGAGTTCTCAGAACTCTAATCAATATCAAGAGGATCTTGATATGGTTTTATGAAGTCAGAAATATCACTATTATTCATAGAGTCAGATCGCTACAAACATAGACTTTTGAGGACTTGAGCGTGTTTGCTTGCTCTGATACCAATTGAAAAATGGGGCTCTAAAAACCTCACCCAATATTTAGATTAGCAATCTGTATGGACTAACTCTAATATACTTTTAAGAGAATCAACTAGACAGTGAGACTCAATCTTAATAAAAAGGTATATCAAGGAGTTAATATCTCTATCTCTCGATTTGATCTATACTCAAGCAAATAGAAATCTGCGATTCTTTATCAAATACAATAGAAATAAACTTGGATGGTACTAAAGACCAATATCCAAGGATCAATCAATTTCCAATCAACAACCAAAGGTTGGATTTCACAATTGATCGATACAACGCACAACCTGTGATATTTCAATTATTTAACAAAATATAATGCGGAATAGAAATAACACAGACACCAGAAATTTTGTTAATGAGGAAACTGCAAATGCATAGAAACCCCAGGACCTAGTCTAGATTGAACACCACACTTTATTAAACCGCTACAGATATTATCCGACTACAAACTAACTTCTGTCTGGATTGTAGTTGAACCCTAATCAATATCACACTGATTCAAGGTACAATTGCGCTCCTTACGTCTTTGATCCCAGCAGGATACTACACACTTGATTCCCTTAGCTGATCTCACCCATAACCAATAGTTACTACGACCCAAAGTCGAAGACTTTAATAAACAAATCTGTATCACACAGAAAAGTCTACGATAATAGATAAATCTGTCTCCCACGGATAAACCTCCGAGTTTTGTTCCGTCTTTTGATAAAATCAAGGTGAACAGGAACCAATCAATAACCCGGACTTATATTCCCGAAGAACAACCTAGAATTATTGATCACCTCACAATAATCTAAATTGTAGGGTAGCGAAACTAGATATTGTGAAATCACAAATGATGAGACGAAGATATTTGTGATTTCTTTTTATCTCGCCCTATTGGAGATATAATCTCAAGTCAATTATTCAATTGAACTCATACGATATAAAATGGCAAGATCAGATCGCTCAACTACAAGAGAAGTAATTTAGTCTGGATTCACAATCCCAATGAAGTCTTTAAGTCGTTAACCGACAGGGTCTCGAGAAGAAACCTATGGTTATAGGAGAATCGACTCTAGCAAACCAACTAGTATCACACAAGAGGTATGGGGATTAGTTTTTCCAGTTACTAGACGTCTCCTTTATATAGTTTTCAAATCAGAATTTGCAATTTAATTTACCTTGGTAACAAAGCATTCAATATTCACTGTTAGATGAAAAACCTGATTTATCCAAGCTAATATCTTTCAACCGTTAGATCGAAACTTAGCTTGTCACACACACAAATAAAATGTATTCATTTAGGATTGAGTAACCGTACCTATACGTGTACACTTAGTTGGTTCACAAATAGTTAACCAATGGTTAGCCATATGAGCACTTTCATATCAACCATATTCATTTTCTTCATAACTAGTTCAAATGAATCATAAGAACTAGTTCAAGAGTTGTTCAATTGCTTAGATATTTATACATAGACACAATTGAAACAAAATCGGTTTGATTCATTTGAATTAATTTATGAACAATATAGCCACGGTTTGCAAAGATTGTATTCCTTATTGATTTATTGTTTTAAGATCATGATCTTACCGATTTGAGAAATATAACCAGCTTGGGTATGCATACATTAGCTACCGGATTTGAGTTCACAAACTTAGCAGAAATTTTCGGTTGAAAACTTCCGTAGGTACACGTACGTGTACGCGTATCTAAGGTGACTGCTTTACTAGTTTGCAAACTACAAACTACAGACTCAGCAGAAATTCTCGGTTCAACAACTTCCGCCAGTACGCATACCCAACCTGTCTCCTTCACCAATACCGCATGCATACATATGCACGTACTTGGTTTCCGGTATATGGACTTATACACTAATATGCAAACACACTATATATGCTTATATCCATAGGTGGTTACGTAATATCAACTCTATACTTCAATCATTAAAAAATTCTTCTATAATGTTATAATAGTCGTTAAACATAAAGAACCAACTATCGTCATCAAACCTATTTCCAAGATTGAAACGTCATCATGACTTTCGTCATGGGTAAAGATGAAAGGTGGTTAAAGCGAAATCTTACCAACACTTTTGATTCAATTCTTACTCAAGAAAATAGAAATCTGCGAGTCTAATTGAATTCAAGAGAAAACACTTGAACGGTACCAAAGACCAATGTTCAAGGATCAATCAATTTCCAATCAACAACTAAAGGTTGGATTTCACAAGTGATCGATACAATGCATAACCTGTGATATTTCAATTATATAACAAAATGTAATGCGGAAAAGAAGTAACACAAACACCAGAAGTTTTGTTAACGAGGAAACATCAAATGCATAAAAACCCGGGACCTAGTCCAGATTGAACACATACTATATTAAGACGCTACAGACACTAGCCTACTACAAACTAACTTTGGTCTGGATTGCAGTTGAACCCCAATCAATGTCACACTGATCCAAGGTACAATTTCTCTCCTTACACCTCTGATCCTAGCAGGATGCTACACACTTGATTCCCTTAGCTGATCTCACCCATAACTAAGAGTTCCTACGACCCAAAGTCGAAGACTTTAATAAATAAATCTGTATCACATAGAAAAGTCTACGGTAATAGATAAATATGTCTCCCACAGAAATACCTACGAGTTTTGTTGCGCCTTTTGATAAATCAAGGTGAACAAGAACATCTTAGTATTATCAATCACCTCACAATATTTTTAATAGACATGGCGAAATAAGATATTGTGGAATCACAAAAAATGAGACGACGATGTTTGTGATTAATTTTATATCTTGCATATCAGAGATATCAATATCAAGCCAATCATTATGATTATACTCAATACGATAGAAACAACAAGATCAGATCACACAAACGATGAGACGAAGATGTTTGTGACTACTTTTATATCTTGCCTATCGGAGATAAAAATCTCAAGCCAATTATTACAATTATACTCGTACGATAGAAATAGTAAGATCAGATCACATAACTATGATAAAAGTAGTATCGGTCTTGCTTCACAATCCCAATGAAGTCTTTAAGTCGTTATCCTACAGGGTCTCGATAGAAACCTAAGGTTAAAGGAGCATCGACGATAAATAATATAACTAGTATCACACAGGAGGTATGGGGATTGGGTTTACCAGTTTCTAGAGCTCTCCCTTATATAGTTTTTCAAATTAGGGTTTGCAATCAATGTTAGCTTAGTAACAAAGCATTCAATATTCACCATTAGATAAAAACCTGATTAGATTCAAGTTAATATCTTTCAACCATTAGATCGAAAACTTAGCTTGTTACACATAAATAAAATGCACATTTTAGGTTTATGTAAACGTAACCAAACGTGGACATTCTTTGGTTCAACAGTAGTTAACCAAAAGGTTAGCCATATGATCACTTTCATATTAACCATATTCTTCTTTACCATAGCTAGTTCAAATGACTCAAATGAACTAGTTAGAGAGTTGTTCAATTGCTTAGATCTTATAAAAGTATACAAGACACAATTAAAACAAAAACGATTTGATTCACTCGAATCGATTCATGAACTTTATATCCATGGTTTGCGAACTTACATTCCTTAGTTAATATAAGTATAAGTTCACGAATAATCGTTTTTAGAAAATAACCAACCTAAGTACGCGGACAGAAGTACCCAAAATAAGTTTATAAAGGTTTACAAACTCCAGCAGAATTTCTCGGGAAAAGAACCTCCGATAGTACGCGGACTCTGTTCCGGTTTTCCTGAGTAGTAAAGTACGCATACTTTGGTTCAAGAAGTAAGGACTTACATGTATGTGTTTCCACACAATTTTTACATCCCACAATGGTTATATAATCTAAACTCTCATTTCAATCATTGAAACATTCTTAGAGGACGTTATATAGTTGCTATTCACAAACCATTTCTCGTCAAAGCCATTTTCAAGTAATTGAAACATGACTTTTGTCACTAGGTAAAGATGAATTTGGCCAAAGCGAAAGCTTACCAACACATATTTCGAGAAATAGATAAGCGAGATAAGCTCGGCTCGAAATAGCAAATGTGTATAATCAAAGTCTATATAGAAAAATGAATTTTGTCTCAAGATAGGAGATAAAGTAGATAGACTTTTGAGTGATAGATAAATTCAAGTCTTCACATACCTTTTAGTCGATGAAGTTCCACCAGTTCCTTGAGTAGTCCTTCGTCTTGTATACTGATCTCCATGGAGTTCTTGAACTCAACTACACTTTCTATCCTAGTCCAAAACATAGCTATAGTAGACTCTAAATCAAGACTAATAGTTTCGATTACTAACATTGATAAACATGTTTTTCTATCTCAAGCATGTTTGTTAATATTAGTGATCAAAATTATACGTCTTAATTTCTAGTTTACTTATGACTAAGTCTCGGTCTAGGATAGTTAAGTATAGTTGAGCTCCAGACTCCATGGCGATTATCTTACGAAGACGAAGAACTATTCAAGGAAACAGTGGAACTTCATCCGACCAAAAGGTATGTGGAGAATTGAACTCATCTGTCACTCAAAAGTATATCTATTATATCTCCTACTCTTGAGACAACAGTCGTATAAGTATGATAGTTTTCATACATACACAATCTTTTTCTCTAAATATGTGTTGGTAAGATTTTGCTTTAACCACTTTTCATCTTTACCCATGACGAAAGTCATGATGACTTTTTGATCTTGAAAATAGCTTTGATGACGATAGTCGTGAATAACGATTATTATAACATTATAGAAGAATGTTTCAATGATTGAAATGTAGAGTTGAGATTACGTAACCATCTATGGATATAAGCATATATAGTATGTTCGCACATTAGTGTATAAATCCATGAAATAGAAACCAAGTGCATGCATATGTGTGCATGCGGTGTTGGTGAAGGAGATAGGTTAGGTACACGTACCCATACGCATACTGGCGGAAGTTTTCGAAAATTTCTGCTACCAGAATTGATGTTGCCACATCACATTTTTCGGAAGTTTTCAATCATTGAAAACTTCCGCCAGTATGCATATGGGTACGTGTACCTAACCTATCTCCTTCACCAACACCGCATGCACACATATGCATGCACTTGGTTTCTATTTCATGGATTTATACACTAATGTGCGAACATACTATATATGCTTATATCCATAGATGGTTACTTAATCTCAACTCTACATTTCAATCATTGAAACATTCTTCTATAATGTTATAATAATCGTTATTCATGACTATCGTCATCAAAGCTATTTTCAATATCAAAACGTCATCATGACTTTCGTCATGGGTAAAGATGAAAAGTGGTTAAAGCAAAATCTTACCAACACATATTTAGAGAAAAAGATTGTGTATGTATGAAAACTATCATACTTATACGACTGTTGTCTCAAGAGTAGGAGATATAGTAGATATACTTTTGAGTGATAGATGAGTTCAATTCTCCACATACCTTTTGGTCGGATGAAGTTCCACTGTTTCCTTGAATAGTTCTTCGTCTTCGTAAGATAATCGCCATGGAGTCTGGAGCTCAACTATACTTAACTATCCTAGACCGAGACTTAGTCATAAGTAAACTAGAAATTAAGACGTATAGTTTTGATCACTAATATTAACAAACATGCTTGAGATAGAAACACATGTTTATCAATGTTAGTAATCGAAACTATTAGTCTTGATTTAGAGTCTACTATAGCTATGTTTTGGACTAGGATAGAAAGTGTAGTTGAGTTCAAGAACTCCATGGAGATCAGTATACAAGACGAAGGACTACTCAAGGAACTGGTGGAACTTCATCGACTAAAAGGTATGTGAAGACTTGAATTTATCTATCACTCAAAAGTCTATCTACTTTATCTCCTATCTTGAGACAAAATTCATTTTTCTATATAACCTTTGATTATACACATTTGCTATTTCGAGCCGAGCTTATCTCGCTTATCTATTTCTCGAAATATGTGTTGGTAAGCTTTCGCTTTGGCCAAATTCATCTTTACCTAGTGACAAAAGTCATGTTTCAATTACTTGAAAATGGCTTTGACGAGAAATGGTTTGTGAATAGCAACTATATAACGTCCTCTAAGAATGTTTCAATGATTGAAATGAGAGTTTAGATTATATAACCATTGTGGGATGTAAAAATTGTGTGGAAACACATACATGTAAGTCCTTACTTCTTGAACCAAAGTATGCATACTTTACTACTCAAGAAAACCGGAACAGAGTCCGCGTACTGTCGGAGGTTCTCTTCCCGAGAAAATCTGCTGGAGTTTGTAAACCTTTATAAACTTATTCTGGGTACTTCTTTCCGCGTACTTAGGTTGGTTATTTTCTAAAAACAATTATTCGTGAACTTATACTTATATTAACTAAGGAATGTAAGTTCGCAAACCATGGATATAAAGTTCATGAATCGATTCGAGTGAATCAAATCGTTTTTGTTTTAATTGTGTCTTGTATACTTTTATAAGATCTAAGCAATTGAACAACTCTCTAACTAGTTCATTTGAGTCATTTGAACTAGCTATGGTAAAGAAGAATATGGTTAATATGAAAGTGATCATATGGCTAACCTTTTGGTTAACTACTGTTGAACCAAAGAATGTCCACGTTTGGTTACGTTTACATAAACCTAAAACGTGCATTTTATTTATGTGTAACAAGCTAAGTTTTCGATCTAATGGTTGAAAGATATTAACTTGAATCTAATCAGGTTTTTATCTAATGGTGAATATTGAATGCTTTGTTACTAAGCTAACATTGATTGCAAACCCTAATTTGAAAAACTATATAAGGGAGAGCTCTAGAAATTGGTAAACCCAATCCCCATACCTCATGTGTGATACTAGTTATATTAGTTATCGTCGATGCTCCTTTAACCTTAGGTTTCTATCGAGACCCTGTAGGATAACGACTTAAAGACTTCATTGGGATTGTGAAGCAAGACCGATACTACTTTTATCGTAGTTATGTGATCTGATCTTACTATTTCTATCGTTCGAGTATAATTGTAATAATTGGCTTGAGATTTTTATCTCCGATAGGCAAGATATAAAAGTAGTCACAAACATCTTCGTCTCATCGTTTGTGTGATCTGATCTTGTTATTTCTATCGTATTGAGTATAATCATAATGATTGGCTTGATATTGATATCTCTGATATGCAAGATATAAAATTAATCACAAACATCGTCGTCTCATTTTTTGTGATTCCACAATATCTTATTTCGCCATGTCTATTAAGAATATTGTGAGGTGATTGATAATACTAAGATGTTCTTGTTCACCTTGATTTATCAAAAGGCGCAACAAAACTTGTAGGTATTTCTGTGGGAGACATATTTATCTATTACCGTAGACTTTTCTATGTGATACAGATTTATTTATTAAATTCTTCGACTTTGGGTCGTAGGAACTCTTAGTTATGGGTGAGATCAGCTAAGGGAATCAAGTGTGTAGTATCCTGCTAGGATCAGAGGTGTAAGGAGAGAAATTGTACCTTGGATCAGTGTGACATTTATTGGGGTTCAACTACAATCCAGACCAAAGTTAGTTTGTAGTAGGCTAGTGTCTGTAGCGGCTTAATACAGTATGTGTTCAATCTGGACTAGGTCCCGGGTTTTTATGCATTTGATGTTTCCTCGTTAACAAAACTTCTGGTGTTTGTGTTACTTCTTTTCCGCATTACATTTTGTTATATAATTGAAATATCACAGGTTATGCATTGTATCGATCACTTGTGAAATCCAACCTTTAGTTGTTGATTGGAAATTGATTGATCCTTGAACATTGGTCTTCGGTACCGTTCAAGTGTTTTCTCTTGAATTCAATTAGACTCGCAGATTTCTATTTGCTTGAGTAAGAATTGAATCAAAAGTGTTGGTAAGATTTCGCTTTAACCACCTTTCATCTTTACCCATGACGAATGTCATGATGACGTTTCAATCTTGGAAATAGGTTTGATGACGATAGTTGGTTCTTTATGTTTAACGACTATTATAACATTATAGAAGAATTTTTTAATGATTGAAGTATATAGTTGATATTACGTAACCACCTATGGATATAAGCATATATAGTGTGTTTGCATATTAGTGTATAAGTCCATATACCGGAAACCAAGTACGTGCATATGTATGCATGCGGTATTGGTGAAGGAGACAGGTTGGGTACGCCAGATCAAGCTAAGTTGTTGAACCGAGAATTTCTCATTGAAGTCAGAGTTTGTAGTTTGCAAACTAGTAAAGCAGTCACCTTAGATATGCGTACACGTATCAAAACCTACGGGAAGTTTTCAACCGAAAATTTCTCGCTAAGTTTGTGAACTCAAATCCGGTAGCTAATGTATGCATACCTGTCGGTTATATTTCTCAAATCGGTAAGATCATGATCTTAAAACAATAAATCAATAAGGAATACAATCTTTGCAAACCGTGGCTATATTGTTCATAAATTAATTCAAATGAATCAAACCGATTTTGTTTCAATTGTGTCTATGTATAAATATCTAAGCAATTGAACAACTCTTGAACTAGTTCTTATGATTCATTTGAACTAGTTATGAAGAAAATGAATATGGTTGATATGAAAGTGCTCATATGGCTAACCATTGGTTAACTATTTGTGAACCAACTAAGTGTACACGTATAGGTACGGTTACTCAATCCTAAATGAATACATTTTATTTGTGTGTGTGACAAGCTAAGTTTCGATCTAACGGTTGAAAGATATTAGCTTGGATAAATCAGGTTTTTCATCTAACAGTGAATATTGAATGCTTTGTTACCAAGGTAAATTAAATTGCAAATTCTGATTTGAAAACTATATAAAGGAGACGTCTAGTAACTGGAAAAACTAATCCCCATACCTCTTGTGTGATACTAGTTGGTTTGCTAGAGTCGATTCTCCTATAACCATAGGTTTCTTCTCGAGACCCTGTCGGTTAACGACTTAAAGACTTCATTGGGATTGTGAATCCAGACTAAATTACTTCTCTTGTAGTTGAGCGATCTGATCTTGCCATTTTATATCGTATGAGTTCAATTGAATAATTGACTTGAGATTATATCTCCAATAGGGCGAGATAAAAAGAAATCACAAATATCTTCGCCTCATCATTTGTGATTTCACAATATCTAGTTTCGCTACCCTACGATTTAGATTATTGTGAGGTGATCAATAATTCTAGGTTGTTCTTCGGGAATATAAGTCCGGGTTATTGATTGGTTCCTGTTCACCTTGATTTTATCAAAATACGGAACAAAACTCGGAGTTTTATCTGTGGGAGACAGATTTATCTATTATCGTAGACTTTTCTGTGTGATACAGATTTGTTTATTAAAGTCTTCGACTTTGGGTCGTAGTAACTATTGGTTATGGGTGAGATCAGCTAAGGGAATCAAGTGCGTAGTATCCTGATGGGATCAAAGACGTAAGGAGCGCAACTGTACCTTGAATCAGTGTGATATTGATTAGGGTTCAACTACAATCCAGACCGAAGTTAGTTTGTAGTCGGCTAATATCTGTAGCGGTTTAATACAGTGTGGTGTTCAATCTAGACTAGGTCCTGGGGTTTCTATGCATTTGCAGTTTCCTCATTAACAAAATTTCTGGTGTCTGTGTTATTTCTATTCCGCATTATATTTTGTTAAATAATTGAAATATCACAGGTTGTGCGTTGTATCGATCAATTGTGAAATCCAACCTTTGGTTGTTGATTGGAAATTGATTGATCCTTGGATATTGGTCTTTGGTACCATCCAAGTTTATATCTCTCTTATATTTGATAAAGACTCGCAGATTTCTATTTACTTGAGTAAAGGTCAAATAGAGAGATAGAGATATTAACTCCTTGATATACTTTTCATTAATATTGAGTCTGACTGTCTAGTTGATTCTCTTAAAAGTATATTAGAGTTAGTCCATACAGATTGCTAATCGAAATATTGGGTGAGGTTGTTAGACCTCCGCTTTTCTATTGGTATCAGAGCAGGAAAATACGTTTAAATACCTTATAAATTTGTGTTTGTAGCAATCTGACTCTATGGATAGTAGTGCTATCTCAATAAATGTACCACCAGATCCAGGGATTACATAATTTTCTTCTATGACTGATTTAATAAAATATGTAGAAGAAATTCTTCCTCCACCAGGTTTAAAATCCCTTGAAGTGTTTTAAGGGCTTGAAAAGTGTAGTACCAGAATATCGCCACAATTATGTTCACGAGAGATTAACGACACTTCTGCGAGCGTCACCGAAAACTCTTCAACAACATTTCACGAACGCCACAAAATAATTCAAAGAATGACGTAATAAACAACTACAACATAAAACATAAGAAAAATATGAAGATTTTGTAGTCAAAGAGAATATTCACGAGCACAAGGCCGGAATTCGCGAGAGCAAGGCAGGAAATGAAGATTTTGTGGTTATAAAAGAGTCTCGCGAGCACGATAGCAGAGCCAGCAAGAAGCATAGCCAAAATCCTAAAAAAATGGGAAAGATAGGTTGAACGTGAGTTGTCACCCACTATGAAGATACCTATATAAAGAGAAGAGCAGGAGAGAGAAAAATGGGGGGAACACAATTTTAGAGGAGAGAGATATTTTGCAGAGAAATTTTAGGAGAAAGAATGTATTTTTCTTTATCATCTTCTTCCCCAAAACTACATTTAGAACTTCATTAATGGAGATTATCAATGTAAAATCAAATGTAAATTATAACAATCATAGTGAAGAACCATGGATGTAGATCAAATGATCGAACCATGTAAAAAATCTTGGTGTTCATTTATAATTTTAGAAATTTTACTACCATTTTATATGTAGATCTAGGAATTATTATCAAGATATTATAAGGGGTGTGTTGTGGGAATTCCTGCAACTACATTTTGGCGCCGACTAAGGGGAGGATTGAAGAAGATTCAAAGAAATTGATTATCATTAGAATTAGATTTCACTGGATCTAAAAGTTTCAAGATCAAATATGGAAAACTAAAAAAAAAGATCATGATTATACAACAAATAGAGAGAAGGAGATATGTTAAATGGGGGATGAAGAAAATATTAGCAAAATTGTGTCAACAAATCATCAAAAAGGACAAATTTCTTCTCACTTTTCTTATTCTTTGTTTCATTTTTTGGATCTGGAAAATTTTGAATTTTAGATTATTAATCTTTGTTTTTCACAAAAGTAGATTTTTAGTTGATATTATGAATTCAAAAGAGTTTTGATCATAAATTTACGTCTATAAATCTTGAATTTAATCATAATTTTGACATCTAATGTGAACATGATTTTTGTGATTGAAGTCACAGATGAAGGAATCAAAAGCTCTAACGAAATTCCTCTTTTTTGATAACATGCATCCACCATCTTATCAACATACAACGTCAACGAATAAATGGATTAAATCAACACCAACATTTTAGCAGAAAATTTAGATTCCAACGAGGAGAAAAGACAAAGGACACAGACAATACAATGGATAAAGGAAGAAGACTAATGATTAATTCGCTAAATACTTCATCACAATCGCGAAGAAATCAAATGAAGCTAAAAAAAAAAAAAGTTTAGGAGCATAAGCCAGCGAGATACACAAAATTTAGGAAATGAAGGCATTACTTAGCCAAACCAACAGCATTTCAAAACGAACAAATTTAGGAGAAACGGACAAATTTAGATGATTAAGGAAAACAAAACAGATTTCTTTCTAATAGGAAATGAGAAAAAAATAGTCTCAGTCTTCAAGATCGCAAGCAAATCACCTCAATCAATATCCCCTGCGATTTTCATCGCCAAACCATGACCCCAGGAGAAATAATAAAAGCAGCTATACTCCCCCCACTTTTTCACGAAATGTATTTGTTAACTCCGCCACTTCAGCAAATACAATAAACTCCAAGTTGTCGGAGCTACTTGCATGGAATTAATTAACTACTTTTACCTTCGTATCATAGACATCCGTTTCTCATATGCAATTAATTAACTATTGCCCAATCATTAACTAATTAACTTACTTTTATGTAATTATTTAGGAGCAGAGAGGTTAAGGAATACTCCATTTTGGCGAAGTTCATTTCTGCGAATTTTAGAGATGTCTCAGCGTGAAAACGAAGACGTCCACGACAAAAGCATTCAGCGTGAAGGGATTAAGGCTCTTAGAAATGAAGAACTCAAATGAAGTTACACCAACAAATAATTCTACAGGACAAAATCTCTTCTATTTTCTAGTTTAAAAAAAAAAAAAATATTATTATGGATGTTATTTTAATAGATCGAATAACTACCATTCCATGTTAATAATAAAATTACATACTTTTGGTTGGCAACCTAGCGACAAGCTGGGACCCAACACCTTTTTGAATAGCGATACCTAATCTATGGAAAATAAAGCTACCAACACCACTACTAGCGTCATTATTAACTAAGCAGTTCTTCAGACGCTTAAAAAAACATAAAGTATCCTCACCCAGTTCTCCTAAGGTAGAGAAATCTAAAACACCCAGACCATAACCAAGTAAAACACACTTATCTAAATACTTAGTGTGTTTTCGAGCAACAGCATTAGAAATGGCTTTTCCCGGAACAAAAGAGCGAATGCCATCACCTGCGAATGGAGAAACCCCTGTAACATCCATGCAAACTGATAGGTGTTGTAAAACACCTAATTTTATATCTAGTATTTATGATTTCTTTGCTATTTTTCTTGTAAATTATGTATCTTATGTTTTGTTTTTGAGTATTTAGGTACTTTGGAGTCATTCGGTTCAAAAGAGGAGGAAACATGGCAAAAGCGTTGGAGGCGGATTGTGTCTCACTATTTGTTGTTATTTCTTTATCCCTGTCTGAAAAGTATGTCGGCTTTAGTGATGCGATTTCTGTCTGAAAAGCATGACAACTTTAGTGATGATTCTCATTGAAGAGTATAAGTGAATATGAGAAATAAGGGACGGTTGCTGTTAGCGGAGGAACTCGAAAGAAGGAGAAAGCATTCAATTGGAGCATAAAGAGGCAAAGCTGTCATTTCCTAGGCGAACACTATCCGGAGAGTCGAGCCAAGGTTAAGGGTCGACCAGTCCTACAGAAACACTAAGGACAGACTAGCTGATGTTAAAGAGGTGGCCACCTGTTATGGGGTACCCATTGGGGTGTCCCTTAGCCTATGTACTGGGGTGTCGATAACCACCCCAATCATTTCCAACCCTAAATTTGAGAGAATCCGTTTTTCATTCATCTCATTCATTATTTTCCCCTGAAACTTAGAATCATAAAAAACAAGAATGCACTTTCAAGAGATCGAGAAGAATCTCCGACAGTTGAAGCTCAAGCTGTTAGTATCGATTTGAGTCTCGAATTGAACCCGAAATAAGAAGAGAATCAGAAATGGGTGAAGATGGGTTTGTATGGCCACTGTGACAGTGAGACCAACTGAATTACTGGTGATTATGAGTGGTTCAATGTTTGTTTGAGTATGGGTTTGTGTTGAATTTAAAGCTTGCATGGAATAAAGGTCCAGAGAGAGCTAATGCAACAACAGATTAGTTTCTCCATCACTAGCTCAGGAATGCGCACTAAATGTTTGACGAAACGGCTGAGATAAACTCAGAGTTGCGGGTGAAGATTGTGGCTTATTGAGTTCATAGCTGGAACTTAAATGCTGGTGTTGCAGGCAGTGCTGCAATGATGTTTGAAATGGTACTGGTGATGAATTTGAGAAGAAGTTGAAGCTATATAGATGAATGTTTAGGACAGTGTGTTCTTGCTAAGGTGCAGGTCAGCTGAATGGTGCTTATGGGTACTATTGCAGATGGAAGTTACAGAAGCTAAACAATGAGTGATTGTGGAATTGCAGTGCAGGTACATATGGCCTGGTTTGATAGATGGCAGTGATGTCAAGGTGGTAGCACTGTGGTGTTGTTGCTATCAATTTTGCATTGCAGGGAAGACAAGAAGCAGCTACAGTTAATGGGTTCGAGCTGAGATGGAGTTGTGTTGCTGTATGGCAAAGAAGATGGTTTAATAGGTGGTTGAAGTGGTGGTGAACTGAACTACAGATTGCAGTTGTGTAAACCAATGCAGTGGTGATGCTTTTATGCTGTGTTTGAGCTGCAATGGGTTTGTTCCCAGATTCGAGTTATCAGTGAGATGGCAGTGGTGAATAACAATGGTTTAGTTGCTGAGTGGTATGCTTTAGATGAATGCTAAGGAATTTGGGCAGGGGCTAGCAATTGCAGGTGAGAGTGCTGCCATGGAACTGAAGCTGTGATGTTGTCGGTGGCGATGAGATGGGTTGTGTTGTGGTGCTACTGGCTCAAGCTGGAGCATGGCAGTAAGGAGTCAGAAAAGTTGCTGCCATGACAGCCATCGTGGCTGTGACTGAAGTTATGCAGAGAATGGATTGGTTGGAACTCGCAGAATGGCAAGGGTTTGAGGCTGCAAAAACAGTACGAAAACGGAGCGAAAATGGCGCGCCAATGGTACTAGCTCCGGTAGTCGGATTTCTAAACCGAAAGTGGGGGTCATCAAGATTCAGTGAATCATGAGGCGGGTATGAGTCGAACGAAAGAGTTGGCGGCGGGACATATGAGCTACGCGTCGCGCTTTTGGGTACGTTTTCGCAAGAATAAAAATTGGATTTAGATGGGTTTTGCAAATGTTTGAAATACAGGAAAGCGAAGTTGAGCTACTGGAAGTGCAGAATTACTTGGTGATAGTTTCAGATGGCAAAAGTGATAGGAGAAAGTTTTCTGGTGACCGGATTCCGGCGCCGATGGCCGGATTCCGGTGATGACGTCGGCATTCCGGCGACCCGTTTTGGACCCAAAATTTCCAGAGACATATTTCTCACACCTGGGCTTGGTGGACTAGTAGATGGACGTGGATTTGAAGATTTTGAAGACTTTGACCTATTTTTGGAAAGCAAAGGGCTTTAAAAAGATAGTTTCTACAACAAAGAAAAAAACGGTTTTTTATTTCTATTCTTGGAGCTTTTGCAGAGAACTACTTCTAGGGTTTGATTTATTTTATGTTTCATAGTCTTCCTTTGAATATTTTGATGATGAACTCCATGAATATGAGTAGCTAAATACAATAATTGGTTATGGGATAAAAAGTTGATTTCTTCAAGCATGTTATTTGATTCTATGAATTAGTTTTGTCTCAATTTTATCGTTTATGATTCATCGTTTATATTATCATATGATTTGAATGCTAGTTTGGTTGAGTCCGGAATCAATTGGATTTGTTTTCATCTCTATAGCTATATTAGGGTTTTCAATACGTAAAAGTTGTTTGTCCCTGATTTTTAGTAGCATCTTGTGGTTAATACTTGTAGTGATACATCTTTTTAATCGCATATGAATCATAACCTTTGTTAAAACGAATTAGTGCTTTTACACGTTTGTTTGCATCGATTAGTCTTATTTCATAGAACTTATTTCTCTTAGGGAGTTAAATCTAATTGTGCTTTTACACTTTAGGTTGCTTTTTAAGAAGATTTCACGATAGCATCTTTTAATGTTGTTTGTGATAAAATCAGGAAATAAACGGGATACTCTTGCGATCAAGATATCCTAGGACTTTTGATAATTGAGAGATTAAATACCAATTCTAATCATAGATGAAAAATACATGTTTATGAATGATACTATCCCTTAACCAATATCTTCTCCTTATTGATTATTTCAACTATTTACTTTGCTTTATTTAGTTTTACTACTTTGATAAAAACAAAAACACAACTTGGGTTATTTGGTTACATAAGAATCTGAAAATTGCATAACAACAATCACCTCTCTGTGGATACGAACTCTTTCTTATCGAATACTATATTTATATTAGTTGAGTGAGGAAGTGAAATTATATTTGTGTCGTCTGACAAGCGATCACAAACATCTTTACCATTTTCCCAGTTAAGAACAAGGATATCAGCTGGTCTTAGATCTTTTCCGTCATCCGTCTGAAGCCCAAGAGAAACTTCCTTGTGCGTAGGTATATTAGCTTTGTAACAAATGTCAGCAACTATATCACGCACAAAGTCATGTCGGAACTTATACCCAACATCCTTAGCACAGTGAAGAGCATGATCTCCATAAATATCCATAGGCTTGTTACAGATAGAGCATGACCCATTCTCAACAAACAAAGGGATACCCAATCGGTAGCAAAGGACAGCTCTATTAATAGATTGCTCACTAAATTAAATGGATGAATCTCGCAGAAATTCACTTGCGAAAATCAAAAATCTACTCCAGGCAATAAGAAGGATATAAACAGCTATTGGACATTTTAAGTGCCGTTATTGGAGAATAATTACCATCTGCTTACGAAGGGCAATAGTGATTATCGCCACTGTTGTGGAGATATAGGGTGGAAATCTTTCGGATTACCGCGAGTAACAACGCCAAAGAGTGAAGAAGGACAACTAAAGTTCAATACTTGCGATAATGAACAATATTTGGTGAGCAAATAGAAAGGGTGATTCTTGGCGAGCAACATATCACTTGGAAACATCCATTACGTACTAGGGGTATCAATTAATTGTTTGAGTACGTAGTCAAATCTTGACTAATATCAAATAATTGTTACTAGTGGGGTTTGAGTTTTAATGGGGGTGACCTGGAGTGTGGGAAATCGAAGGATTTCATTTTGCCCAAAAACAAGTATAGATTACCCGCGATGGTTTAGTCAGGACGTCTTTATAGCGAGAGCCAAACTTCACCAAAAATCAAACGTCATCATCCTTTCCTCATGGGGAGCCAAATGTCTTTAGACAAACGTTGATAGTTAAGTTGATAGCAGAGAATGAAGCAATTAAGGTCATCATGCAAAACAATTAATAATTCCTTTTCCTAGTTTTTCCACGTGCTCATTAGTGGGTCAACTAATCACATATTTCTTCTCAATCTTTAACAATTAGTGGTCCAATTCTTTAACAATTAATTAATTTAGTATTTCTATTGCCTCACTATCGTCAAAAATTATACACACTATCGTCAAAGAAGAAATATTGATGAGCAGAAATTGGTACATCTACTTTCCACGAGAGGATTATTTCATTACTTCGCCAAATTGGTCAGAGGCAGGAATTTGGTATTTCATTACTTCGTCAGATATTTGATTATTTCGCAAGTTAATTTCGCAAGAAAAGGGTTAGAATAATTGGTATGGTGCAAAAGGCAGGTCAAGAGTTCATTTCTTATTTCTTCTCAATCTATAAGCAAATCTAATACTTCGCGAGAATTGGCAGCAACAACAAATCGTCAAAAAGCTAAGTACCACTTCCTTGAATATTTTACTTATAGAAAATGAAAATTTTTGATTTATATTATCGCCAGATTTCAAAGAATATTTCTAAGATTTATAATATTTCAAAAAAAATTCAAAAACTTTTGACTCAATTTACCAAAAACGGTACAATCGCAAGATTTCAAAAAATTATAAAAAATGAGATCATCGCAAAAGATCGCAATAATTTTCAAAGATTTCAAAGATTACAATAAATGAAACTATCGCAAAGATTTCTAAGATTTCAAAAAAAATTTATTTCATTTCCAAAACAGACGATACCCTACTTAAGATTACAAAGATTTCAAAAGATTACGTAAAAATGGAATTATCGCAAAAAATTTCAAAGATTTCTAAGGTTACAGAAAACGAAATTATCGCCAAAGTTTCTAAGATTTCAAATTTCCAAAATACGCGATACAATCGCAAGATTTCAAAGATTTCTCTAGAATATTTCTTTTACAGAAAGAGAATTTTGGTTTAACAAATGCGATAAAATCGCAAGATTTCAAAAGATTTTAAAGAATATTTCAACTCACAGAAATGAGCAAAACAAATTTTTATCAAAGCTGCGAGTATAATCGCGAGATTATTCAAGATTATATAAAGAATTGACAGAAATGAAAGAATGAAGTAACGCGAAAATATCGCGAGAAACGCGAATATAATTTCGCAGAGATTTAAAGAATGGGACAAACCTTTATGGCGTGCACCCTAGTTCGCGAATACAATTTCGTAAGAGGCACATGTAAGACCTAAAAGCACGTTATAAGGGGGGTATATCTTTACATGATTCAGCGATAAGGTTATACCGCTGCTGGAACCTGAGTCATGCAGATGTTGGGGTTAAAGAAAACCTATCCGGGAGAGAGATCTTGGATTTCCAGCTTTATAAGGTTATACCCTGGTTGGACGACCGAGGATCTCTTCCAAGAAGTGCAGAGTATGACCAAGGCGCCGAGGTACACGGTTTAGCCAAGGGTGCCCGGGACGGACGAATCTACCCTGGCCATCTTTGGTAAGTATTGGCTATGATGCACTTGGCCTGAAGAAAACCCCACTTAGGGTGCAGTCTTGTAACTATAAGCCATATAGGCATAAAGGACAAGAGGCTGCGAAAACAACTGGTTGTTGGTAAATCTGGATGGGAGGAGCTAGTATTGTATGGCCGATGTGCCCTCCTTGAAGGGGAAACCAGGGGGAAGATAAGGGCGGCACCCTCCATTAGGGAGCTGATAAGTGTCTTAAGACGGCAATGTCATGGGGCTCTATGATCGCAAGATCATTTAGGCCTGTCATATTGTCGCGTGACGTAAATTATACAGAGGAAAAAAGCCAAAAGAGAAAAAGTTAAGATGAGATCAATGGGTTTTTACGTAAGTGTAAAGACGTCCTGCGATTTCATCGTAAGACGGCAATGTCACGGGACTTTACGTTCGCAAGAATATTTAGACCTGTCATATTGTCGCGTGACAAATATCCTGAAGAGGCTATAATACTAAGAAATGATAAGGCAAGATCAATGGGTCAATGCATGCAAATGTAAAGACGTCCTGCGATTTTGTCGCAGAAAGAAATATTTGCGAAATAAGACCTTTAACTAGGAACGCAAAATAAGACCAATAGAATAATCTCAAACATTAATTATTTTCTTGTAAGAATGCAGGAAAGATTTGTTCATCGCAAAAGAGAAAGCAAGTACTATTCAAAATCTCTCAGAAATACTATTCAGAGTTTCTCAGAAGTATTATTCAGAGTCTCTCAAGAGGAATGTCTACAATCTCGTAGCATTATTCACAATCTCGCCACTATTCATTGACACTATTCATCGTCACTATTCAAAGCATTATTTCAGAATCTCGCGGAAACATTTAGAGCCTCGCAGAAACATTCATAAATTTTCAGACTAATTCAACATATTGCAAACCATTCCAGAATTTTGCAGGAGAAGTGATTATTTCGCAGAATATGATCATTTTGTCAAATGAGGCAGAGGCAATTCGTTCATTTAATATTTTCTCAGAGATCCTTCCTTCGTAGATAAAGAACAACAGGCAACTATGGATTACCAAGAAAACATTTTATGTTCTTTATCTTCTCAAAGAATCATTTCCAAAATGGACTAGGATTTTCACCAAAAATGAAGTAATAATTTCACGAGAACAGAGGCAATACTTATGATTTTCATTAAAGAACGGATACTTCTTGAAGATTGAGTACTTCTTATATTTCTTCAGAGATCATTCTACAACAAAGAAAAAAACGGTTTTTTATTTCTATTCTTGGAGCTTTTGCAGAGAACTACTTCTAGGGTTTGCTTTCTTTTATGTTTCATAGTCTTCCTTTGAATATTTTGATGATGAACTCCATGAATATGAGTAGCTAAATACAATAATTGGTTATGGGATAAAAGTTGATTTCTTCAAGCATGTTATTTGATTCTATGAATTAGTTTTGTCTCAATTTTATCGTTTATGATTCATCATTTATATTATCATATGATTTGAATGCTAGTTTGGTTGAGTCCGGAATCAATTGGATTTGTTTTCATCTCTATAGCTATATTAGGGTTTTCAATACGTAAAAGTTGTTTGTCCCTGATTTTTAGTAGCATCTTGTGGTTAATACTTGTAGTGATACATCTTTTTAATCGCATATGAATCATAACCTTTGTTAAAACGAATTAGTGCTTTTACACGTTTGTTTGCATCGATTAGTCTTATTTCATAGAACTTATTGCTCTTAGGGAGTTAAATCTAATTGTGCTTTTACACTTTAGGTTGCTTTTTAAGAAGATTTCACGATAGCATCTTTTAATGTTGTTTGTGATAAAATCAGGAAATAAACTGGATACTCTTGCGATCAAGATATCCTAGGACTTTTGATAATTGAGAGATTAAATAGCAATTCTAATCATAGATGAAAAATACATGTTTATGAATGATACTATCCCTTAACCAATATCTTCTCCTTATTGATTATTTCAACTATTTACTTTGCTTTATTTAGTTTTACTACTTTTATAAAAACAAAAACACAACTTGGGTTATTTGGTTACATAAGAATCTGAAAATTGCATAACAACAATCGCCTCTCTGTGGATACGAACTCTTTATTATCGAATACTATATTTATATTAGTTGAGTGAGCAAGTGAAATTATATTTGTGTCGTCTGACAAGCGATCACAAACATCTTTACCATTTCCCTAGTTAAGAACGAGGATATCAGCTGGTCTTATATCTTTTCCGTCATCCGTCTGAAGCCCAAGAGAAACTTACTTGTGCGCAGGTATATTAACTTTGTAACAAATGTCAGCAACTATATCACGCACAAAGTCATGTCGGAACTTATACCCAACATCCTTAGCACAGTGAAGAGCATGATCTCCATAAATATCCATATGCTTGTTACAGCTAGAGCATGACCCATTCTCAACAAACAAAGGGATACCCAATCGGTAGCAAAGGACAGCTCTATTAATAGATTGCTCACTAAATTAAATGGATGAATCTCGCAGAAATTCACTTGCGAAAATCAAAAATCTACTCCAGGCAATAAGAAGGATATAAACAGCTATTAGACATTTTAAGTGCCGTTATTGGATAATAATTACCATCTGCTTACGAAGGGCAATAGTGATTATCGCCACTGTTGTGGAGATATAGGGTGGAAATCTTTCGGATTACCGCGAGCAACAACGCCAAAGAGTGAAAAAGGACAACTAAAGTTCAATACTTGCGATAATGAACAATATTTGGCGAGCAAATAGAAAGGGTGATTCTTGGAGAGCAACATATCACTTGGAAACATCCATTACGTACTAGGGGTATCAATTAATTGTTTGAGTACGTAGTCAAATCTTGACTAATATCAAATAATTGTTACTAGTGGGGTTTGAGTTTTAATGGGGTTGAGCTGGAGTGTGGGAAATCGAAGGATTTCATTTTGCCCAAAAACAAGTATAGATTACCCGCGATGGTTTAGTCAGGACGTCTTTATAGCGAGAGCCAAACTTCACCAAAAATCAAACGTCATCATCCTTTCCTCATGGGGAGCCAAATGTCTTTAGCCAAACGTTGATAGTTAAGTTGATAGCAGAGAATGAAGCAATTAAGGTCATCATGCAAAACAATTAATAATTCCTTTTCCTAGTTTTTCCACGTGCTCATTAGTGGGTCAACTAATCACATATTTCTTCTCAATCTTTAACAATTAGTGGTCCAATTCTTTAACAATTAATTAATTTAGTTTTTCTCTTGCCTCACTATCGTCAAAAATTATACACACTATCGTCAAAGAAGAAATATTGACGAGCAGAAATTGGTACATCTACTTTCCACGAGAGGATTATTTCATTACTTCGCCAAATTGGTCGAGGGGGAATTTGGTATTTCATTACTTCGTCAGATATTTGATTATTTCGCAAGTTAATTTCGCAAGAAAAGGGTTAGAATAATTGGTATGGTGCAAAAGGCAGGTCAAGAGTTCATTTCTTATTTCTTCTCAATCTATAAGAAAATCTAATACTTCGCGAGAATTGGCAGCAACAACAAATCGTCAAAAAGCTAAGTACCACTTCCTTGAATATTTTACTTACAGAAAATGAAAATTTTTGATTTATATTATCGCCAGATTTCAAAGAATATTTCTAAGATTTATAATATTTCAAAAAAAATTCAAAAACTTTTGACTCAATTTACCAAAAACGGTACAATCGAAAGATTTCAAAAAATTATAAAAAATGAGATCATCGCAAAAGATCGCAAAAATTTTCAAAGATTTCAAAGATTACAATAAATGAAACTATCGCAAAGATTTCTAAGATTTCAAAAAAAAATTATTTCATTTCCAAAACAGCGATACCCTCGCAAGATTACAAAGATTTCAAAAGATTACAGAAAATGGAATTATCGCAAAAAAATTCAAAGATTTCTAAGGTTACAGAAAACGAAATTATCGCCAAAGTTTCTAAGATTTCAAATTTCCAAAATACGCGATACAATCGCAAGATTTCAAAGATTTCTCTAGAATATTTCTTTTACAGAAAGAGAATTTTGGTTTAACAAATGCGATAAAATCGCAAGATTTCAAAAGATTTTAAAGAATATTTAAACTCACAGAAATGAGCAAAACAAATTTTTATCAAAGCTGCGAGTATAATCGCGAGATTATTCAAGATTATATAAAGAATTGACAAAAATGAAAGAATGAAGAAACGCGAAAATATCGCGAGAAACGCGAATATAATTTCGCAGAGATTTAAAGAATGGGACAAACCTTTATGGCGTGCACCCTAGTTCACGAATACAATTTCGTAAGAGGCACATGTAAGACCTAAAAGCACGTTATAAGGGGGGTATCTCTTTACATGATTCAGCGATAAGGTTATACCGCTGCTGGAACCTGAGTCATGCAGATGTTGGGGTTAAAGAAAACCTATCCGGGAGAGAGATCTTGGATTTCCAGCTTTATAAGGTTATACCCCTGGTTGGACGACCGAGGATCTCTTCCAAGAAGTGCGAGTATGACCAAGGCGCCGAGGTACACGGTTTATCCAAGGGTGCCCGGACCGGACGAACCTACCCTGGCCATCTTTGGTAAGTCTTGGCTATGATGCACTTGGCCTGAAGAAAACCCCACTTAGGGTGAAGTCTTGTAACTATAAGCCATATAGGCATAAAGGACAAGAGGCTGCGAAAACAACTGGTTGTTGGTAAATCTGGATGGGAGGAGCTAGTCTTGTATGGCCGATGTGCCCTCCTTGAAGGGGCAACCAGGGGGAAGATAAGGGTGGCACCCTCCATTAGGGAGCTGATAAGTGTCTTAAGACGTCAATGTCATGGGGCTCTATGATCGCAAGATCATTTAGGCCTGTTATATTGTCGCGTGACGTAAATTATACAGAGGCAAAAAGCCAAAAGAGAAAAAGTTAAGATGAGATCAATGGGTTTTTGCATGAAAGTGTAAAGACGTCCTGCGATTTCATCGTAAGACGGCAATGTCACGGGACTTTACGTTCGCAAGAATATTTAGACCTGTCATATTGTCGCGTGACAAATATCCTGAAGAGGCTATAATACTAAGAAATGATAAGGCAAGATCAATGGGTCAATACATGCAAATGTAAAGACGTCCTGCGATTTTGTCGCAGAAATTTTTTTTGGAGAAATAAGACCTTTAACTAGGAAGGCAAAATAAGACCAATAGAATAATCTCAAACATTAATTATTTTCTTGTAAGAATGCAGGAAAGATTTGTTCATCGCAAAAGAGAAAGCAAGTACTATTCAAAATCTCTCAGAAATACTGTTCAGAGTTTCTCAGAAGTATTATTCAGAGTCTCTCAAGAGGAATGTCTACAATCTCGCCACTATTCATAGTCACTATTCATCGCAGAACTATTCAAAGCATTTTTTCAGAATCTCGCGGAAACATTTAGAGCCTCGCAGAAACATTCAGAAATTCGCAGAAACATTCATAAATTTTCAGACTAATGCAACATATTGCAAACCATTCCCGAGAATTTTGCAGGAGAAGTGATTATTTCAGAATATGATCATTTTGTCAAATGAGGCAGAGGCAATTGTTCATTTAACATTTTCTCGTAGATCCTTCCTTCGTAGATAAAGAACAGAGGGCAACTATGGATTACCAAGAAAACATTTTATGTTCTTTATCTTCTCGCAAGAATCATTTCCAAAATGGACTAGGATTTTCACCAAAAATGAAGTAATAATTTCACGAGAACAGAGGCAATACTTATGATTTTCATTAAAGAACGGATACTTCTTGAAGATTGAGTACTTCTTATATTTCTTCAGAGATACTTCATACTTCACGAGCACTTCAAGAGTTAATACTTCTTATTTACTTAACAAAGATATGGAACTTCGCAAAAGAATAGAGGTAAGTATATACTTTTCAAATCCAGTATTCTTTCGCTCATTCCTTCATCAACAAAAATCAAAGACTATTACAACAACAGATTTTTTCTTAAAGATTACTTTTCAAGCAATATTCAAGAAAAAAGAGGCAAGATGTAGTACCAGAATATCGCCACAATTATGTTCACGAGAGATTAACGACACTTCAAGAGCGTCACCGAAAACTCTTCAACAACATTTCACGAACGCCACAAAATAATTCAAAGAATGACGTAATAAACAACGACAACATAAAACATAAGAAAAATATGAAGATTTTGTAGTCAAAGAGAATATTCACGAGCACAAGGCCGGAATTCGCGAGAGCAAGGCATGAAATGAAGATTTTTTGTGGTTATAAAAGAGTCTCGCGAGCACGATAGCAGAGCCAGCAAGGAGCATAGCCAAAATCCTAAAAAAATGGGAAAGATAGGTTGAACGTGAGCTGTCACCCACTATGAAGATACCTATATAAAGAGAAGAGCAGGAGAGAGAAAAGGGGGGGGAACACAATTTTAGAGGAGAGAGATATTTTGCAGAGAGATTTTAGGAGAGAGAATGTATTTTTATTTATCATCTTCTTCCCCAAAACTACATTTAGAACTTCATTAATGGAGATTATCAATGTAAAATCAAATGTAAATTATAACAATCATAGTGAAGAACCATGGATGTAGATCAAATGATCGAACCATGTAAAAAATCTTGGTGTCCGTTTATAATTTTAGAAATTTTACTACCATTTTATATGTAGATCTAGGAATTATTATCAAGATATTATAAGGGGTGTGTTGTGGGAATTCCTGCAACTACAAAAAGAAACTTGAAAGCTTATCTCTTGATATAGAGTTATACCTACAGAAAGAACAAGAGTCTCTTGACAAGCTAAATCAAGTTATGATGAATAATATTCATGTTGAAGTTGATATTGATTTACTAATCAGTGAGAGCAATGCTCCTCCTCTGCATAATTCAATTAGTTGTGAAAAACTAAACGAATTACAAGAGGAGTTTAAATCTCAGTCATATGATTATATCACCTCTCTCCATGAATCGATTCATTGCTCAATTCTTGATACTCCCTATCAAGATAGTAGTATTGTCTTCTTTTATGTAGAAACTAGGACGTCTCTTTTCATCAAAAGAGTTTCCCTCCGCAGTACTAAAAACTATCTGCAGAAACTATTTTTTATAAGTTGGAAAACAAGAAATCAGAAACATAAATCTTCTTGGGTTCTCTTGAAGTTCTTTGATAGACTTATAAAAATAGTTTCTTGGGTGTTTCTTAACACTATGAGATGTAAGAGTTGCTGGAAAGAAACTCTCTCTTGGTTTCATGGTGAGCAAGACATTATTCACCTCAACACAGTGTTAAAAGTGCATCCTCACCAAGAAATGTTGTGTTATGTATACGGTGAGGGCATACATATTATGTTGGGTTTGATTTGATTTTGAATGTTTGGTAATGTTGTAGAATTCGATCGGATTCTTCTAAAAAGGTAAGTCTATAAACTTGAGAAATATTTGTGTTTTTATTTGCTTAGAGTACTTATAATGATCCATGTACCTTTCCTATCATTCATTTCTACCTAACTTGATATGTGTTTAAGGTTCTTAAATGTTTAGGTTTGATGTTTGGACTTTATGATACACATACCAGGTGTGCATACCATCATTTAAAATCAAAATCCAAGGGTTTAAGTATGCGTACTTGCATGTAGACGTCGATATTTTTGGCTGTAACTTCTTTGTCCGAACTCGGAATGATCTCATTGTTTTTGCATTTTCTTTTTCTTTGAATTATGATCAAAATGGATATGCGAATTATTGTATTTGGATGAGTTAAGATTGGTTTTTATCACTTCTCTTGTTTTTGAGTGTTTTGCTCCGTTTCGGCACACTTGTTCCACTTCTATTAGACTTGGGCACTTGTTATTCGTGGAGTACTACTCTTATAAGCTCATTTGTAGCTTTTACAAAAATGTTGTTAGTATATCAAAAAGAAGGAAATTCAAGAATGGGCAGTAACTTGCATTACTATGGGATTCTTGAATGTTCACAATCTTTTTATGAGAACTATGGTGCATGGTCGCTAATGACTTTGTATGTTTCTTTGTTAAGAAAATATTTTTATACACCTTTGGTAGATTTTCTTGGTATAAATCCGGGCGAAAAAGATTGATTCTACCCTCTAAGGACAAATCATCTTATATGTGCATTACGAGTTTATCTTGATGCCTAGGAAACTTCTTATGAGAATTTATTCTTGTTTTTTGAGAAGGATTACTAGAGTTTGAAATACCAATTTTTGTGATTTCACATAGCTATGTCCAACGTATTCATCTTCAATGTTTTTATATTTATTTATTTAAACTCTAAAATTGTTTGGAAGATGATTTTTGCAGTATTAATCTTTATGGTAGTATATATTGCAATATATTATGGGATATGTGTGTTTGCGTCCGTGAACTATTATTGTCCCATATGATGTCAAAAGTTATCTCGTTTATATGTCGATATGCAAGTATTGATACAAGATCGATGAACTTTTGACAAACTAAAATTGAACCTATTATGTCATTATGAAAATAATTGATGGAAGATGCATGGGATGAATTTTTGTTTATGAGGATTATGACTATTATATGTCATTGTGAAAACAGTGATGAAAAATAGGATGAATCCTTGTTTATGCCGCATTATTGACCTTTCCCTAATCCATATTTTATGTATATACTGCAATGCTCCATAAGTTTTTCTTGTGTTGAGCATAAAACGATTGAGTTAATCATTCTTTTATGGTTAACATAGTCATAGTCCGTAAGTTCTCTTATGTCGAGCATGTTCAATTAAATTGATCACTTTTGTGTTTAATTTGATTGAGTATTCCGATTAAATTAATCATGGGTTCTCTTGGTGGTTAGTTTAATTGAGAATTTTGGATATAGAAAATCATTTCTTAAGGTTTTTGGTGTCCAATAAAATCCTTATTTTCTTGTAAAGTAAGGTCTCTCTTGTTGTTCTCTTGGGAATGACATCAAATGGGGGAGAGATCTTTTGAACTTGCTTTAATTTCCATATCTTTGTGGGGAGTACGGCTGTAGAATTTTTAGGGTTTATCTTGTATCTTTTCAAACTCTTTGATGAATGCATTTAGCTTTGGCTTTATGATTGCATCTAAACAAAGTTGATATGTACTTTTCTTTGGTCTTGAAACGTCTCCGTGAAAATTTCATTAGGATCCCATTTTCGTACCTTTACCAATTTTATTGACAAAAACAGGGAGAATTAATATGTAGTTCACGCTATAAATACATATGGTTTTCGGATCATTATGTAAGGAGGAGTGGTTTTCGTGTTGAGACGAAAGTATTGACTAAGGGGGAGTGATACATATCACCATAGTATTGTTGTCGAAGTTGTGATATAAGAACTTTGATGCTATGTAATAATACTAAGACACTGTATAACAATGATTGAGAGCTTTTGTTTTCTCATTGTTATGGATACGAGACTTCAACAACTATGATGTTGAAATGAACATTTAAAGAATCATGGGAGTACTTGAAAAAGATAAAGTTTTCGAGTAATGTTAAAGGACCAAGGAGATCAGGCATGTGGAGAAGCTATAAAATTTTATCTATTTTGTAATCCATATTTATTGACAGTTTTGTCACTAAAATAGGCAAAGGGGGAGATTGTTAGAGAATTGCTCGGTCGAACTCGCATGTGTTTCTATATCAAGCATGTTTGTCAATATTAGTGATCAAAACTATACGTCTTGATTTCTAGTTTAATTATGACTAAGTCTCGGTCTAGGATAGTTAAGTATAGTTGAGCTCCAGACCCCATGGCGATTATCTTACGAAGATGAAGAACTACTCAAGGAACCAGTGGAACTTCATCCGACCAAAAAGGTATGTGGAGACTTGAACTTATCTAGCACTCAAAAGTCTATCTATCTCCTAATCTTAAGACAACAGTCATATAAGTATGATAATTTTCATACATACACATTTGTTATTTAGAGGCGGGTTTACTCGCCTATCTTTTTCTTGAAATATGTGTTGGTAAGCTTTCGCTTTAACCACCTTTCATCTTTACCCATGATGAAAGTCATGATGACGTTTTAATCTTCAAAATAGGTTTGATGACGATAGTCGATTCTTTATATCTAATGACTATTATTATAACATTATAGAAGAATGTTTCATTGATTGAAATGTAGAGTTGAGATTATGTAACCACCTATGGATATAAGATATATAGTATGTTCGCACATTAGTGTATAAGTCCATGTACCGGAAACCAAGTGCGTGCATATGTGTGCATGCAATATTGGTACAAGAGATAGGTTGGGTACGCGTACCCGTACACGTACTGGCGGAAGTTCTTGAACCGAGAATTTATGCTGAGTTTGTAGTTTGCAAACTAGTAAACCAGTCACCTTAGGTATGCGTACCCGTACGTGTACCCACAAAAAATTTTAACCCAAAATTCCTGCTGAGTTTGTGAACTCAAATCCGGTAGCTAAGGTACGCGTACCCAAGATGTTTATATTTCCCAAATAGGTTAGCTCATGAACTTAAAATAATAAATCAACAATGAATGCAATCTTTGCAAACCGTGGCTATATTGTTCATGAATTGAATCAAATGAATCAAATTGATTTTGTTTCAATTGTGTTTATGTATAAAGATCTAAGCAATTGAATAACTCTTGGACTAGTTCTTATGAGTCATTTGAACTAGTTATGAAGAAGATGAATATGGTTGATATGAAATTGCTCATATGGATAACCATTAGTTAACTATTTGTGAACCAACTAAGTGTACATGTTTAGGTACGATTACTCAAACCTAAATGATTACATTTTATTTGTGTGTGTGACAAGCTAAGTTTTGATCTAACGGTTGAAAGATATTATCTTGGATAAATCAGTCTTTTCATCTAATGGTGAATATTGAATGCTTTGTTACCAAGGTAAATTAGATTGCAAACCCTATTTTGGAAACTATATAAAGGAGACGTCTAACAACTGGAAAACTAATCCCCATACCTATTGTGTGATACTAATTGGTTTTCTATAGTCGATTCTCCTTTAACCGTAGGTTTCTTCTCAAGACCCTGTCGGTTAACGACTTAAAGACTTCATTGGGATTGTGAAGGCAGATGAAACTACTTCTCTTGTAGTTGAGTGATCTGATCTTGCCATTTTCTATCGTACGAGTTCAATTGAATAATTGATTTGAGATTATATCTTCGATAATGCAAGATAAAAAGAAATCACAAACATCTTCGTCTCATTGTTTGTGATTCCACAATATCTAGTTTCACTAACATACGATTTCGATTATTGTGAGGTGATCAATAATTCTAGGCTATTCTTTAGTAATATAAGTCCTGGTTATTGAATGGTTCATGTTTACCTTGATTTTATCAAAATAAGGAACAAAACTCGTAGGTTTATTTGTGGTAGACAGATTTATCTATTATCGTAGACTTTTCTGTGTGATACAGATTTGTTTATTAAAGTCTTCGACTTTGGGTCGTAGCAACTCTTGGTTATGGATGAGATCAGCTAAGGGAATCAAGTGCGTAGTATCATGATGGGATCAGAGACGTAAAGAGTGCAATTGTACCTTGAATCAGTATGATATTGATTAGGGTTCAACTACGGTCTAGACCGAAGTTAGTTTGTAGTAGGCTAGTGTCTGTAGCAGTTTAATACAGTATGGTGTTCAATTTGGACTAGGTCCATGGGTTTTTCTGCATTTGTTGTTTCCTCATTAACAAAATTTCTAGTGTCTGTGTTATTTATATTCCGCATTATATTTTGTTATATAATTGAAATATCACAGGTTGTGCGTTGTATCGATCAATTGTGAAATCCAACCTTTGGTTGTTTATTGGTAATTGATTGATCCTTGGATATTGGTCTTTGGTACCATCCAAGTTTATATCTCTCTTGTATTTGATAAAGACTAGCAGATTTCTATTTGCTTGAGTAAAGATTAAATCGAGAGATAGAGATATTAACTCATTGATATACTTTTCAATAAGATTGAGTCTGACTGTCTAGTTGATTCTCTTAAAAGTATATTAGAGTTAGTCCATACAGATTACTAATTGAAATATTGGGTGAGGTTGTTAGACCCCCGCTTTTTCAAAAGATAAATTCTAGGTTGAATAAAAATTCGTGTATTCAACTTCAACACACCTTAAAATTAATTCTCAAAGGTGTAACTAACATTCGTATGTCTAAACCATTTGGTTTTCGTACCTACCATGTGTATGCTACTAGGAGTTAGTTCAATGGGTTCCTCGAACACTCATAAGTAGAACAGATGTCTTAACAAAAATCGTTTAAGGAAAGATCAAGTATTTTCTTTTGTTAAAAGAGGTGATAACATTACCTTTGATGTGAACAAAATTCCAGGAGAAAGGAGCGAAAATAATTATTTGAGAAATAATTTGAAGGAGATAATTGAAGGCTATAAAGAAATTATCGACAGGTTGTCAACCTCCTAAAGTCAAAATTCTCCTGGTAAGAACTCAAACTATGTCTCGTATTTTGATGACAATAAGTTTTATGATAATTTCGCACATAAAAAGGGATTCCCTTCTAGATTTGAAAGGAAAAGAGGCTCGATCATAAACACGGTTCATTTAATGAGCTTAGAGCTCATACTTGTGTCGAGTAATCACAAGGATTGAAAACTTACTCATAAATCATGTTGAGTAAGATATGTTAATAATCAGGTATACTATTGGAAAAATTGCTATCTGATTAGTTGAGATGTTTTCTTATTCGTCTATAGCTAAACTATTGTCAGCAGACAACTTTGCTTAAAGTATTTGTTGTGTCTGATGTTGTTCTTCTTTTGTGTTGATTGCAACTATGTTATGTGCTCTAAATTTTTTCTCAATGGAGATATAAAATTTATTGAGCCAAAAATTTTGTGATACTTTTCACAATTGCAGCATTTTAGTCTTGTCGTAAAGTTACGACTGGTTGCGTACCTTTGTTGTTGGGTCTAAATTATGTTCGTACATGTACCTGCATTATTGTCACGAATCAATTCTTAAAAACCCTAAAAGCTACCTACCCTGAGAAACCGTTTAAATACCAAAACCCTAGAGTCTCGTACGCATACTCTGGAATTTTTTTGTTTGTCAAGAATGTGTTCTTCTAACTATAGTGGCTTTGTAAAGGGGTTTCTTGACAAAGGTATTGGTTGCTAGAGTATTTCTCAGTAGAACTCACATGCGTTGCTATCTAAAGTATTTTTGTCAATATTAGTGATCAAAACTATACGTCTTGATTTCTAGTTTACTTATGACTAAGTATCGTTCTAGGATAGTTAAGTATAGTTGAGCTCCAGACTCCATGGAGATTATCTTACGAACACGAAGAACTACTTAAGGAACCAGTGGAACTTCATCCGACCAAAAAGGTATGTGGAGACTTTAACTTATCTAGAACTCAAAAGTTTATCTATCTCCTACTCTTGAGATAACAGTCGTATAAGTATGATAGTTTTCATACATACACATTTTCTATTTCGTGACGAGTTTACTCGCCTATCTTTTTCTTGAAATATGCGTTGGTAAGCTTTCGTTTTAACCACCTTTCATCTTTACGCGTGGCGAAAGTCATGATTATGTTTCAATCTTGAAAATAGATTTGATGACGATAGTCGATTCTTTATGTCTAACGACTATTATAACATTATAGAAGAATGTTTCAATGATTGAAATGTAGAGTTGAGATTTTGTAACCACCTATGGATATAAGCATATATAGTGCGTTCGCACATTAGTGTATAATTCCATGTACCGAAAACCAAGTGCGTGCATATGTGTGCATGCGGTATTGGTGAAGGAGACAGGTTGGGTAGGCATACTGGCGGAAGTTCTTGAACCAAGAATTTATGTTGAGTTTGTAGTTTGCAAACTAGAAAACTAGTCACCTTAGGTACGCGTACCAGTACATGTACCCACAGAAGTTTTTAACCAAAAATTTCTGCTGAGTTTGTGAACTCAAATCCGGTAGCTAAGGTACGCATATCCATACGCGTACCCAAGCTGGTTATATTTCTCAAATCGGTTAGCTCATGAACCTAAAACAATAAATCAATAAGGAATGCAATTTTTGAAAACCGTGGCCATATTTTTCATGAATTGATTCAAATAAATCAAACTTATTTTGTTTCAATTGTGTCTATATATAAAGATCAAAGCAATTGAACAACTTTTGAACTAGTTATGAAGAAGATGAATATGGTTGATATGAAAGTACTCACATGGATAACCATTGGTTAACTATTTGTGAACCAACCAAGTGTACACGTTCAGGTACGGTTACACAAACCTAAATGAATATATTTTATTTGTGTGTGTGACAAGCTAAGTTTCGATCTAACTATTGAAAGATATTAGCTTGGATAAATCAGGTTTTTCATCTAACGGCGAATATTGAATGCTTTGTTACTAAGATAACTTAGATTGCAAACCCTGATTTGAAAAATGTATAAAGGATACATCTAGCAACTGGGAAAACTAATCCCCACACCTCCTATGTGATACTAATTGGTTTGCTAGGGTCGATTCTCCTTTAACTATAGGTTTCTTCTCGAGACCCTGTCGGTTAACGACTTAAAGACTTCATTGGGATTGTAAAGCCAGAAAAAAATACTTTTCTTGTAGTTGAGCAAGAATATCTTGCCATTTTCTATCGTACGAGTTCAATTGAATAATTGGCTTGAGGTTATATCTCCGATATGGCAAGATAAAAAGAAATTACAAACATCTTCGTCTCATCGTTTGTGATTCTACAATATCTAGTTTCACTACCATACGAGTTAGATTATTGTGAGGTAATCAATAATTCTAGGCTGTTCTTCGGGAATATAAGTCCGGCTTATTGATTAGTTCTTGTTCACCTTGATTTTATCAAAAAACGTAACAAAAATCATAGGTTTTATCAATAATTCTAGGCTATTTTGTGGGAGACAGATTTATCTATTATCGTAGACTTTTCTCTGTGATACAGATTTGTTTATTAAAGTCTTCAATTTTGGGTCGTAGCAACTCTTGGTTTTGGGTGAGATCAGCTAAGGGAATCAAGTGCGTATTATCCTGCTGGAATTAGAGATGTAAGGAACGCAACTATACCTTGAATCAGTGTGATATTGATTAGGGTTCAATAACAGTCAGACCGAAGTTAGTTTGTAGTAGGATAGCATCTGTAGCGGCTTAATACAGCATAGTGTTCAATCTGGACTAGGTCCCGGGGTTTTTCTGCATTTGAAGTTTCCTCGTTAACGAAATTTCCAGTATCTGTGTTATTTATATTCCGCATTATATTTTGTTATATAATTGAAATATCACAGGTGAAATCCAACCTTTGGTTGTTGATTGGTAATTGATTGATCCTTGGATATTGGTCTTTGGTACCATCCAAGTTTATTATTCTTGTATTTGATAAAGACTCGCAAATTCTTATTTGCTTGAGTAATGATCAAATCAAGTGAGAGAGATATTAACTCCTCGATATACTTTTCTCTAGAATAAGTCTGACTGTCTAGTTGATTCTCTAGAAAGTATATTGGAGTTAGTCCATACAAATTGCTAATCGAAATATTGGTTGAGGTTGTTAGACCCACGCTTTTCAATTGGTATCAGAGCAGGCAAACACATTTAAAGACCTTATCAGTCTTTATTTGTAGAGTTCTGACTCTATGGACAAAGGTGCTATCTCTATTAACGTACCGCTAGTCTTTGATGGCTCTAATTATTTATAGTGGAAAATTGCTATGTGAGCTTTTCTTCAAGCGCGTGATTCTTAAGCATTGGTATATGTTGTTAATGGCTATGATGCTCCCGTTGTGGCAATAGGTAACGTTACTGTTCCAAAGAATATTGGCGAATACGATGGTTCTTAGATACTTGTTGCAAAGCAAAACTCTGACGGTTTGAATGCCATCATACATGCCATTACCCCAAATCTTCAGCACTAGGTGTCAAATTGCAATGGGTCTAAAGATTCTTGGGATACCTTAGAAACTGTTTTCTAAGGTAATACCAGTGAAAAGAAAGCTAGGCTTCAAAACCTTAATTATGATTGAGAAAACCTTTGTATGGCAGATGAAGATTCATTTGATGAGTTTAATCACAAAGTGTCTGAAATTGTTAATGCATATCTTTTGCATTGGGTAAGACTATTCCTGAAAAGGACATTATGATGAAAATGCTCAGATCGTTGTCATCTAGATACGATTCTAAGAAGCATGCCAACATTGAGGGAAATAACCTTGATAATCTCTCCAGAAATACGCTGGTTGGGAAGCTTAATATCTTTGATCACGAATATTCATCCAAATCTAAGGATGTTGCGTTCAAAGCACTGAAAGACACAAAATTACTTGATAAAAGTAAAAATGTGTATATCTCTGAAGGTGATCACTCTGAGACTGATATATCAGATGAAGATATTGACAAATCGGTCTCGATGATCACAAGACTATTTAGGGACATTCTATTAAAGAGAAGTAAACGGTTCACCAGAGATAAGCCAAAAACATCAGTAAAACCTTATAATCGTATTCCTCCTAAAAACAGGGACACTGATGAAACTGATGACGAGAATATGCCTCAGTGCTTTAAGTGTAAAGGATTTGGTCATTTTGCAAACGAGTGCCCAAATCTTAGAAAATACACTGGGATCAAAGGTCTTGCTGTGACACTTGATGAGATGTCTGACAATTATGATTCTAATGAAGACAAAAAATCAAGTGTTGCTCTTCTATGTGAAAATATTGATTTTGATAATTGTAGCAATACATACATTAATGTTTATAATTTTCTAGAAGAGAACCCAATCAAGATGGAAGAATCAATTGACCCTTCCTTTGGAAACTCTATGATAAATGTTTCATGATCTACGTTGTGCCTAGCAGTTTGTATCTCACAGACGACTGAATCATCTTATACGTTGACATGCTCTTATTGTTTTCTCAAGGGTTGTGAACTTTTAAAGTGTTTTAAGTACAAACATAAGATGAGATATGTCAACAAGCTTCAACGGAGAACAGATCATCTAGCTACCAAGCTTAAACTTACGGAGAAAATAGCTGAGGTATGTAAGATCTTATCCTCCTCTAAAAGAGTGGTTTCCAAAGATAAATTTAGACCATTAGAGAGGAAAACATGGTCTAAACATAAGGAAAGGCAATGTTCCATGAATTCCAACCAAAAGGATCATGGTGGACAGATTGTTGTTCACCACAACACAACTTGATTATGTTGTCTTTGTGCATCTTGTCTCACGTTCTTGTTTAAAAGAGACAAGATCATGCACACCTCAGGATTTAAAATAAAAGTTTTTTGTTTTTGTTTTTTTAGCTTTGTGTAGTTTTATTTTTAGGAATTCCTTCATATCACTATTGATATTGGAAATGACCTGTTTGCCAAAAGAAGATGGTTATTATCGACAATTCTACTTTTTATAGGGTTGTAAGTTGGACGTGTACAAACCTGTTTAAAGGTTTCGAAACCCTACATTCTTTTTTCCTTCTCTGATACTCTTTATATCATTAGACTGCTTGTTGAAGTTTACTTGTGAATTCCTCTCACAAAACTGTATATCATGGAAACTCCAAGCATCATGTCTTCTGATAGAAAATATATCAATATGATTGCTAAGCCATCAATCACTAAGGAAAAAAGAGAAATCTCAATTGCCTCCAACTTTGAAAAGAAAAATAAGGAATGTGAGGAAACCAAGAACTGTTCCTTCAAACTCTCAGAAGTTTTCTAATATTCTTGAAGAGTTGAAGCTGGCAAGAAAAGATATTTAACAAATAAAGGCTTATGTTTTAAGATCATTGGAAATTCAGAAGGCCCTGGTTCGACATCATCAGCCAAGAAGGTTTATTGGTATTGACTCCTTCCTCCATAAACCATATGTTCCAATGGATGTTGACGACAAGGAGTTCGGGGACGACAAGGAATTTTTCAAAGATATTAATGTCTAGGAAGTCTTCTTATGAGAATTTTATTCTTGTATTTTAGGAAAAATAACTAGAGTTTGGAATAGACATTATTGTGATTACACATAGCTAAGTCCAACATTTTTCATCTTTGTTTATAGATTTTTTTTAGGAAAAAAAAAAAAAACTCTAAAATTGTTTGGAAGAAGATTTTTGCACTATTAATCTTTATGATTTATATATTGCAATATGTTATGGGATATGTGTGTTTGTGTCCGTGAACTATTATTGTCCCATATGATGTCAAAAGTTATCTCTTTTATATGTCGATATGCAAGTATTGATACAAGATCGATGAACTTTTGACAAACAAAAATTGAACCTATTATGTCGTTATGCAAATAATTGATGAAAGATAGGATGATTTTTTGTTTCCAAGGATTATGTCTATTATTTGCATTGTGCAAATAGTGATGGAAAATAGAATGAATCCTTGTTTATGTCGTAGTATTGATCTTTCCCCGATCCATATTTTATGTGTATACTGCAATGCTCCATAAGTTTTTCTTGTGTTGAGCATAAAACGATTGAGTTAATCATTCTTTTATGGTTAACATAGTTGTAGATTCATAAGTTCTCTTATGTCGAGCATGTTCAATTAAATTGATCGCTTTTGTGTTTAGTTTGATTAAGTATTCTGATCAAATTAATCATGGGTTTTCTTGGTGGTTAGTTTAATTGAGAATTTTGGCATTTCTTATGGTTTTTGGTGTCCAATAAAATCCTCATTTTCTTAAAAGTAAGGTCGCTCTTGTTGTTCTCTCAGGAATGACATCAAATGGGGGAGAGTTCTTTTGAACTTGCGCTTAATTTCCATATCTTTATGGGGAGTGCGGCTTTGGAATTTTTAGGGGTTATCTTGTATCTTTATAAACTCCTTGATGAATGAATTTAGCTTCGGATTTATGATTGCATTTAAACAAAGTTGATATGTACTTTTCTTTGGTCTTGAAGCGTCTCCGTGAAAATTTTATTAAGATACCATTTTCGTACCTTTGCCAATTTTATTGACAAAAAGGGAGAGAATTAATATGTAGTTCACACTACAAATACATATGTTTTTCGGATCATTATGTAAGGGGAAGTGGTTTTCGTGTTGAGAAGAAAGTATTGACTAAGTGGGAGGGATACATATCACCATAGTATTGTTGTCGAAGTTGTGATATAAGAACTTTGATGCTGTGTAATAATACTATGACACTGTATAACAATGATCGAGAGCTTTTGTTTTCTCATTGTTATGGCTACTGGACTTCAACATCTATGATGTTGAACTGAACATATATGGAATCATGGGAGTAATTGGAAAATACGAAGTTTTCGAGTAATGTTGAATAACCAAGGAGATCAAGCATGTGGACGAGAAGCTACAAAGTTGTATCTATTTTGTAATCCATATGTATTGATAGTTTTGTCACCAAAATTGACAAAAGGGGAGATTGTTAGAGCATTGCTCGGTCGAACTCGCATGCGTTTCTATATGAAGCATGTTTGCCAATATTAGTGATCAAAACTATACGTCTTGATTTCTAGTTTACTTATGACTAAGTCTCGTTCTAGGATAGTTAAGTATAGTTGAGCTCCAGAATCCATGGTGATTATCTTACGAATATGAAAAACTACACAAGGAACCAGTGGAACTTCATCCGACCAAAAAGGTATGTGGAGACTTGAACTTATCTAGCACTCAAAAGTCTATCTATCTCCTACTCTTGAGACAACAGTCGTATAAGTATGATAGTTTTCATACATACACATTTGCTATTTCGAGCCGAGTTTACTCGCCTATATTTTTCTCAAAATATGTGTTGGTAAGCTTTCACTTTTACTACCTTTCATCTTTACCCATGACGAAATTCATGATGACGTTTCAATCTTGAAAATAGCTTTGATGACGATAGTCGATTCTTTATGTCTAACGACTATTATAACATTACAGAAGAATGTTTTAATGATTGAAATGTAGAGTTGAGATTACGTAACCACCTATGGATATAAGCATATATATTGTGTTCGCACATTAGTGTATAAGTCCATGTACCGAAAACCAAGTGCATGCATATGTGTGCATGCGTTATTGGTGAAGGAGACTGGTTGGGTACGCGTACTGGCGGAAGTTCTTGAACCGAGAATTTATGCTGAGTTTATAGTTTGGAAACTAGAAAACTAGTCACCTTAGGTACGCATACCCATACGTGTACCCACGGAAGTTTTCAGCCGAAAATTTCTGTTGAGTTTGTGAACTCAAATCTGGTAGCTAAGGTACGAATACCCTTACGCGTACCCAAGCTGGTTATATTTCTCAAATCGGTTAGCTCATGAACTTAAAACAATATATCAATAAATAATGCAATCTTTGTAAACCGTGGCTATATTGTTCATGAATTGATTCAAGTGAATCAAACCGATTTTGTTTCAATTATGTCTATGTATAAAGATCTATGCAATTGAACAACTCTTGAACTAGTTCTTATGAGTCATTTGAACTAGTTATGAAGAAGTTGAATATGGTTGATATGAAAGTGCTCATATGGCTAACCATTGGTTAACTATTTGTGAACCAAGTAAGTGTACACGTTTAGGTACGGTTACTCAAACCTAAATGAATACATTTCATTTGTGTGTGTGAAAATCTAAGTTTCGATCTAACGGTTGAAAGATATTAGCTTGGATAAATCTGTTTTTTCATCTAATGGTGAATATTGAATGCTATGTTACCAAGGTAACTTAGATTGCAAACCCTAATTTGAAAACTATATAAAGGAGACATCTCGCAACTGGGAAAACTAATCCCCACATCTACTATGTGTGTTTATCTGTAAAAATTACTTCTGCTGGTTTTGGTAATTTGGGGTGTGTGGATGAGAAGTGAATCTAAACCCTAAATAAATGCACTGCACGGGAGTGCTTTTGATTCGAGGGATCAATCTATACAATTCTGGCCTAAACCAAGAAATGGCCGTTCCAGACTTGTTTCAGTCACAAAGTGAAGGAGATGGGGTTGATCTTATGGAGGGAAGCGAAGAAGGTGTTGAGATTGTGAAGGTGTAGGCTTGTTTATGACTTATAACAGATAGGTGAGCGGGCTTACAATTAACGCAAGCAGGCTCTGGGTGTTTGAATACGTTTTGTATTAATACTTGGTTTATGTGTTCCGTTCTCTGTTGGAAATAGGGAGGAGAACCTATTTATACAAGTCATTTAAGGTTTATTCACGTCTCTCATGGGAAATGGAAGAATTGGAATGATGGAGTAGTGGAGTTGTGTGTTAGTATCACACGATCAGTCTTGCCCACTTCTCCCATCATCACTAACCGTCCATGTTTTCCTGACATGTTCTTGTGTTGGCACGTTGCATGCTGTAAACCGCCAGACCAATACCCCAGTATGTATCCCCCAGTTTGTGACATGATTGATGTCTCGAGTGTGTGGATCGTGGGACCCACAGAAGGTAGCACGTAATGCTAGTTAAATAACTAAGTTATTTCGGAAGTCGATACTTGTAAAGTATTGTGTGTATTTTATGCATGTTATGCATCGAATGTATTCGACATATATAAAGCATTGTTGTTGATCATTATGCCATGCCTGCTTCTTGTGATGGTTTGGAGGCTGCGCTAGCAAGCCCTCCCTTAGATGACCACATGGTGTGGTAAAGTCGCAGACGGTGATCACGGTGATACCTCACTAGTCACCAAACTCCTATCCCAGGTCGTTCGTCCAGGATGGAGAAGTTGGACGGACAAGATGACATGCGACCCACATCTGCGACCATCGGATTAGTGTTTAGGAGGTGCGCGAGTGCACTCTTTCATCTTAGTCGAATCCAAACCTGGGAGACGTTTCATGGAGGACATATTAGGCATGCGTGTAGACGGCATGCTGATGTCCATGTCCATGCTTCACTGTCCCACGAAGGTTTTATCTAAGCTACTCAAATTTACCGGTGAAGTTGAGTGGATGAGATCGATTTGCGACAGAAATCCTATGTAGCAAAGGATTCCTAAAGGGGTGCGGCGTGCCACCTTCAAGGCGCGCGTTTCGAGACAACCAAGCTTGGTCTATCTCAGACGTTTGGTCTAGCGTGTAGGTGGTAGGCTGATATTCACGCCTATACCTGGCTATCCCATGGAAACGTGATCTAATCCACTCAATTCGTCCGGCGAAGTTGAGTGGTCGAGATCATTTTATGATATGGGAAGTGTGACCACGCTAGTTTGGGCGTGCGATTTGGAAAAAACAGGCATGGTATGCCTTGGTCGGTCAGGTGAGGAGATATATGGGTCCACGATGATCATGTTGATGTTTACTGGACCGATTCAATTATCTCCTAAACCCTTTATTCGATCAGGAGAAAACAGATGCTCGTGATTAATACAAACCCTAATTAGGGTTTGGCCGTGGGTCATGCCTTGTTTTGGGCGCACGAATTGGGACAACCAACCATAGTTGGTCTTGACCGACTGGTCATGTGTGTAGACGGGCCCACGATGATTGTGTTGACATGCTCTGGGACCTTTGAATCTACATCTACACCCTCCATCTATGCCTGCAAAGATGGATGGTTGAGATCATTTTACGACACATGTAATGTGCCGCAAACCCTAATTTGGGGTTTCTTGTCCATTCGGCTTGGGTTGGACGGTTTGGAAAGCTATGCCACCCATTTTGGGGAGGACGACCATGCGGGACCTGCGTTGGGTCGGTAATGAAATTTCCAATACCTGCTTGGGGTCATGGATTCGATTTTGGCCATCCAATCATGTTGGTGAAGTTGGATGATCGTGATCATTCCTAGACTATTATGGACAGTCTGGATGCTCAATCGGGCTAGTATAACACTCTGAGAGATGTATGCTCAATCGGGCTAGTATAACACTCCGAGAGTTACAGCCTGTACGGGAACTTCATGCATGCCTCACTGTTGGTACTTGTATATTCATGCTACTCTGCTGCGAGTAACAATCAGTCATCATGCCGCACCAACAATGAGAGTTATGCTAGGAACAACACAGGAAATACAAGGCGTTTTATGCATTAATCAATAATGCTAAAATTCACAGAATATTCGGGGGATTGTTGCTACGTGCTCCATTCTAGGTGAATTAATAAAGCGAAGAAGTATTCATCACTTATCAAATGGCCTTATCCTATGCAGGACGGCTCATACAAAATATTGGTTTTACAACTTTAGCCCTGAACTAAAATCCACCATCAACATTAAGTCCCCTGCCTAGCACATAATGGTTACATTATTTTGGGGTAGGCATGAGATGGTGACAAATACATGGGAGAAAAACGAGATGAAGGGAGCTTAACCGGAAAGCCTTGATCGTCCTCTATCGATTGCACATGTGAACACGCCGTTGCAAGCATGGAATCCTAAGTGGGACCGGTTTCCTTCCTTGGGTGTTTGAAATAAAAGAGGAATCCTTTCCCATAAGGATTTCCTAATTGCTTGTCTATATAAGGGGAACGACCCTTTTTTTTTATTATTCTCTCGTTTTCTTTAACTCCCTTTCCGCCGCTCAAACAGCCGCCGCTACCAACCACGCCCGCCGCCGAGTTTGGTGTCGTTGTTGACGTTCGCTTGCTGGACGTGTTGCTGACGCTTCCATTGGACGTGTTGCTGCTGTCGCTGGACTTCATCACTGCTGCCGCTATTCACGCGTCAGCTAGGTGCTTCTCTATCCTTTCTCTGTTCGTTTTTTTTTTGAATGTAAACCCTAGTTTTAGGTAAACCTCTATTGCTCTTTGAGAAGACCATCCTGTTTGTAGATGGAACTTTGCTTCTCTTTTTATTGTCGCATGCAAAACCTAGAGCCTTAGGTTATAGTTTGAAAACCCATGAACAAGATCGTTTACTCTTCCGCCCATAAACAAAACCGTGCATGCAACCTTGAACAAATGTGGGACCCGCCATACACGCCTGATTGAACTTGGGCCCCACCGCGTACGCCTGATCAACCAACCTTGTGACTTTGCCCCAACGACCAGCCTTGTGACCTTGCACCAGCTTGTCATGACCTAACGCCATCCTACTTGACAAGTATGACATCAGTCTTGCTTGCGTGACCCAATACCTGCTTGGCCAAGTCAGGCGCCCCACCTTTGCCTGCTTTGCTCGAACATGGACACGCTGTGTGCCTGCTTCACTCGAATGTGGATGTGGGGAGATGCACATATATATTTTTATTTTTCTTTATATATAGAAGCCGAGGCTCTTGTTAAGATGTCACCTGATGATGTTACTGCAAAATCGAAAAGTGTTGATAACTCTAGAGACATGCCGAATATAGATGATGAACTGTTCACCGTTCCTTTTCCAAATGTTAGGAAACATCCTAGCCACAAGATGATACTACTCACGAATTCGGAAAATGAAGAGGTTGTTCCGTCATCTCCTCCAGTATTCGTGATGAGATTCTGTCTTCGAAAGAATGAATATCCTCATTCTCACATTGACTTTAAGGTTTGCCACACTCCATTGAGATCTTATGAGGGATGGATGAGGCGTATGTTGAGCAACGATACTATCAAGAACAACTTAACCAAGGCGCAGATCATTGAGGCTGTTATGGCGTCTGCTTCTCTTTATATTAAGAAAGATACTGCAGGTTTGATCACTTTCATTTCGCGATGGCGTCCTTCCACACACACGGCCATTTGTAGATAGGAAGAAATGACTATTACCCTGGAAAGTGTAGCCATGTTGATGAATCTTCAGATTTCTGGGAACTTCCACTACACGTTATCTGACGAAGAGAAGGTAACCCTCAAGGCTATACTTCAAAAGTCTAGAGAGTATGACAAACATAAAAGCGATGTGAAATGCTTCTATACTTGGTGGGTGTCTGAGTGGTCTCCTGCAAAACCGAAACCAGGTCAAAAACTGGATGATGAACTTAGCGTGGTTGCGTTTCTGTCCTTGTGGCTATCTCGGGACATCTTCGATGACCGTTATGGGAAGAAGACTATAAGACACGACCTCATCATGTTTGCTATAAAATTAGCAAAAGGTGTGGTTCTCCCCTTGGGTGCTTTGTTCCTTGGGTCACTGTACTCTCATCTAGATGCTTTGGCGGTATACATGCACGCTTCCAATGGATATAAGAAGGTAGAAATGCATATCCACATTGCTTTCCTCCAAGCGTGTCTGTGGGAACATTTCAAAAGTTACGCTCCCATCCCCGTGGCTTCACTCTCTGGTTTGTATGGCGGTTCAACGATACTCCGTTGGCAGAATAGACGTCCAAAACTCGGGTTAAGACTTGTTGATTTTCTTGACAATGTGTATGTTATAGACTTCCTCCCTGGGGGCCAGTCCATTCTTCGGTGATTCAACCGGAAACCTCCACCATTGCTTTTGACATTATGTTGCACACTGAAGGAGGAATCATGAGCTACGGAGAATCCATCTATCTTCGAAGTTGTATGCCAGGATATATCCCATCTTTATTCGATGAGTTCCTTTTTGCAGTTTCTTACAATATTGATAGAGCCGCTCTCCAAATGGGATTCGACCAGGGTATTCCCTTTTATCGTCCGCAAATGCCTTCGCCAGATCTGGTCCCGTCTGTTCTCAATGCTGACGTCTTCACACCAGGGTAGAGCCTTCCATTTTTTCCCATTGGAAGAAAGTTGATGGCAACTGATAAGTATAAGGAATTTTGGAGAAAGCAGTTATTAGCTTTCCAGACATTCTCGGAAGAAGTTGATACAGCTCCTCATGAAATGCCATCTCCTGAGATCCTGAAGCAGCACAAACGGATGAGTCCACTTCCGGGTAAACGATCTAGAGCTAATTCTACTGATAACTGCAGTACCCAGGCCAAGAAGCAAGCATGCGGCCCCATTATCCTCAATTCCTCTAATATTCATGTATTTTAAACATCTTCGATCTTTTGATTTTTTCCTTCTTAGGTAACTTCCACCAACGATGATTCTTGTCCGTGATCAGGGAATTTCGAAAGAAAATGCTTTCGCAAGACTGGCACGTAACTATAGTGAGAAGTCTGGAGATACTGATCCTCATGTCGAGAAGTTCGGTGATACTGAAACCTTTGTAGAAGATAACGAGGATGATGGAGGCTCATTCCATGATGAAGGAAGCGTCTCCGCACGTAATGAGGAGCATGATCAGTCTGGCAAACCGGAAGACGAGGCTATGAAAGATGTCAACCTCGAGATTGGGAGGAATGACGATATAAAATCTTCTGTAAATACCATACCCGTGATGGTTGTAGATGATCCCCCTTTTAAAGATCTCCCCGTGACTTCTAACGCGTTAGTCATGCACTCCAGTGCTGGTATCATCTTTGATCCTTCTTTTGACGTTCCTTTCGTAGATCATGTGCTGGTTGGAGGGTTCAGCGTGCAAGCTAAGTATGAAGAGTTATATACCAAAATATGGAAGAAGTATGGTCACATCGCCACTACCAATAAGCTTACAAGTCGCCTTGCATTAGTCAAACATGTCGAAGAAACTTTATCTTCTATCCACGACATGAGCATCATGACTGGGCGTACCACTTCTGAAGAAGTAATCAAAAACTGGGAGTTCTACCGGGACGTGTTCATGAAGTATGAGTTTAATGCATCCTGGTTCAGTGAAGGACTCGCTAAAATCCAGAAGCTACAAGCTGAAACGCGTGAAGTCCCTTCTGCAGACAACATCTCTTGCCAGGAAGAAAAGATTGAAAGGCTGTCTCATGAGTTGAAGTTGGAACATGCTGTTCTCCAGAAGATGAAATCCTCCCATGCAGAGAAGGATGAGTTATTGCTGAAGGACTTCCCTTGAACGGTTTATAATGTCTACTTATGTTTTTTCCTTTCGTTTTTAGGAGTTGTTGAGTGATGTGAGGATTTACTTTCACAATCTTGATTTTAGGTTTTGAACTAGTAAGTGATTGGATTTTTGAACCAGTTTATTTTGAGATAGTTCTTTGTGAATGATTTTTTTGAGAGAGACATTATTCTGAATAAAATTTGCATTCTGGTTATGAGTAATGATGAGTGCCAAATATTGCATATTCATACACCTTTTCATTGGCACTTAACTCATCTTTCGCGCTTCAAAGTCATATATTATCCCAAATTCTGCATTTTTACCATTTTCAAGAATAAATATTTGTATTAATTAATTTTGTGTTTTTAAGTACTAAATAAAGCTTGGAAGAATTGAGAAGACAAAAGAGAAGAAAGTTGGAAGCGTTGCAACCCGCTCGCGCATCAATGGCAACCTTTTTACAAATTCATGATATTAAACAACCCATGATCCAAATCCCATGATCCAAAACCCAAGACCCAAATCCATTTCCACCTCACCCCCATTGTATTCCATTTCATCCATCAATTAAAGAAAACATCCCCATTCTCTCACTCAATCACTCCCAATTTGTTTCCCACAACCAAATATATTCCATTCAATCCATCAATTAAGAAAACATGTTTTGTTGAGTGGATGCTTTCCAAATTTCGAATCCAAGTGCTTGAGGGAATTTTGTGTATAAATAGAGAGGGTTGTTGTGTTGAAAAACCATCCAAGAATAGCTTGTTCATGTTAGTTTATCAAATTTAAGTTTTGTTGTAATGTTCTTCATGTTCTAGTTTCATTTGCTAGGGTTTAAATGAAGCCGTAACTCATTGGTATGTATTCATATCTTGTATCTTGTTCTTGAAAGTTTAGAATTGTTTAAAGATATAATTTAATCCAAGTTTGTCAACATCTTGCTCTCACAATGTATGCCATGTATCCATTGTAGTTAGAATATCTCTATGTTGATTATGCTACAACTCATGCTTAACCAAATATTGATCCTCAGATTAGTTGTGCTTTAATTAGACAATTAATGCTTTGGAGAAATACTTTAGTTGTGATTAAATTATCCATCGGAGAAACACCTTAGATATACGGTAGACTTGAATCTGCTGTGAGGACAAGAATAATATTACAAGTTGAATGCATATCATAAGTTAGTGGTGGATTTGAATACCCTAGTATCCATATTCTCAGTATTTACACCTTGATTTAATTGCTTACTTTAATTCAAATTACTTTCTGTTTAAGTATTTGCCAATATCTCGTCGTATCGACAAAATCAAACCCCCTTTGGTTACTCTCTGAATCAGTTCTAAGTAAGGATTTAGAATCAACTTCTACACTCTCCAAGTCTCTGTGGTTCGACCTATGCTTGCCCTGTGTTGCTTATCGACACTGTGCACTTGCAATATACACAATAGTAGGTATCTTTCCAACATTGTGCACTTGAACTACACCGCTACCAACTAGGTAGCGGTGTAGTTCATTTTTCATCTCCTGTCACTGTTCATTTTCATCTCCTGGAACTGTTCACATATCACTGTAGCAACACAACTATTCACTGTCAATTTTACACTTTTTTTGTTATTTTTTTGTTGTTATTTTTGCTTTTGCTTTAAAACTTTGAAACCCTAACTACCTCTTTTGAGCTCAGCAGGTACCGGAGTAGCTGTTGTAAAGGCGAAGGAAAGGAAGGAAAGGAAGCGAAAGGAGTTTTTATTTATTTTTATTTTTTAAAAAAAGTTTATTTTATTTTTAGTTTGTATTAGGATTCCTCTACTCTTGTAATTTTCTTTTTCTTTTGCACTTTATTTTTATTTTTGGACTTTACGGAAGGGTAATATTAAATATAAAACTGTTTGCAGAGAAGGACGGTGATTACAATATCACCTCGGCCCCTCGGGTTCGTTCATGACATAGGAGTCGTGGCCCGAGTCGACAACAACGGTTCATCCCCCGTCTGGAATGGGAGGTAAGTTTGTCGAAACACTCGCGAATCCCTTGTTAGCGAGTTACTGTATTCCTTCGTTTGCATATATGTTGAGGACTTGAATACGGCTGCTTTATTTTCCTAGTAAAGGGCAAGGACTGGCCATACAAGATAAGGGTTCGGATTTCATCACCGTTCTCTTCTTGCCCGCCTTAGGAAAACGATACATACGCGAACCTAAGCTTTAAAATTTGAAATAGAACAAGACCTATAAGGTAACGAGCTTAGTAGGAAAGTCGTTTGAAAAATATTGGTTACTCTTTAAGCATACTTCGAAGTTCATGACGGTTTCTGTAAATTGAATGCGTGACTGCGCCGCCTTGTAATACGGTGAGGCCTTGGGTATCAAAGCTCTAGCAGCTTTCCTCGCCTCTATTCAATTTACTTAAACTCGGATTGATTCCAGAGGAGTTTTCTCAGATTGTAACGAATTCCATTTCGAAGGATTAGAAGCTGGTCTAGAAAACAATCTAAGTGGAGCCATCATGCTTTTTGTTTGCTAGAAATCAGTAGGTTTACTGTGGTGGAGTCATCCTTGTTTGTGATTGCATATAACTTCCCTTCTAGGTGAATGGTTAACATGCTTAATATGCTAGCTAGGCTATGATTGTGTATTTTAGAGACCAAACAAACCGACTAGTTAGAATCAGTCAAGAAGAGTTAGTTGAAATACATAGTTCTGAAACAGACAGTCCCGACCCATCCGAAACAATGGGAGAACCAGTCCGTAGTCTAAAGGACTACATGTACCCAACAAGGACAACCCAGTCCTCATGCATTGTCTTACCAGCTGTTGTTGGACAATTTGAGCTAAAGGCGAGTATCCTCAATATGTTGCCTAAATTAAAAGGGGTTGAAGCTGAAAATCCCTACCACCATGTGAGAGAGTTCGAGGAAATTTGTGGGACTCTTCGGATCAACCAAATGACGGATGAGGACCTCAAACTAAGACTTTTTCCGTTTTCTTTACAAGAAAAGGCCAAGACTTGGCTGTGTGCTCAACATCCACAGTCATTTCATACGTGGGATGCTCTTACGAAAGAGTTCTTCAAAAAGTTCTTCCCAAACCATAAGACTACGACAATTCGTCAAAGTCTGAATAGTTTTGTGCAATTAGAGGAGGAAACTTTGGCAAAATATTTGGAGAGATTCAATGAATTATTGCTCCAATGTCCTCACCATGGTTTTGAAAAATGGATACTTGTGCAAATTTTGTATGAAGGCTTAGATGTCAAAAACCAAACTGCAGTTGAGACCATGTGCAATGGTCAATTTATTGAAAAAACTGCTGATGAGTCTTGGAATTTCTTAATCGAAGTCGCTGAAAAGACTCAGCAGTGGGAATCCCCCCGTGAACCAAATAGGATTACCCCGGCATCTAATGTTCATATAATTGACTCTGACTTCGAAGGAAGTGCAAAGATGGCATCCTTGGCCAGGAGAATAGAAAATCTAGAACTAGAAAAGAATGGAAAAACTAATATCCCTACTCTCCGTAGTTAAATTGAAATGGCCACTTGTGCTGCATGCCATAGTTCAGACCATCTAGTGGACACTTGTCCAGACCTCCATGCATTTCAAGAGTCTAAAACCGAGCAAGCCAATGTTTTGTACCAAAGGCAAGAGAACAACCCATATTCTCAGACCTACAACCCAGGGTGGAGAAATCACCCTAACCTTTCATGGTCTAAAGGGCCCGTCCAAGGAGGAACAACAAATAATAACCAAGGATACCCTTATCCTAGAAACCCCCAAGTGCAATCACATGTGCATTACCCTGTAGATAAAAAGCCTAGCTTCGAAGAAAGTTTCGGTTTGTTGACCCAAAATTTGGTACAACTCCAAAAGACCACAGACCAATGTTATACAAGTCTAGAACTTAAAATGGGTCAAATTTGTGAAGCATTGAATGAAAGAGACAAAGGGAAACTCCCTAGTCAGCCCCAACAAAATCCAAAAAATGTATATCAGGCAAAAAATTCAACTCGAAATGAGGCCTCCCTTAATCAAGTAAATGCTGTCACCACCCTTCGTAGTGGTAAAGTTGTTGAAAACAATGTAGGTGTACCACAGTCGAGTGAGTCTACATCAGACTCACCAGTGCATAAAATCCCACAGAAAACACCTAGTGTTGAAGACAAATCTGAGCAACATAAGAATTCCCATAATTCTAATGTCTATGCACCATCTCATGTACCTGTTGCTCCATTCCCACAAAGATTGGTACAGCAAAAAGAGAGTATACAGTACAACGAGATTTTGGAAATGTTCAAACGAGTTAACATCAACATCCCATTTCTTGATGCAATCAAGCAAGTCCCTGCTTATGCTAAATTTCTTAAGGATCTGTGCACACAAAAGCGAAAGCTTCATGTGCATAAGCGTGCTTTTCTCACTGAGCAAGTGAGTGCAATAATTCAAAGCAACACACCTCCTAAGTTTAAAGACCCAGGTAGTCCAACTATCACATGCAAAATAGGTGACCAAACGGCTAAGAAGGCGTTGCTAGACTTAGGGGAAAGTGTGAATCTATTACCATATTCGGTATATGTGCAGTTAGGTCTTGGAGAGTTGAAGGCAACACCTATAACTCTGCAATTGGCGGACAGATCCGTCAAAGTGCCAAGTGGTGTGGTAGAAGATGTTTTGATTAAGGTTGATAAGTTTTATTTTCCCGTGGACTTCATCGTCTTAGATACTCAACCTGTGCAAAACCCTGACAGTCACATTCCTGTCATTTTGGGACGTCCCTTCTTAGCAACGTCCAATGCAATCATTAACTGCCATAATGGAGTGTTGAAGTTGTCATTTAGAAATATGACTGTGGAGTTGAATGTTTTCAATACTAGCCAACAACATTTAGATCTTGATGATGATAATGATGTGCATGAAATCAACATGATTGAAAGTTTGATTCAGGATTCGTTGTCTAGTAGCATGTCTGTTGACCCTTTGGATGCTTGTTTGAATAATTTTGACCTAGATTTGTTTGATGATGAATACATAAGTGAAGTGAATACTTTGCTTGAATCCACACCACTTATGGACACGTCTAAGTAGAAAGCTAGAGTGGAACCACTTCCAGTCTTGGAATCCAAGTCTGTTCCCTCTCTTGTTGAGCCACCAAAGCTCGAACTGAAGCTATTGCCTGATACTCTTAAATATGCATTTTAGGGACCTGCTAATACTTTGCCTGTAATCATTTCATCTGCCTTAGATACAGAACAGGAAAGTAAACTTTTAGAAGTACTTAAGGAGCATAAGGATGCTTTAGGTTGGACCATCTCGGACCTTAAATGCATAAGTCCCACTGATTGAATGCATCATATAAACCTTGAGGACAATGCTAAACCATCTAGGGAGATGCAAAGGCGTCTCAATCCTAACATGAAAGAGGTTGTTAAGAGTGAGATTATAAAGCTTCTTGATGCGGGTATCATCTACCTAATCTCATATAGCAAATGGGTTAGCCCCATTCAGGTTGTGCCGAAAAAGTCAGGAGTTACTGTAGTTCAAAACGATAAAGATGAGTTAATCACTACTCGAGTAACCACAGGGTGGCGAGTTTGCATTGATTATAGGAAGTTGAATGCAGTTACAAGGAAAGATCACTTCCCTCTTCCATTCATATATCAAATTCTTGAACGATTGTCTGGGCGTAAATTCTATTGTTTCTTGGATGGTTTTTCTGGTTACAACCAGATTCATATTTCACCCGAAGATCAGGAAAAGACTACATTTACATGTCCATTTGGAACGTTTGCCTATCGTCGTATGCCCTTTGGGTTGTGCAACGCACCTGCTACATTTCAGCGTTGTATGATGAGCATTTTTTCTGATTGATAGATAACTTCCTTGAGATCTTTATGGATGATTTCTCTGTGTTTGGATCATCTTTTGATGAATGTTTGAACCATCTCACTCGCGTGCTGATTAGATGTAAAGAGAAAGATTTGGTTTTAAATTGGGAGAAATGTCATTTTATGGTGAACTCGGGCATAGTTCTAGGACACATCATCTCTGAAAAAGGCATTGAAGTAGACAAAGCCAAAGTCGGCCTCATTCAAAACTTGCCGCAACCTCGCTCTGTGAGGAAGGTTAGATCATTTTTAGGCCATGCTGGTTTCTACCGTAGATTCATTAAAGATTTCAGTAAGATCTCAAGACCACTGTGTAATCTACTCAGTAAAGATGTTGCATTTGTGTTTGATAATGCTTGTGTGCATGCTTGGGAAGAGCTCAAAACTCTTCTAACTTCAGCCCCTATAGTCCGACCTCCTGATTGGAAATTGCCATTTGAAATCATGTGTGACGCATATGATTTTGTTGTTGGAGCTGTCTTAGGTCAGTGAGTTGACAAACACCCCTATGTGATCTACTATGCTAGTAAGACACTGAATGAGGCTCAAATGAATTATTCAACAACCGAAAAAGAGCTGCTAGCTGTTGTGTTTGCATTAGAGAAGTTTAGATCTTATTTGATAGGATCTAAAATCATCATTTATACTGACCATGCCGCATTAAGATATCTTTTATCTAAAAAAGATGCTAAGGCTCGTCTAATTCGATGGATACTCTTGTTACAAGAGTTCCACCTCGAAATTCGAGATAAAAAGGGTCGAGAAATGTTGTTGCTGATCACTTATCTAGGTTGAATGTCGAATCCGCTGATGAATCAGAGATTATTAGGGAATCTTTCCCTGATGAACAGCTGATGCTGGTTTCTGAAATGCCATGGTTTGCCGACATCGTGAACTACCTTGCTACAGGTAGGATGCCACTTCATTGGTATAAACAAGACCGGTCTAAATTCTTTGCCGAAGTGAAACATTTCTTATGGGATGACCCATATCTGTTCAAATACTGCCCCGACCAAATCATTAGGAAATGTGTCACCAATTCTGAACAAAGGGATGTCATCTGTTTTTGTCATGATCAAGCATGTGGAGGACACTTTAGTGCAAAGAAAACTGCCACAAAGATCTTGCAGAGTGGTTTTTACTGGCCAACATTGTTTAAGGAAAGCCATGCCTTCTGTGTTTCTTGTGACCGGTGCCAGAAATTGGGAAGTATATCAAAACGAAACATGATGCCCTTACAACCCATTTTGATTGTTGAGCTATTTGATGTATGGGCATTGATTTCATGGGTCCATTTCCTAGATCTGAAGGAAAGTTGTACATTCTTGTTGCTGTTGACTATGTTTCTAAGTGGGTAGAAGCAATTGCAACCAAAACTAATGACCACAAGGTGGTACTTTCGTTCTTAAAGGAAAGCATATTTTCTCGATTTGGCACCCCTAGAGCTATAATCAGTGACGGTGGTTCACATTTCTGCAATAGGCCTTTTGAGTCCTTAGTCCGTAAGTATGGCATAACTCATAAAGTTGCAACCCCATATCATCCACAGACCAGTGGCCAGGTAGAGGTTTCAAATAGGGAGATTAAGCACATTCTAGAAAAGACGGTTATCCCGTCTAGAAAAGATTGGTCTTTAAGATTAAATGATGCTTTATGGGCCTATAGAACTGCATACAAGACCCCCATTGGTATTTCCCCTTACATACTTGTGTACGGTAAATCTTGTCATCTCCCTGTAGTGTTAGAACATCGTGCATATTGGGCTGTAAAGAAACTGAACTTTGATCTAGATAAAGCTGGCACCCAAAGGAAGCTTCAACTCAATGAGTTGGAAGAGTTAAGAAATGATGCATATGATAATGCAAAAATGTACAAACAAAGAATGAAGGTGTTCCATGACAAACGCATTTTGCGCAAGTCATTCACTCCAGGCCAGAAAGTTCTATTGTATAACTCACGACTGCACCTTTTTCCAGGAAAATTACGTTCTAAATGGACAGGCCCGTTCGTGGTGCGAAAAATTTTCCCCCATGGGGCTGTAGAACTAGAAGATGTAACAACCAAGAATGTCTTCAAGGTCAATGGGCAGAGACTGAAGTCGTTCCTTGAACCAATCCCACCTGAGATTGAAACAACTCATCTTGCTGATCCGATCTATGTGGACTGAAAAGTTCACCCCTTGTACATACCAGATATATCATCCCTGCTGGTTGCTTTGGACATACTCTACTGTCTCTGGTTTGGCATCTGGTAATCTCTTTCCTTTGAATCTGTTTTGTTCTCATAGTTTGTTGTGGTTTCTGTTATCTTTTGAAATATTGAGGACAATGTTAGATTTAGGTTTGGGGGAGTATTTGCATATGGAGTTTTGTAGTCTTTTGCATCTTTTATGACCAGCTGTGCAGCGGGTCTTTTGTAGGATCCTTTGTAGTCTTTTGTATTTTTTTATGACCAAATTGTGTAGCGGGTCTTTTGTAGGATCCTTTGTAGTCTTTTGCATTTTTGAGTCTTTTGTTGTTATTTTTTTTATGACCAGCTGTGGAGCGGGTCTTTTGTAGGATCCTTTGTAGTCTTTTGCATTTATTTATTTTTTGAGTCTCTTGTTGTTATCTTTTATGACCAGCTGTGTAGCGGGTCTTTTGTAGGATCCTTTGTAGTCTTTTGCATTTTTTTTGTTGTCTTCTATGACCAGCTGTGGAGCGGGTCTTTTGTAGTGTCTTATCTGATGACCAGCTGTGTAGCGGGTCAATAATCAAAAAAAAAAAAAATTGGTTACAAATTTTCATGGTTCTACGAAATTCCGAAGTTCATCATCTACAGTTGAAGACCGAAGACGAAGACATTTCTATGGATGCTCTGAAATTGGAGAAGGTTTTGTGGGTACATCTTTGGTAGGCCCTCACGAGACTACAACTCGTCCACTAGGGACACCTAGGGGTTTAAAGGGCTTAGTGCATACGCTAAATGCATTTGAGAGACCAGCGACAGTGGTATAGTTAGGATTTCTAGATTTCTGTTTCACTTGAGGACAAGTAAAATTCAGGTTTGGGGGTATTTGATGAGTGCCAAATATTGCATATTCATACACCTTTTCATTGGCACTTAACTCATCTTTTGCGCTTCAAAGTCATATATTATCCCAAATTCTGCATTTTTATCATTTTCAAGAATAAATATTTGTATTAATTAATTTTGTGTTTTTAAGTACTAAATAAAGCTTGGAAGAATTGAGAAGACAAAAGAGAAGAAAGTTGGAAGCGTTGCAACCCGCTCGCGCATCAATGGCAACCTGTTTACAAATTCATGGGATTAAACAACCCATGATCCAAAACCCATGATCCAAAACCCAAGACCCAAATCCATTTCCACCTCACCCTCATTGGATTCTTTCCAAAACATCCACCTCACCCCCATTGTATTCCATTTCATCCATCAATTAAAGAAAACATCCCCATTCTCTCACTCAATCACTCCCAATTTGTTTCCCACAACCAAATATATTCCATTCAATCCATCAATTAAGAAAACATGTTTTGTTGAGTGAATGCTTTCCAAATTTCGAATCCAAGTGCTTGAGGGAATTTTGTGTATAAATAGAGAGGGTTGTTGTGTTGAAAAACCATCCAAGAATAGCTTGTTCATGTTAGTTTATCAAATTTAAGTTTTGTTGTAATGTTATCCATGTTCTAGTTTCATTTGCTAGGGTTTAAATGAAGCCGTAACTCATTGGTATGTATTAATATCTTGTATCTTGTTCTTGAAAGTTTAGAATTGTTTAAAGATATAATTTAATCCAAGTTTGTCAACATCTTGCTCTCACAATGTATGCCATGTATCCATTGTAGTTAGAATATCTCTATGTTGATTATGCTACAACTCATGCTTAACCAAATATTGATCCTCAGATTAGTTGTGCTTTAATTAGACAATTAATGCTTTGGAGAAATACTTTAGTTGTGATTAAATTATCCATCGGAGAAACACCTTAGATATACGGTAGACTTGAATCTGCTGTGAGGACAAGAATAATATTACAAGTTGAATGCATATCATAAGTTAGTGGTGGATTTGAATACCCTAGTATCCATATTCTCAGTATTTACACCTTGATTTAATTGCTTACTTTAATTCAAATTACTTTCTGTTTAAGTCTTTGCAAATATCTCGTCGTATCGACAAAATCAAACCCCCTTTGGTTACTCTCTGAATCAGTTCTAAGTAAGGATTTAGAATCAACTTCTACACTCTCCAAGTCTCTGTGGTTCGACCTGTGATTGCCCTGTGTTGCTTATCGACACTGTGCACTTGCAGTATACACAATAGTAGGTATCTTTCCGATCCTACCAAGTAATGTGGCTAATACAACAATATTTATATGAATTTGTAAATATCGTGCTAGCATGAAAGGAGACAAACATAGCTCTGATCATTGAATCTTTATCATGCGAGATGCAAAGTCCCTAGTAAACTCTAAAACCCTCTTGTAAAAATTACGTGATAAAACTTACTTGCTTTTGGAATTCCATCGACATGAATTCAGACCTACCCTAGTTCTTACTTCGAGAAATTGCATGCATTAATCTTCGGAGACAGGATACAAATCTTCGGAACTAAGCTTCTCTTAGAAAATTCGCTTCAGGGCATTGCATTCACTGGTTGGGTGGTGAAGAAAACGATGATAGTGACAATATCTCAGATCTATCATCTCATGATCAGTTGGTTGTCGTCATACCTGAGGAAGTTGGACTTCCTTGTCTTGTACCCACATCTCCAATAATTACAAGACCTTATTCATAGAAAATGGGAAGTGCGGGTATGTTGATCCAGGATTTTCCTGCTTTGACGGAGGCTGCTGTGATATCTCTTGATGACTTTGATATGAAGAACGTTTTGGAGTCGGGACATGTGCCAACATATATGCTGCCCGCTTGGGTGGCCGCCTCCGCTGAGGCACTGCTGCTTTCAAATGTCTTGTGTTAACAAGAGCGTCATCGTCAGATGGATGAGTCAGGTATCCCCAGATTCTGTGCTCATGTGACTCTTGGATGATTTCTCCCTCTTCAGGTGGCTCTTCGCTTGGCTGAAAAGTTGCGGCAGATTGGGAAGCTTTCTGTACTTCGGCATAATATTCCAGCAGGGTTTCATAGGCTAGCCCCTTTCCTTTGTCTGATAAAGGTTGCGGCATTCCTGGCACGTCATTTCCTCTGTAGAGTCACTTTGAGCCTCCTTCGTTAGATGGATTATGATGTTCGTCTCTCCCTAGACTCCTGGTGTGGCCACATGTTCCTTCCGTGTCCTGATTGGTAGAAACACGATTTCTAGATAGATATTCGACTGTGTCGTCATTCGTGATACTCTCCGGGTAGGCATCTGCAGAACCTTCTTGCAATTGAACTGCTATATCATTCAGAAGACGGAACGTCTCGCTCTGCCTTCTAGCGATGCCAACTTGGTTTGCTAGGACATCTTCTAGTATTCTGGATATATTCTCCATGTGGTTTGGATCACTCGCGGCCTCGGGATAACTCAGCTGAGGAGAATACATCGTAAAACAGAAACTGGACTTTGCAATTGAAAGAAATGAACAGGTCGATGCTTCAAATGGACCTAAGATTTATACCCTTGAAATTGAGAAGATCGAATCGGGTATTGAAAGATGAAATTGGGAATTGGAAATCGATTTTGCAACCGAGAGATTAATCTCCCACTGTGGTCGCCAATTATTTATGGGTAAAAACTACTTCTGCTGGTTTTGGTAATTTGGGGTGTGTGGATGAGAAGTGAATCTAAACCCTAAACAAATGCACTGCATGGGAGTTCTTTTGATTCGAGAGATCAATCTATACAATTCTGGCCTAAACCAAAAAATGGTCGTTCCAGACTTGTTCCGGTCACAAAGTGAAGGAAATGGGGTTGATCTTAGGGAGGGAAGCGAAGAAGGTGTTGAGATTGTGAAGGTGTAGGATTGTTTATGACTTGTAACAGAAAGGTGAGCAGGCTTACAATTAACGCAATCAGGCTCTGGGTGTTTGAATACGTTTTCTATTAACACTTGGTTTCTGTGTTCCGTTCTCTATTGGAAATAGGGAGGAGAACCTATTTATACAAGTCCTTTAAGCCTTATTCACGTCTCTTGTGGGAAGTGGAGGAAGTGGAATGATGGAGTAGTGGAGTTGTGTGTTAGTATCACACGAACTGTCTTGCCTACTTCTCCCATCATCACTAACCGTCCATGTTTTCCTGACACGTTCTTGTGATGGCGCGTTGCACGCTGCACGCTGTAAACCGCCAGACCAATACCCCAGTATGTATCCCCCAGTTTGTGACATGATTGATATATCGAGTGTGTGGATTGTGGGACCCACAGAAGGTAGCACGTAATGCTAGTTAAATAACTAACTTATTTAGGAAGTCGATACTTGTAAAGTATCGTGTATATTCTATGCATGTTATGCATCGAATGTATTCGGCATATATGAAGCATCGATGTTGAGCATTATGCCCTGCCTATTTCATGTGATGGTTTGGAGGCTGCGCTAGCAAGCCCTCCCTTGGCCGAAAACATGGTGTGGTAGACTGGCATACGGTGATCACGGTGATACCTCACTGGTCGCCTAACTCATATCCTAGGTAGTCCATCCAGGCTGGCGAAGTTGGACGGACAAGATGACATGCGACCCACATCTGCGACCATAGGATTAAGGTTTAGGAGGTGCTCGAGTGCACTCTTTCATCTTGGTAGAATCCAAGCCTGGGAGATGTTTCATGGAGGACCGATCAGACATGCGTGTAGATGGCATGTTGATGTCCATGTCCATGCTTCACTGTCCCACGAAGGTCTGATCTAGGCCACTCAAATTTACCGGTGAAGTTGAGTGGCTGAGATCGATTTGAGACAGAAATCCTATGTCGCAAAGGATTCCTAAAGGGGCGCGACGTGCCACCTTCAAGGCGCGCGTTTCGAGACGACCAAGCTTGGTCTGTCTCGGCCGTTTGGTCTAGCGTGTAGGTGGTAGGCTGATATTCACGCCTATACCTGACTGTCCCATGGAAATGTAATCTAAGCCACTCAATTCTTCCGTCGAAGTTGAGTGGTCGAGATCAGTTTATGATCTGGGAAGTGTGACCACGCTATTTTGGGTGTGCGATTTGGAAAAACTAGGCATGGTATGCCTTGGTCGGTCGGGTGAGGAGATATATGGGTCCACGGTGATCATGTTGATGTTCACTGGACCTATTCAATTGTCTCATAAACCCTTCATTCGATCAGGAGAAAACGGATGCTCGTGATCAATACAAACCCTAATTAGGGTTTGGCCATGCGTCATGCCTTGTTTTGGACGCACGAATTGGGACAACCAACCATAGTTGGTCTTGACCGACTGGTCATGTGTGTAGACGGGCCCTCGGTGATTGTGTTGACATGCTCTGTGCCCTTTGAATCTACATCTACACCCTCCATTTATGCCTGCGAAGATGGATGGTTGAGATCGTTTTGCGACACATGTAATGTGCCGCAAACCCTAATTTAGGGTTTCTTGTCCATTCGGCTTGGGTTGGACGGTTTGGAAAGCTACCCTTTTGGGGAGGCCTACCATGCAGGACCCGCGTTGGGTTGGCAGTGAAATTTCGAATACCTGCTTGAGGTCATGGATTCAATCTGGGCCATCCAATCATGTTGGTGAAGTTGGATGATCGTGATCATTCCTAGGATGTTATGGACAGTCTGGATGCTCAATCGGGCTAGTATAACACTCCGAGAGATGTATGCTCAATCGGGCTAGTATAACACTTCGAGAGTTACAGCCTGTACGGGCACTTCGTGCATGCCTCACTGTTGGTACTTGGATATTCATGCTACTCTGATGCGAGTAACAATCAGTCATCATGCCGCACCAATAATGAGAGTTCTGCTAGGAACAACACAGGAAATACAAGGCGTTTTATGCATTAATCAATAATGCTAAAATTTACAGAATATTCGGGGGATTGTTGCTACATGCTCCATTCTAGGTGAATTAATAAAGCGAAGAAGTATTCATCACTTATAAAATGGCCTTATCCTCTACAGGACGGGTCGTACAAAATATTAGTTTTACAACATTAGCCCTGAATTAAAATCCACCATCAACAGTGTGATACTAGTTGGTTTTCTATAGTCAATTCTCCTTTAACCGTATGTTTCTTCTCGAGACCCTGTCGGTTGACGACTTAAAGACTTCATTGGGATTGTGAAGCCAGATGAAACTACTAATCTTGTAGTTGAGCGATATGATCTTGCCATTTTATATCGTACGAGTTTAATTGAATAATTGGCTTGAGATTATATCTCCGACAGGGCAAGATAAAAAGAAATCATAAACATCTTCGTCTTATCGTTTGTGATTCCACAATATCTAGTTTCGCTGCCTTACGATTTAGATTACTATGTGGTGATCAATAATTCTATGTTGTTCTTCGGGAATATAAGTCCGGGTTATTGATTGGTTCATGTTCACCTTGATTTTATCAAAAGACGGAACAAAAATCATAGGTTTATCTGTGGGAGACTGATTCATCTATTATCGTAGACTTTTCTGTGTGATACAATTTTTTTTATTAAAGTCTTCGACTTTGGGTCGTAGCAAATCTTGGTTTTGGGTGAGATCAGCTAAGGAAATCAAGTGCATAGTATCCTACTGGGATCAGAGACGTAAGGAGCACAATTATACCTTAAATCAGTGTGATATTGATTATGGTTCAACTACAGTCCAAACCGAAGTTAGTTTGTAGTAGGCAAGCGTCTATAACGGTTTAATACAGTGTGGTGTTCAATCTGGACTAGGTCCCGAGGTTTTTCTGCATTTGCGGTTTCCTCGTTAATGAAATTTCCAGTGTCTGTGTTATTTATATTTCGCATTATATTTTGTTATATAATTGAAATATCACTGGCTGTGCGTTGTATCGATCAATAGTGAAATCCAACCTTTGGTTGTTAATTGGAAATTGATTGATCCTTGGATATTGTTCTTTGGTACCATCCAAGTTTATTATCCTTGTATTTGATAAAGACTCGCAAATTCTTATTTTCTTGAGTAAAGATCAAATCAAGTGAAAGAGATATTAACTCCTCGATATAATTTTCTCTATATTGAGTCTGACTGTCTAGATGATTCTCTAGAAATTATATTAGAGTTATCCCATACAGATTGATAATCAAAATATTGGGTGAGGTTGTTAGACCCCCGCTTTTTCATTGGTTTTGAGTCCAAGGGAAGGAAGAAAAGAACTCTAGTAGAAGATGATCATCCGAATACCTCATGTTACTACGCCTATACACATCAGGATGTTGAGAATATGGATATGGTTTGAAGTGGTTCATGATTTTCTTAAATATTTTGAGGAAGCGAAACTGCAACTCGTTGATACTTTGACGAGTCTAGATGTGTTGAGAACTGTGTTGAAAAAGGTTAAATTTGACCTTGGTCTCATAATGACATAATTTAAAGATCTTCTCAATGAGGATATCTTCTATGAAGATGCAATGGATGCCGTCAATCACAAGCTCAAAGACCTCAAGGATCGCCAGGATTCCGAAACGTCTATGTGATTTCAGTCCGTGTTCGGTTGTGATGGCTTAGGAGTCTGTCTTTACTTTTTAGCATGTTGATTTTATTTTTCCTAGTAAATTTTTTATTAAGAATTATATCTTCTTATTTTGTTTAGAAGAATAACTCGAGTTTGGAATAGCCATTATTGTGATTACACATAGCAATATCCAACGTTTACGTCTTCATGTTTTTAGGTTTATTTGTTTAAATTCTAAAAAATTATTTGGAAGATGATTTTTGTAGTATTAATCTTTATGGTTTATATATGGCAATTTGTTATGGGATATGTGTGTTTGCGTCCGTGAACTATGATTGTCCCATACCTTGTCAAAAGTTAAGTCTTTCATATTTCGATATGCATGTATTGATAAAAGAATGAATGAACTTTTGACATTACAAAAGTTTGAAGCCTATTATGTCATTATGCAAATATTGATGGAAGATAGGATGAAATTTTGTTTATGAGGATTATGTCTATTGTATGTCATTGTGAAAATAATGATGGAAAGATGAATCCTTATCTATTCCGCAATATTGATCTTCCCTGATCCATATTTTATGTATATGTTGTGAGGCTCCGTAAGTTCTCTTATGTCGAGCAATTCCAATTAGATTAATTATGGGTTCTCTTATGGATATAATCTAATTGAATATGTTTGGATTCAAATTCATATTAGTATTGATTTGTTATGTACAAATAAATCCTTCTTTTCTTATGAAATTAAGGTCTCTCTTGTTGTTCTTTCTGGAATGACATATTAAGGGGGAGAGTTCTTAATTGAACTTGTGCTTAATTTCCAAATCTTTATGGGGAGTGCGGCTGTGGAATATTATAGGAGTTATCTTGTATCTTTATAAACTCCTTGATGAAAGCATTTAGCTTTGGCTATATGCTTGCATCTAAAAGGTTGATATGTACTTTTTTTTGGTCATGAAATATCTCTATAGAAATTTTCATTAGGATCCCGTTTTCGTACCTTTGCCAATTTTATTGACAAAAAGGGGGAGAATTAATGTGTAGTTCACACTACAAATACATATGGTTTTCGGATCATTATGTAAGGGGGAGTGGTTTCCATGTGAGATGGAGTATTAACTAAGGGGGAGTGATACATATCACCATAGTATTGTTGTCGAAATTGTGATACAATTGAACTTTGATGTTGTATAATAATACTATGACATTGTATAACAATGATTGAGAATTCTTGTTTTCTCATTGTTATAGCTACGGATTTTCAACAACGATGATGCTAAATTACAACCTTTGGAATCATTGAAGTACTTGGAAGTGACGAATATTTCGAGTAATGTTGAAGAAGAGCTACAAAAGTTTATTTATCTATATTTGTATTCCATATGTATTGATAGTTTTGTCACTAAAATTGACAAAAAGGGAGATTGTTAGAGCACTGCTCAGTCGAACTCGCATGCGTTGCTATCTCAAGCATGTTTGTCAATGTTAGTGATAAAAACTACAAGTCTTGATTTCTGGTCTACTATAGCTAAGTCTCATACTAGGATAGAAAGTATAGTTGAGATCAAAAACTCCATAGCAATCATCATACAAGACGAAGGACTACTCAAGGAACTAGTGGAACTTCATCGACTAAAAGGTATGTGGAGACTTGAACTTATCTATCACTCAAAATTCTATCTACTCTATCTTATATCTTGACACAAAAGTCATTTTGCTATATAGACTTTGATTATACACATTTGCTATTTCGAGCCGAGTTCATCTCGTTTATTTATATCTCAAAATATGTGTTGGTAAGCTTTCTCTTTGGCCAAGTTCATCTTTTCCTAGTGATGAAAGCCATGTTATGTTTCAATATATTACTTGAAAATGTCTTTGACGAAAAATAGTTTGTGAATAACAACTATATAACATCCTCTAAGAATGTTTCAATGATTGAATTTAGACTTTAGATTATATAACCATTGTGGGATATAAGAATTTTGTGGAAACACATACATGTATAAGTCCTTATTCCTTGAACCAAAGTATGTGTATTTTGCTGCTCAAGAAAACCGGAACAGAGTCCGCGAACCCAGTCCGGGTACTGTCAGAGGTTCTCTTACCGATAAAATCTGCTGGAATTTGTAAACTTTTACAAACTTATTCTGGATACTTAAGTTCTCGTACCTAGTCCGCGTACTTAGGTTGGTTATTTTCTAAAAACGATTATTCGTGAACTTATACATATATTAACTAAGGAATGCAAGTTTGCAAACCGTGGCTATAAAGTTAGTGAATAGATTCGAGTAAATCAAATATTTTTTGCTTTGATTGTATCTTGTATACTTCTATAAGATATAAGCAATTGAACAACTCTATAACTAGTTCATTTGAGTAATTTGAACTAGTTATTGTAAAGAAAAATATGGTTAATATGAAAGTGATCATTTGGCTAACCTTTTGGTTAACTACTATTGAACCAACGAATGTACATGTTTGGGTACGGTTACACAAACCTAAAACGTGCATCTAATTTGTGTGTAACAAGCTAAGTTTTAGATCTAACAATTGAAAGATATTAGCTTGAATCTAATCAGGTTTGCATCTAACGGTGAATATTGAATACTTTATTACTAAGATAACGTTGATTGCAAACCCTGATTTGAAAGACTATATAAGGGAGAACTCTAGTAACTGGGAAATATATTTCCCACACCTCCTGTGTGATACTAGTTGTATTAGCTAGATTCGATTCTCCTTTAACCTTAGGTTTCTATCGAGACCCTTTAGGTTAACGACTTAAAGAATTCATTGGGATTGTGAAGCCAGACCGATAATACTTTCTTGTAGTTGTGTGATCTGATCTTGTTGTTTCTATCATATTGAGTACAATCGTAATGATTGTCTTGAGATTGATATCTCTGATAGGTAAGATATAAAAGTAATAAAAAACATCGTCGTCTCATCGTTTGTGATTCCACAATATCTTTCTTCGCCGCATCGATTAAGATTATTGTGAAGTGATTGATAATACTATGATGTTCTTCGGGAATATAAGTCTGGGTTATTAATTGGTTCCTATTCACCTTGATTTATCAAAAGACGGAACAAAACTCGTAGGTATTTCTGTGGGAGACATATTTATCTATTACCGTAGACTTTTCTGTGTGATACAGATTTGTTTATTAAAGTCTTCGACTTTGGGTCGTAGCAACTCTTAGTTATAGGTGAGATCAGCTAAGGGAATCAAGTGCATAGTATCCTGCTGGGATCAGAGACGTAAGGAGCGCAACTGTACCTTGGATCAGTGTGAGATTAATTTGGGTTCAGCTACAGTCCAGACCGAAGTTAGTTTGTAGTAGGCTAGTTCTGTAGCGGATTAATACAGTGTGTGTTCAATCTGGACTAGGTCCCGGGGTTTTTCTGCATTTGCGGTTTCCTCGTTAACAAAACTTCTGGTGTCTGTGTTATTTCTATTATGTATTATATTTTTTTTATAAAATTAAAATATCACAGGTTCTGCGTTGTATCGATCAATTATGAAATCCAACCTTTGGTTGTTGATTGGAAATCGATTGATCCTTAAACATTGGTCTTTGGTACCGTTCAAGCGTTTTTTCTTGTATTCAATTAGACTCGCAGATTTCTATTTTCTTGAGTAAGAATTGAATCAAGAAAGAGAGATATAACTCTTTGATATACTTTATTAAGATTGAGTCTAGTTTATTCTCTTGAAAGTATATTGAAGTTAGTCCATACAGATTGCTAATCCAAATATTGGGTATGGTTGTTAGACTCCCGCTTTTTAAGACACGCCAATGCTTATTTGATCATTCAAGATGCAATCTAAGCCGTACAACTAGGCCGGATAAGTTGGACGGATGCGATGGGTTTTGAGACCGTTTTTTCCTGTCTTAGCTCGTTTCAGCTACTTTTAGACATCGCGATCTCCCATGTTTTGGTAAGCGTCCAAGGAGGTAGCGGACGAGATAAAGGAATTTTGACCGGCAGGGATGCTAGTGGGCCCACCGGTGCTTATCATGATGATCGCCTAGTTCCGTTAGGAGTAGGGTATGCCTATTAAATTGCGTGGCCAAATCATGTGGTCGTGATCGTTTCTTAAGACTGATATGGAGAGTCTAGATTTCCCTTAAGGAATTTAAACATGTTCGATCGTGCTAATTTTTAATTAAAAGGTGTGTGAACACGCTGATCTCTTTATCAGAGAGTGGTGTAGCCTACGTGAGTATTTTCATGCAGATCTCAATACTGACGCTTTGGGAGATTCATGCTACTCTGCTACGAGTGAACATTAATCGTCATGTCACACCAATATTGAGAGTTCGGCTAGGAACATAGCATAGGAAAATACCTAGGTAGGCAATGCATTAGTGAATAATGCCGGTGGAAGATAAAATTCACAGAATATTTTGGGATTGCTGTTGCACGCAACATTCTGAGTAAATTTCATATATACAAATATATTGAATTACTCAACACATATGTGAGCGAAGAGGCTTAAGCACTCATTGATTTTAAATGGATTTTATTTCTTTACAGAATGACAACACATTAAAATACATGGTTTTACAATTCTAGCCCTGTACTGAAAACCACCATCAACAATTTTAGCCCTGAACTCTTCAATTTTAGCCCTGAATTAAATTAGTTTCTCTTATCCGGAATCGAATTGGACTAATAAAATGATCCCGTATTTCGTTAAGCCATAAAAAATACATACAAACCAAATAAATTGGCTTGCCAATTATTTCTCTTAACCGAAAGTAATTGAAACAAACATAGACATTATAGCACCGCAATTGCACCGAAATTTCTTTGATCAAAAACACTTGATACCAAACAATAAGACAAATAAATTGACACAATTTTTCTTAACCAGAAACAATTGAATCACACGCACACATCCATATACACATAATGGAATACATAACAATTGTACCGAAATTTTGAAACAAAAGCAAAATATATGCAATATAAGCAGGCTTTTCTTAAACAGGAAAACGATTAACTAAAAAATTAATTACCTCAGATTTTGCATCCTCTTCTCCTCAGAAAGATATATCATTAAGCATAAGTTCAAGTTAGAACTCTCCCCCAATATGTTTTCATTCTATCGCAAGAACAAAAGAACAACAACAAAGAGTAACCTTTACCAGAGAAAGGTTGAATCGGTTTTAACTAATGTGTGCCAATATCAAAAGTTGAAAACCCGAAACATATATGTTTATGATAAACATAACTCATGTAAATACAAATTAATTCAACACATGACTTTTTACATATGAGTCTCAATTGGAACACCTTATAATCCTTTGATAAAGCCTACCAACTTGGGCTAAAATTTAATCTCGCTAAATCAAAAAGCCACACAAACCATAAGGGTTCACATCATATGAGATCGAATATCAAGGTTATGAAAACCGAAATCAAACATCTAATAAACACATAGCAATAATATAGACATTCAAGCACATGCTATGTAATATGAAAATATCACAAGAAAAATTATAAAATAATAATTTTATTCATAATAATTGATAGGTTTATTCAAAAATAGACCTTTTACAATAATCGAAATAAATCAAAAATTGATGTCTATTTTTCTTGATTGCGAGTCTTGTGTATATCGGTTTCAAATTCTAGATTCAGATTCTTTTGAGCACTTCCTTTTCCATTAGTAGATTTTCTCATCTCAAGTAGTTGAGAATGAAGATCAGCTAGAACTTTTTTTAAATCCTTTATCATTAACTCATGGTGTCTAATACAACTTCTAACAGTAAGAATCTGTCTTCTCAGAGAATCTTAAAGATTATCATGTTGTGAGACACCTCGAGTTTCAGTCATAACCGATGCACAAAGTGTTAAATCATCAAGAGATGACTCTTCCTTTACCGATTTATCCATTGATGCAAGATCGTCTTCTTTCAGGCAAGAAGAATATATATAGATATAAGTTAGGAGAAAATCGAGGGATAATATAGATTGGTTTATGGAAACCGAATATATTTATCCCAAAAGTAAAAGATATCAATTATGAGATTATTTTTACCTAAAGAACATATTTGTACACTCTGCCCAGTTTCATGCCTCCTCACAACTAGAATTTGGGCAACAAGTGAGGATGCATTCTCCAACACAATAAGTTTGTATTAAGGTGAGGATTAATCTCACCATAGGTAATAAATACATCCTTAGGATGATTTATAGACACAATATATATTTTTTTTGTGTTCTTTCTTTCTCTTGTTATTGCAAGAGTCTGCAAATTCTTTTTGAGATCTAATAAACTCACCAGCCTTCAAAATCTTTATGCCTTTGCGAAGTGCCTTGATGAATTTATTTTGTTGGAGATTTCCATGAAATATTGTACTGTGGTTATTTTTTCCACATAAAGAACTTAACATATTATCAGAAGAATTAGCTTTTGACCTTTTTGGTTTGTCAACCAATTTTTCTTGCTCAGATTTTACCTTTTGAGTTTTATCTGACAAGGGTTTCATAAGGTTTTCAAGTTCTATACTTAGTCTTTGATTTCCCTTAATTCCCCACTCAAGTTTTTCTAAACAGTTCTTTAGGAGTTGATCTCGCATGATACATCACTGTTAGATTTGGCAAGAAGTGCATTACAGCTAGATATTCCTCCATAGGGTTTTTCCTCCAGAATATCATCTAGAGTAGAGACGTAAGCCTTGTTGCACTTCTCAGCTTTTCTGCTAGAGAAATGTTTTTCCATATGTTTGAATATACGGCACTTGAAACATTGAATTTCTTCATTACCTTTTTCATGAGAAAAAAAGATAATGTATCAGGATTAGATTTATCTTTCAATAAAACATCCTTAATCTGTTGTGTTAGGCGCATAATTGTTTAGTTAAGATATTTTTCAACAAGTATTTCATCCTCTTGACAACCTTTCTCAGTCAAGTTTATACATACTTCTTTCGAATATTGACTTGTATTAGCTGAGACATCATATCCAACATTTTGGTTCTTCAGCAGAGTTTCTTTGTCAGAGATCTTTAACTTTCCTACAAGAGAATTTCGAGAAACTATAGAAAGATCATTGGCTTCTATTATGGCATGTTTCTTAGACTCGTATCTGGATGACAACGATATGAGAATTTTGCATACTATTTCCTTTTCAGGTATAGTCTTTCCAAGAGAGAAAGAAACATTGATAATCTCAATAAGTTTAGAGTTAAACTCCTCGAAGGTATCGTTATCATCCATTTTAAGGAATTCTCATTCAGAAGAAAGAGATAGAGGTCGAGATTCTCTTTCAGAATCATTTCCTTCAAATATAGTCTCAAGAGTATCACATGCTTCCTTGGAAGTTTTACATGACAAAACATAATGTAACAGATCATGACTTATTGCATGTATTATGGCATTCAAACCATCAGAATTCTATTTTGCAAGAACTCTCTCTTCATAAGTATAGAATGCTAAGCATTTAAACTCTGTTTTCGAATATTCCACTTTCGACCGTTCATATCCGTCTTCGATTAATAGTCAAGTATTAAAATCTCGGGATTGAAGAAAATTTCTCATAGCAGATTTACATAATGGGTAATCTGTCCCATTAAATCTTAGTGGTACGTTAACTAAATCTGACATAGATTCAGTTCTTATAGGTTGGATCGCACCAAACACAGTTTGTTATATCTTTTCGTGTTTGCCTACTCTGATACCAATTGAAAAGACGAGGGTACCAAAATACACCACAATCTTTAAATTATCCACCTATAAGTCCTCTTACCGAAAGTGATTGTCTATGGACAAAGTCGAGATAATACGACAAATCGGTATTCATACTTTGTGTGATCGTTTATGGATACAAGATCGAGACAATACAACAATCAAAGTGTGATTACTTGATAATAGGTACGGACTTAGCCAAAATCTATAGGATCACTACCAAGTAATACAAAGTTAATGTTTGTGCAATTTACTTTAAATTATAATAACAACAATCATAATTGCGGAAAAGAAAAGTAAATGACACAACAAGATTTTGTTAACGAGGAAACCGAAAATGCATAAAAACCCCAAGACCAAGTCCAGAATTGAATAATCTCAGAATTAATCCATTATACAAAATCTAAACAAACTTCGTATAGTTGAGACCAAGCAACTAAACCTAGTTCACTTAGTTTCTTCAGTATCCATGCATTTCCGACATTCAATAAGTGCACGCACCGGAACAATTCCTTTGGATCATATTCCAAACAGTAAAGGAACAACAAATATGTTTGGTAACAACTCTTTTGATTATTTCATATGAAGATATCTCAAGTTGTACACAAAGTCTCTTCTGTTTAAACTAATAAACTCCTTTGCGTGGTTATATCAATCTATCCAACAACTACCGAAGTAGCAGAGTTTAGATTTGCAATCAATCAATATAGAATCCAACAAGAACCTATAAAGTGATGCCGATCTTACGCAACTAATCAATCGAATAAATCCGATTCTAGTTGGATCCCAGCCGATCAAGGTTTGTGCTACACAAAGATATGAGAAACCGATAAGAAATCTTATTTTTCTTCGAATCTTCTTTAATCTTCAATTAAACCTGCACAACACCACTTGAATCTCTTGTGATCTAATCATGCACAAAATGGAGTCTGTTAACAATAGATTATCACAAGATTCCTTTAGATCTGCAAATAGTTCTAAAAATCTCATCGACACTTCGATCTAGTTTGAGTGAATCTTATATCAGAAGAGAAGATTCTCAAGAATAAACAAACTAGGTGCAATAAAAGTTCAACCACCATTAGTCAATCAAATCAATCGAAAACTAATAAACTACAATTATCTAGTTTCCCACCAATGGTACTCGTAGAGCTTCTTGATCCCACAGAAGTCTTTAAACGAGCGGTCGTAAGAGATTTCGCCTAATTAGGGTACTTTCCTCTCCGGATAGACGACCCCACTAGAAATAACAAAAGATGAAGTTTTCCTGGCTCTTAGGATAGTTTTCTAGAAATGCAAACTTGGGTATTTATAGACCAAGGATGTTTGAACACCAAGAAATTTCCAAAACCGAATATTCTCAAGATATGCAATAAATGCCCAAATTGGTTTTCATAATTCCTGGAAATGCTTTGTCCAATATTTTATGAAATCTATTAATAGAAAATCTCTGATTAGTAAATGCACATCACTAATTTTTATACTCTAGAGATATGCATTTGATTGCTGGTAAATAAAGCATATAAAACTAACAACCTTAATTAAAAGATTCTTAATTTATTTCAGACTGGGATATCCTTGAGTAATTAAGCAATATCTTTGAACAATAAAAGATAAGAGTTACTGTTCGTGTTCAAAGTATGTTGACATCTTTTGCGAATCCTCTTTAATATTTACAATCTTGGAATCAATTATACTACACTTTTAAACAAGTTTAGAATTGGTTCATCTGTATTCCAAGATGTGATTGATCAAGTATCAAATCACAATCATTGGTTCAATCGGTTCTACCAATCACTAGGATCGGTTCTACCTCAGTATGGATTACTTGTGGTCGAACACACAAGTTACCAGGATCGGTTACGTTAATTACCAGGATCAGTTACCATATACTCATGGTATTGCTTGTGATCGGTCACACCAGTTACCAGGATCGGTTACACCAATTACAAGGATCGATTACACAACTCTTTTGTGATCGGTCATACCAATTACTAGGATCGGTCACAACAATTACATATATCCATTATACCATTTCAGGTGATTACTTAGGATCGGTTACTGAAAAAGCGGAGGTCTAACAACCACACCCAATATTTCGAATTAGCAATCTGTATGGACAAACTCCAATATACTTTCTAGAGAATTAACTAGACAGTTAGAATCAATCGATAGAAAAGTATATCAAAGAGTTTATATCTCTAACTATCGATTTAAATCTTACTCAAGCAAATTGCGAGTCTCAATTTAAATACAAGAGAGATAAGCTTGGATGGTACTAGAGACCAATATCCAAGTGTCTATCAATTCAAATCAATAACCAAAAGGTCGGATATTCTAATTGATTAAACAACAACGCACAACCTGTATTATTTCAATTATAAAGATAAATAATATAATGCGGAAAATAAAATAACACAGACACCAGAATTTTGTTAAAAAGGAAACCGCAAATTCAGAAAAACCCCGGGACCTAGTCCAGATTAAACATACATTGTATTAAGCCGCTACAGACACTAGCCTACTCCAAGCTAACTTAGGTCTGGACTGTAGTTGAACCCCAATCAATCTCACACTGATCCAAGGTACAGTTATGCTCCTACGCCTCTGATCCCAGCAGGATACTACGTACTTGATTCCCTTAGATGATCTCACCCACAACTAAGAGTTGCTACGATCCAAAGTCGAAGACTTTAATAAACCAATCTATATCACAAGGAAAAGTCTATGGTAATAGATAAATCCGTCTCCCACGAATATACCTACGAGTTTTGTTCCGTCTTTCGATAAATCAAGGTGAACATGAACCAATTGATAAAACCAGACTTATATTCCCAAAGAACAGCTCAGCTTTATCAATCACCTCACAATAGTCTTAATCGGCGCAGCGAAAAAAGATATTATGGAATCACAAATGATGAGACGAAGATATTTGTGACTACTTTTATATCTTGCCTATCGGAGATAGAAATCTCAAGCCAATTATTACAATTGTACTCGTACGATAGAAACAACAAGATCAGATCACACAACTACGATAAAAGTAGTATCTGTCTGGCTTTACAATCCCAATTAAGTCTTTAAGTCGTTAACCTGGTTTTAGAAGAAGAAAACCATGGGTTAAAGGAGAATCGCCTCTAGCTATGCAACTTGTATCATATGTAAGGTAAGGGGATTAGGTTTCCCAGTTGCTAGAGTTCTCCCTTATATAGTCTTTCAAATCAAGGTTTGCAATCAATGTTAGCTTAGTAACAAAGCATTAAATATTCACCGTTAGATAAAAACCTGATTAGATTCAAGATAATATTTATCAACCGTTATATCGAAAACATAGCTGGTTATATACACATGAAATGCACGTTTGTGGGCTTGTGAAAACCGTACCAAAACTTGTACATTAGTTGGTTCAACATAGTTAACCAAATGGTTAGACATATGATAACTTTCATATCAACCATATTCTTCTTCACCATAACTAGTTCAAACTCAAAGGAACTAGTTAGAGAGTTGTTCAATTGCTTAGATCTTTATGTACTACACAAGACACAATTGAAGCAAAATTATTTGATTCACATAAATCGGTTCATGAACTATATAGCCACGGTTTGCAATAGCATTCCTTAGTTTATAGATATGAGTTCACGAACATCGTTTTTATACATAACCTACTCAAGTTCTCAGACTGGGTTCGCGGACTTAAGTTCCCGGATGGAGTTCAAAAACTCCAGCAGAAATTCTCGGGTTTGAGAACTTCGCCAGTTCGCGGACTGAAGCTCATGCACTTCTCCGGTTCTCTTGATCAACAAAGTTCGCAAACTTTGGTTCAAGGAATAAGGAATTATACACATATGTGTTTCCACAACAATGCTTATATCCTTCATTGGTTATATTGTCTAAACTCTCATTTCAATCATTGAAACATTCTCAGAGGACGTTATATAGTTGTTATTCACAAACCATTTTTCGTTACAACAATTTTCAAAGTGATTGAAACTTAACATGACTTTCGTCACTAGGTAAAGATGAACTTGGCTAAAGCAAAAGCTTTACCAACACATATTTCGAGAAATAGATAGGAGAGTTATACTCGGCTCGAAATACCACATGTGTATAATCTTAGTCTATATAGTAAAATAATTTTTGTCTCAAGATAGGAGATAGAGTAGATAGAATTTTGAGTGATAGATAAGTTCAAGTCTCCACATACCATTTAGTCGATAAAGATCCACCAGTTCCTTGAGTAGTCCTTTGTCTTGAATGATGATTGCCATGGAGTTCTTGAGCTCAACTACACTTTTTATACTAGTCCGAGACCTTATCTATAATAGACTAAAAATCAAGACTAATAGTTTTGATCACTAACATTGACAAAATGCTTGAGATAGAAACGCATGCGAGTTCGACCGAGCAATGCTCTAATAATCTCCCCCTTTGTCAATTTTAGTGACAAAACTATCAATACATATGGAATATAAAAAATATATAAATAAACTTTGCAGCTCTTATTCTACATGTCTAATCTTCAACATTACTCGAAATCTTCGTCACTTCCAAGTACTCCAATGATCCCAAAGGTTGTAAGTTTAGCATCATCGTTGTTGAAAATCTATAGCTATAACAGCGAGAAAACAAGAGTTCTCAATCATTTTTATATAGTGTCATAGTATCATTACACAACGTCAAAGTCCAATTCAATCACAACTTCAACAATAATACTATGGTGATATGTCACTCCCCCTTAGTAAATACTCCATCTCACATGGAAACCACTCCCCCTTACATAATGATCCGAAAACCATATGTATTTGTAGTTTGAACTACATATTAATTCTCCCCCTTTTTGTCAATAAAATTGGCAAAGGTACAAGAACGGGATCCTAATGAAATTTCCATAAGAGACGTTTCATGACCAAAGGTAAATGTATATATCATCTTATTTAGATGCAATCAAAAAAGCCGAATCCAAATGCATTCATCAAGGAGTTTATAAAGATACAAGATAACCCATATAATATTCCACAACCGCACTCCCCACAAAGGTTTGGCAATTATGCGCAAGTTCAATTAAGAACTCTCCCCAATAATATGTCATTCCCTAAGGAACAACAAGAGCGACCTTAATTTCAAAAGAAAATAAGGATTTCATTGGACAACAAATCACATACAAGTATGCATTTGAATCCAAAAATATTCAATTACAAGAGTAACCGAATATGCTCAACACAAGTAAGCTTATGGAGACTTAAAAACTCAATTAGATTAATCACAAGAGAACCCATAATTAATCTAATCGGTATACACAATTAAATTAATCGCAATAGTAATCAATTTAATCATTTATTATACTCACATAAGAAAATCTATTGAGCAATGACTATGTTAAAATAATTAACCCAGTCTAAAACGCTCAAACATAAGAAAAACTTACGGAGTCATAACTAAATAACCATACAAGATGATTAATTTAGTTCAATATGCTCGACATAAAGTACCTTACGGAACACAACTAAGCTAATCACAAGAATAATCAACTTGGTTGTCTAGTGCTCGACATAAGACACAATACGGAGCCTCATAGTAATACACAAAAAATGAATCAGGGAAGATCAATTACTGCGGAATACACAAGGATTAATTCTATGTTTCCATCATCATTTGCACAATGATATACAATAGAGATAATCCTTGAATTACAAAAGATTTTAACCTATCTTCCATAAAAAATTGACATAATAGGCTCAACTTTTGTATTTGTCAAAAGTCCATTCATTCTTTCATCAATACTTGCATATCAACTCATGAACTACTTTACTTTTGACAAAGTATGGGACAATCAAGTTCACAGACGTAAACACACACATCCCATAACAATATTGCAATATATAAAATCATAAATATTAATACTGAAAAAATCATCTTCCAAACAAGTTTAGAATTTAAACAAATAAGTCTAAAAACATGAAGATGAAAACGTTGGACATAGCTATGTGTAATCACAATAATGACTATTCCAAACTCTAGTTATTCTTCTAAACAAAACAAGAAAAATAAAAGATTTACTAGGAAAACAAAATCAAAACAGACTAAACCAAATACACTTCCATGCCAATGCGAACAAAAGTCGTATTGACAGTTCGGGACCTTCTTGAGTCTTGAGGTCCTGGAGCTTGTGAACAACAAAATCCTCTGCACCTTTGGAGAGGATATCCTTATTGGGAAGTTCTTCAACACGGGTTTTCATGAGAACAAGGTCAGACTTAACCTTTTTTAACTCAATTCTTACTATATCAAGATACTTCATTGTATCAACAAGTTGTTGTTTTGCCTCCTCAGATTTCTTTAGGAATTCTAGAACTACATTTGACGAGATCTCTTCAACCTCCTCTATATCCGAAGATGAAACAGGAAATTGAGTAATAACTCATTCGACTTCATCAAAATTTCCCTTCTCTTTATCGAATTCGAAATACACCGTGTTATCAACGAAATCTTTAGGAAAATCCCATGAGCTGTAAGAAGAAGCCATTGATAATATGAAACCTAAAGTAAGAAGATTAACTCAACATGATAGGTATATAAATAAAATTCGAGAGACCAAGACAGGTTTTAAAGAACCTTGAAACCGTACGTGTACCCGTAACATGAGGGTTCACAAAGCTCTGCACGGAAAAAGTTCATGCTTTCACTTTTCACAAGCAAAATTAAGCAAGGAATATGAAACTAAAGAAAATACTCGCGAAAAAGTGTTTGGCAAACTATCCATCCAAAAACGATAAGAGATTAGCTAGATAATTAGAGTCACTTTTTCATGGAGTATACCTATTTAATTTTCTCACAACTAGGTTTTTTCTATGTGAGATATTCAACCTTATGATTAATTTACACAAGTATGAGCCTTTAGCTCATTAAATGAACGTTGTTCTTTTTTATCCTTCTGTCTCATTCCAGAGATGTGAGACACTGCTTGATTAGCATATTTGTCAGAAGAACTAAATCTAGGACCTCTTGTAATTGGTCCAAGAGGATCGGAATAGATAGGAATCCATCTTCTAGACTTATATTTACCAGACTTGTTCTTATAAACACGAGGAAAGTGTTCATTAGTGGCACAAGAGTTTATACCATTCAAATGATAATGTTCCTTGTGAAGATTTCTAGAGTAGAGATCATTTTTATAAGAATTCTGGTTTTCTGTGGGCATGCGATTCACTGCAGTAGTCTTTTGACTGTTTGTTCCATTGACATTGAAGAAAAGAAAATTATAAAGTTTAGAGATTTGTTTCCTTCTCGCAAAGCAATGGATAGCATAGTGATTCCTTTTCCTAGAAAAAGTACAGGTTCGTGGAGGAGAAGGAATAATAGGCACCTGTTTTAACTTCATAGCCATCTAAGAAGATTGCAAGTTATGTAAACCTTTCTCGACACAACCTTTTATTGGAGAACATTTCTTCATGTGCTGTAATTCATGAGAATTAGTTTGTACAGAAGATTTTCTCCTTAAGACAGAGTTTTCCTTTTCCAAGGATTTGCATTGTTCATGGGCTACAGTAATAGATGCACTTAGTTTCTCTTATTCGACACGAAATCTGTTGAGATCTGATGAATGAGTCTCGATCAATTTTTTTTCTCTAATTGAGTCATCCTTAACAATATTTTCAAGAGAACTAATCTTTTCATGTTATAGAGTAGTTTCTTAGAGAAGTTTCTTAATATTCTTAGATAAGGACTCAATGATGTTATAGAGGTCACGTTCTTGATCAAGAGACTTTTCAAATTCATCAATAAGTTGATCATGATCCTCAAAATTAATGATCTCAGGGGAATTTTTTTAAATTCTGGTGAGCTCCTTTTCAGCTTTTGCTAGAGAGTCATATGCCTCATGAGAGGAAGAAATGTTATTATCAGATTGAACATTCTTTCTACCTCGGGATTTAAAAGAATCAACTAAGGAATAATCCTTTGAGGTGTTTCCAAGACACTTGAGGTAATCAAAAGCTTTAGGAGACATCTTGGTATGTGCAAAGAAGATCTTGTCCTCAGACTCAGATTGCCATAAACATAGACTTGTAAGGTCTTGAGCGTGTTTGCCTACTCTGATACCAATTGAAAAAGCGGGGGGGTATAACAACCACACCCAATATTTCGAATTAGAAATCTATATGGACAAACTCCAATATACTTTCTAGAGAATCAACTAGACAGTTAGACTCAAACAATATAAAAGTATATCAAATAGTTTATATCTCTATCTCTCGATTTAAATCTTACTCAAGCAAACTGCGAGTCTCAATTGAAATACAAGAGATATAAACTTGGATGGTACCAAAGACCAATATCCAAGTGTCAATCAATTTAAATCAACAACCAAAAGGTCGGATATTCTAATTGATTGAACAATAATGCACAAACTGTATTATTTCAATTATAAAGATAAATAATATAACGAGGAAAATGAAATAACACAGACACCAGAATTTTGTTAACGAGGAAACCGCAAATGCAGAAAAACCCCGGGACCTAGTCCAGATTAAATATACATTGTATTAAGCCACTACTGACACTATCCTACTGCAAGCTAACTTCGATCTGGACTGTAGTTGAACCCTAATCAATCATACATTGATCCAAGGTACAGTTATGCTCCTACACCCGTGATCCTAGCAGGATACTACGTACTTGATTCCCTTAGCTGATCTCACCCACAACTAAGAGTTGCTACGACCCAAAGTCGAAGACTTTAATAAACTAATCTCTATCACACATAAAAGTATATGGTAATAGATAAATCCGTCTCCCACGAATATACCTATGAGTTTTGTTCCGTCTTTTGATAAATCAAGGTGAACATGAACCAATTGATAAAACCAAACTTATATTCCCAAAGAACAGCTCAGCTTTATCAATCACCTCATAATAGTCTTAATCGACGCAGCGAAAAAAGATATTGTGGAATCACAAACGATGAGACGAAGATATTCGTGACACTTTTATATCTTGTCTATTGGAGATAGAAATCTCAATCCAATTATTACAATTATACTCGTACGATAGAAATAACAAGATCAGATTACACAACTACGATAAAAGTAGTATCGGCCTGGCTTCACAATCCCAATGAGGGTCTTTAAGTCGTTAACCTAGTTTTAGAAGAAGAAAACCGAAGGTTAAAGGAGAATCGACTCTAGCTATGCAACTAGTATCAAACGTAAGGTGTAGGGATTAGGTTTCCAAGTTTCCATAGTTCTCCCTTATATAGTCTTTCAAATCAGGGTTTGCAATCAATGTTAGCTTAGTAACAAAGCATTCAATATTCACCGTTTGATGAAAACCTGAATATATTCAAGCTAATATTTATCAACCGTTAGATCGAAAACATAGCTTGTTATACACACATGAAATGCACATTTGTGGGCTTGTGAAAACCGTACCCTAACTTGTACATTAGTTGGTTCAACATAGTTAACCAAAGGGTTAGCCATATGATAACTTTCATATCAACCATATTCTTCTTCACCATAACTAGTTCAAATGACTCAAGTGAACTAGTTAGAGATTTGTTCAATTGCTTAGATCTCTATATACTACACAAGACACAATTGAAGAAAAATTATTTGATTCACACGAATCGTTTCATGAACTATATAGCCACTATTTGCAATAGCATTCCTTAGTTTATATATATGAGTTCACGAACATCGTTTTACTCAATTTCGCGGACTGGGTTCGCGGACTTAAGTTCTCGGATGGAGTTCACAAACTCCAGTAAAAATTATCGGGTTTGAGAACTTCCCTAGTTCGCGAACTGAAGCTCACGCACTTCTTCGGTTCTCTTGATCAACATAGTTCGCAAACTTTGGTTCAAGGAATAAAGACTTATACACATATGTGTTTCCACAATAATGCTTATATCCTTCATTGGTTATATTGTTTAAACTCTTATTTCAATCATTGAAACATTCTCAGAGGATATTATATAGTTTTTATTCACAAACCATTTTTCGTTAGAGCAATTTCCAAAGTGATTGAAACTTAACATGACTTTCTTCACTAGGTAAAGATGAACTTGGCTAAAGCGAAAGCTTTACCAACACATATTTCGAGAAATAGATAGGCAAGTTATACTCGTCTCGAAATACCACATGTGTATAATCTTAGTCTATATAGTAAAACGACTTTTATCTCAAGATATGAAATATAATAAATAGACTTTTGAGTGATAGATAAGTTCAAGTCTCCACATAGCTTTTAGTCGATGAAGATCCACCAGTTCCTTGAGTAGTCCTTTGTCTTGTATGATAATTTCCATGGAGTTTTTGAGCTCAACTACACTTTATATCCTAGTCCAATACCTTAGCTATAATAGACTAGAAATCAATACTTATAGTTTTGATCACTAACATTGACAAACATGCTTGAGATAGCAACGCATGCGAGTTCGACTGAGCAATGCTCTAACAATTACACTAATTAATAAAATCAGTCATGCCAAATCATAAGTCAGGAATTGTGATTAGTTATACCGTGATACATAACAAGTTATGATCGGTTCTGTTAGAGCAATGCTCGGTCGAAATTGCAAGCGTTGCTATCTCAAGCTTGTTTGTCAAGTTTAGTTGCCAAAACAATATGTCTTGATTTCTAGTATACTTATAGCTAAGTATCGGACTAGGATAGTAAGTGTAGTTGAGATCTAGACTCTACGGAGTTCATCATGTAAAAATGAGGAACTACTCAAGGAACTTGTGGAACTTCATCGATGGAAAGGTATGTGGAGACTTGAACTTATCTATCACTCAAAAGTATATCTATTTTATCTTCTATCTTGAGACAAAATTCGTATTGCTATATAGACTTCGATTATACACATTTGATATTTCGAGCCGAGTTTATCTCGCTTATCTATTTCTCTAAATATGTGTTGTTAAGCTTATCTATAGACTTCGATGAAAAATAGTTTGTGAATAACAACTTTATAACATCCTCTAAGAAAGTTTTAATGATTGAAATAAGAGTATAGAACATGTAACTATCTGGTGGAAAGTTCACGTCCGTGAATTTCTGTTGGGTTTGAAAGTGAAAAACAAACTCTAACTGGTTACTTAAGTACGCGTACCCATTTGCATACTTAAGTAGGTTACTTTCTAAAATCGGGTTGTTCATGAACTAAAACATTTATATATTAAGGAATGCAATCTTTGCAAACCATGGATATAATGTTCATGAATCGATTCGAGTGAATCAAAATCAATTTTTCTTCGATTGTGTCTTGTATACTTCTATAATATCTAAGCAATTGAATAGCTCTCTAACTAGTTCATTTGAGTC